>CM035193.1:8157185-8171109 GCA_020233015.1 Callinectes sapidus
ATGTTTATAGAGACCTAAGAATAGGATTAAGTGCCTTATAATGTAAGTTGTGTAGTTTATAACAACTGGCGTCCCTAGCGGCTTGAGAGAGACAAAGAAAAGACATGTAAGCCCATGTGTACTCTTCAATAAACCTTCATTGGCTCATCTCACTGTCTCCATCATTCCTCCAGAAGCAACGAGAATGGGATATAAGCAGAAGACACATAATTACAACATAATAACGCATTGCAGGTACCTACGTGTGTAAGCTGTAGTGAGTGATAAACACCCGCCACCAAACACAACATAATCTGGCGACGAGGAGAGGATATAAGCAGAAGACACATAATTAGAACATAATAACGCATTGCAGGTACGTGTGTAAGCTATAGTGAGTGATAAGTGTTGCCCAGTCTATACCAGATGTGAAAATTACACCCTGTAAAATGCAACTCCAGGATTTTGGTGGTAATGACATCAAGGTAGTGGGTGCTATAGATGTAGATGTTTGTTATGGACAAAAAGAATACAAAAATTTGTCTGCTGTTGTAGTAGAAGGACAAGATAGAAGTCTTTTTGGTCTAAATTGGCTCCAACATATTAAATTAGATTGGTCCAAGATATGCAGTGTAAAAGCAAAGGTTTTGAAGGAAGATCTATCTCAACTACTTGAACTAAGCAAAGAAGTTTTCCAAGATGGAATAGGAACAGTAGTAAATGCATGTGCTAGCCTGCAACTTAAACCTAATGCCAAACCAAAATTTCATCCCCCAAGACAAATTCCCTTGCCTTTAAAACCAATGGTAGAGCAAGAAATTCAAAGACTTGTTGACAATGGCTCTTGGGAAAAAGTAAGTCACTCAGACTGGGGCACACCTATTGTTCCAGTAGTAAAACAAGATGGAGGTATTAGACTGTGGGGATTACAAAGTCACGGTAAACCCACAGTTGCAAGTGGCTCAGCACCCTCTTCCAAAACCTGATCACATGTTTGCTGCACTAAGTAACTGCAAGGTATTTTCTAAATTAGATTTAAGGCAAGCCTTCCAACAATTGTTAATGGATGAGTCTTCCCAGGAGATGTGTACCCTTAGCACGCACCTAGGTTTATACCGACCTAAAAGATTACCCTACGGTGTAGCTAGCAGCCCAGCCCTATGGCAACAGACAATGGACAAATTGTTCATAGGACAGCCAGGCATATTCTGTTTTGTTGACAACATCTTAGTAGCAGGAAAAGATGAAGCTCAACACTTAGAACGGCTCAAGTTAGTCCTTGAGACCTTGCGGAAAACTGGACTGAGGATCCGCAAAGACAAGTGTCAATTTGCTGTAGCTTCAGTTGAATATTTGGGATTCAAAGTAAATGAACATGGTATCCACAAAACCCCAGGGAAAGTAAGAGCTATTAGAGAAGCAAAAACACCAAAAAATGTAGATGAATTGAAATCATTTTTGGGACATTACTTTCTACAACAAATTCATCCCTAACGTAGCTACCCTAGCTCACCCCCTGTATAACCTTCTGAAACAAGATACAGAATGGAATTGGGATGAAGAATGCAACCATGCAGTAGACCACATAAAGAAAGAGATTACATCACCTAGATTTCTCACGCATTATCAACCAGAGTTGCCTGTAAAACTTGTATGCGACGCATCATCACACGGCTTAGGGGCAGTACTTGCACACGTTATGCCAGATGAGTCAGAGCGACCCATTGCATTTGCTTCTCGTTCACTTAATAAAGCTGAGAAAAATTATTCCCAAATAGAAAAGGATTAGCTCTAGTTTATGGCGTAACTAAGTTTCACATGTACTTGTATGGAAAGGCTAAATTTACGTTAGTCACAGACCACAAACCCCTTCTTGCAATACTAGGTGACAATGTAGGTCTACCAACATTAGTAGCAGCTAGATTGCAAAGGTGGGCAATCACACTAGCAGCCTACTCATACGAAATAGAATATCGTTCCACAAAGAAGATGGGAAATGCAAATGCCTTATCCCGTTTGCCAGTAGAAAGTGCCCCAAGAGAGCACGACGGCAGTGTACTCTTAGTAGAATGCCATGACTTACCTATGACAGCTAAAATGATAAGACATACTACAAAGCAAGATCCAGTGTTGTCACGTATTGCTCAGTCATTAGTTACTGGCTACAACACAGTCCCAGAAGAGGAAAGGTTTAAACCTTACCTAAGAGTATGGTCTGAATTGTCAGTAGAACAGGGATGTATCCTAAGGGGAGCCAGAGTGGTTATTCCTGAAGAATTGCAGAGGAAAGTCTTGAATGAAATACATGCAGACCATCACGGTATTGTAAAATCTAAAGCAATAGCTAGGACTTATGTATGGTGGCCTGGAATAGATGCAATGATAGAATCAAGTGTGAAGCAATGCCAAAATTGTTCAGCATTTCAGAATGATCCCAAGCCAGCACGCATGCACCCTTGGGAATATCCTAGAAAACCTTGGCAGAGATTACGTATAGACTTTGCAGGTCCCTTCCTTGGTTATTCATTTCTGATTATAGTTGACGCTTACAGTAAATGGCCAGAAGTAGTACCTATGCTTTCAACTACATCACAAGCTACCATAAAAGCATTAATGCCAATTTTTGCCACTCATGGACTTCCAGTCCGCGTTGTGACTGACAATGGACCACAATTCTGCTCTAGTGAATTTTCTGATTTCCTAAGAGTAAATGGTATAGAACATACAAAGACAGCTCCCTACCATCCTGCAACTAATGGAGAAGCAGAACGCTTTGTGCAATCGTTCAAACATAACATGAAATGCAGGATTGCAACATCCGCAGATGTTGTCACCCATGTTAGCAAGTTCTTGTTGTCTTATAGAACTTCTGAACATAGTGTCACTGGACAAACCCCTTCACAATTATTAATGGGTAGAAGAATTAGGAACAAACTAGACTTGATGAAACCAGACTTCTACATCCAACAAAATAATAGAGAATGGCAACAAGTCACTAAACATTAGACAGTAAGTGAGTACCAATCTTCTTCACCAGTATTGGTACGCTCATACAATACAAATGAGAAGTGGGTCCCAGGCCACGTTACGGAAGACCTAGGACGATTACACTACAATGTCGATGTTGATGGAAAAGTTTCAAAACGTCATGTCGATCAACTCAGACCTTACACAGCTCCAGAGCAAAAAGTAGATCCAGAACACAACAAAAGCAGTGTAGAAACAGTACCACTGGAGAGTAATGATGTAAATAGGCATGAACAACCAATTGTTTCTGAGTTTGTTACTCCTTCTGAAAGTGTAGATAGGAGAGTTCTTCCAGCTCGAGGAACTAGAGGAGTTCCTCCAGAGCGTTTAGATTTGTAAGGCCCTTTTCCTTGACAGGGGAAAGGAAGTGATGTTTGTAAAATGAGTTTAGTTATGTTTACCATTAAAGAACCTTGTTTTCCTTTATATACAAACATAGGAATTAAGTATACCTCAAGAGGATCCAAAGA
Organism: Callinectes sapidus; assembly: GCA_020233015.1. Taxonomy (NCBI): domain Eukaryota; kingdom Metazoa; phylum Arthropoda; class Malacostraca; order Decapoda; family Portunidae; genus Callinectes; species Callinectes sapidus. Next base: position 8,160,662 of record CM035193.1, read on the forward strand.
TATTATAAGGAATCAAATATTTTTGTATGTTTATAGAGACCTAAGAATAGGATTAAGTGATTTATAATGTAAGTTGTGTAGTTTATAACAACTGGCGTCCCTAGCGGCTTGAGAGAGACAAAGAAAAGACATGTAAGCCCATGTGTACTCTTCAATAAACCTTCATTGGCTCATCTCAGTGTCTCCATCATTCCTCCAGAAGCAACGAGAATGGGATATAAGCAGAAGACACATAATTACAACATAATAACGCATTGCAGGTACGTGTGTAAGCTGTAGTGAGTGATAAACACCCGCCACCAAACACAACAGTATCCAGTTCAGATTATAAGTAAAGGAACCTGACGCCCGCATTGTGTGGCAACATCAATCATGTAGATTGTATATATGTATGTATTTGCTCTACACAATAAACCTTAAAAAAAATAAATAAATAAAGGAAAGACAGAGAATTTTCAGTATAGAAGAGGGAAACGGTTGAGTGTCAAACAGGAAGAGAGGATAATGGTCTGGAAAATTGTATCGAATTGATGGATGGAAAAATTGAGTTTTTGAGGCATTGAGCACTACGAAGTTTTCTCTTCCCTAATATTTTTTTTTTTTTTTTTAACTTGAGAGATACGAAGTCATGCGTTCTGTGGCGTCCCTGAAGAATTGGTACGGTGGCATTATCACCGTAATAATGGATAGAAAAAGAAGTTTGGTTTAGATCATTAATGAATAATAGAAAGAGGGTTGGTGACAGGATAGAACGCTGAGAAATAACACTGTTAATAGACTTGGGAGAAGAACAGTGGCCGTCTACCACAGCAGCAATAGAACGGTCAAAGAAGAAATTTGGTACAGAGTTGTAGAGGGATGGATAGAAATTGTCAGCATAAGAATAAATAGATAGAACAAGAAGTTTGGTTTAGATCATTAATGAATAATAGAAAAAGGGAAGGTGACAGGACAGAACCCTAAGGAATACCACTGTTAATACATTTGAAACAGTGGCCGTCTACCACAGCAGCAATAGAGCGGTCGGAGAAGAAACTTGATAAAGAGTTGAAGGGGGATAGATAGATATTGTCTGAGGGCAGTTTTGAGGTCAAAACTTTGTGAGACTCTACTAAAAGCTTTGATATGTCTAAGGCAACAGCAAAAAATTCACCAAAATCTCTAAAAGAGGATGATCCAGACTATGTAGAGAAAACCAGAAGATTAGTAGTAGAGCGACCGTGACGAAAAACGTAATGGTAGTCAGATAGACGACGGTGAAGTGAAAGGTGTTTAAGAGACTTCCTGTTGAGAATAAATTCAAAACTTTAGAAAACCAAGAGATTAAGCTATAGGGTGATAGTTTGATGCATTATGACAGTCATCTTTTTTAGGAATGACTACTGTATGTGTTGGTAAACTTCCAACAAGAAGGGAAGGTAGAAGTCGGTAGACAGAGTTGGAAATGTTTTGTCAGGTAAGGTGCAAGCACGGAAAAACAGTTTTTGAGAACAGTAGGAGACCCCATCACGTATGTAAGCCTTGTGTGAATTTAGGCCAACTAAGGTATGGAAAACATTATTGCGAAGAAGTGTAATCGAAGGCATGAAATAGTTAGAGGGAGGAGGAAAGAGAGGAACAAGGAATCATCCAAGATAGAGTTATTACCAAAGGTTTGAGGGAATAGCTCAGCTTTAGAGACACGTATGATGGTAGTGGTGTCATCAGGATGAAATAAAGGAAAGTTAAAGGTTAGCTCACTAGGGTAGTCAATGAATGGAGAGGAAAACCAAAGCTTGTGGTGTACATTGAAATCTTCAAGGTCGGAGATCTCCGGGAAGGAATAGAAAGACTTTGGAAGTTAGAAAGTCAAAGAATTTATTATAGTTAGAGGAGTTAGGAGAAAATTAGACAGCATAGATAGATTTAGTTACAGAGGGACTTGTGATTTGAAGCCAGATGGTGAAGAACTCAGAAGATTCAAGAGCGTGGGTATGAAAACAAGTCAAGTCGTTGCCCACATAGACGCTACATCCATCTTTGGAACGAAAATGTGGATAGAGAAAGTAGGGGAGAGCAGAAAAGAGGATATTGTTAGTTGCTTCAAACACTTGTTTCTCCGTGAGGAGATGAGGTTTAGGAAAGAAGTGGTGTTTTAAGATTAATAAATAGATCTACGACCCAGAATGTTGCAGAAGTTAATATAGAGACATTTAAGGCCGAAACCAAAAAAGCAATCAGACCTGATGTTGTTGGAGTTGCCATTCGTTTTTTTTCTTTACTTTTTATTTTAAGAACATAAGAACATTAAAAATTGGGGAAGCTGCAAGAAGCCTTTAAACCTATTTGTGGGAGTCCCTGTGTGAACACCTCTGCCTAATTCCTCCTATCACCCTCATCCATAAACTTGTCTAGTCTTCTTTTAAAACTCCACATTGTCTGAGCACTAACAATATGATTATTGTGCCTGTTCATCAACTACCCTATTTGAACACCAGTTGTTTCCTATTTCTCTTTTCAACCTAAATTTCTCGGTGCAGTCCCTGTGTGAACACCTCTGCCTAACTTCTCCTATCATCCTCATCCCATAAACTTGTCTAGTCTCCTTTTAAAACTCCCCATTGTCTGAGCACTAACAATATGATTATTGTGTCTGTTCATCAACTACCCTATTTGAACACCAGTTGTTTCCTATTTCTCTTTTCAACCTAAATTTCTCGTGGCAGTCCCTGTGTGAACACCTCTGCCTAACTCCTATTATCCTCATCCATAAACTTGTCTTGTCTCCTTTTAAAACTCCCCATTGTCTGAGCACTAACAATATGATTATTGTGTCTGTTCATCAACTACCCTATTTGAACACAATTGTTTCCTATTTCTCTTTTCAACCTAAATTTCTCCCGTTTGAACAAGTTATTTCTGGTTTTATTCTGATTAATAACCAAGAACTTTGCTAACGTTACCGTTTTTGTAATCCCTATACCACTTAAATACTTCTATCAGGTCCCCTCTTAACCTAAGTCTCTAAGCAGTGTAAATTAAATACCTTTGATCTCTCTTCGCATGGAATATTTATCAACCCTTGTATCCTTTTAGACATCACCCTTTACACTAGTTATAGTAGATCTATATCCTTCCCATAATGTGGGGACCAGGACTGTACCGCATAGTCTAAATGCAGTCTGACCAGTGCCAAATATAGTTTTGGTATAACTTCAGGATCTATGATATTAAACACTTCTAAAGATGTAACCTAGTGCCCTATATCCTTTATTTCTAGCCTTACTGCATTGATTCCTTAGACTAAGATCAGAGCTAACTGTAACTTCTTCTTCTTATTATTTATTTTTTGTTATTTTCTTTCATGCTCCGAAATCATCAGAGCCTCGTTGTTTATCGTGTACCTATTTTGTGGATTACCTCCGCATACACTGATTACCTTGCATTTGTTAATGTTAAACTGCATTTCCCATTTATCTGTCTAATCATTCATCCTATCCAAGTCTGCCTTCCTCGGTATCATTATCCGTTCCTCAACCAAGCACTATCCATTCCACACCAACCATTAACATTTCTTCACTAAACACTATTCTGCCCTTACTATCTGCTCTTATTTCACCACCAACATATATTCTTGGCTTCCCACGAACTACTCTTACTACCCACCAATTACTATTTCTTCCTCGCTACCATTATCCGTTCCTCAACGAAGCACTATCCATTCCACACCAACCACTAACCCTTCTCCACTAAACACTATTCTGTACTTACTATCTGCTCTTATTTCTCCGCCAACAACTATTCCTTCCTTCCCACTAACCACTCATACTCCCCAATAATTTGTATTTCTTCCTCCCTACCATTATCCGTTCCTCACCCAAGCACTATTCATTCCATACAAAACACTAAATCCTCCCCATCAACCACTTTTATTCCTTCTTAATCTGCTATTGTTTCCCCGCGCAAACTATTCCATCCTTCGCTATTCCTTCCTTGGTACCAATATCCGTTCCTCACCAAGCACTAGCCCTTCGCCACCAACCACTATTCTTTCCCTATCCCAAACACTCTCACTCATCAAAACTGCTATTTCCCTGCAGCGCTCACCTCTTCCTCACCCCAGATAACTCCATAACGAAGCGAGGTGGTTATTCTATGCCTCACGTTGTTTGAATGAGAATAGGGGTGGGGAGGACTGATTTGACTACTTTGAAGGTGCAGCAACATGATGATGAAGTAATGTGCTCTCTCTCTCTCTCTCTCTCTCTCTCTCTCTCTCTCTCTCTCTCTCTCTCTCTCTCTCTCTCTCTCTCTCTGAAACACAGCGAAACACAAAATATGCCCCTACGGCACACCATCATTGCATCGATGATGTTTCCGCCTCCAGTCATCACGGGAGAAGCTTACGCCTCTGTCCAGCTGTATGTGGCAACTCGTCTTAGAGAGCAGAGAGGTAGAGCGCACTGTGCTCAACCAGTGAACCAGTGATCGGCGATGTGTGTGAGTGAGTAGCAAGGACGGATTTTTCTCTTGTTCCCTTAGCCTTGAATTGACATCACCTATACTCTAACACAGCCAATGAAAGAAAGGAATAATCTCGCCTCTTGCTCGGTGTAGATCGACTGCTCTTGCATTCAACTAAGTTTGGTACCATAAGTGAACGAACACCTGTATTTGTACCAGGTCTGGGAAGAAGCGAAAGACGTGGCTGATCAGTGTGAAGGCCAGCAGGTGAGAGCGGAGGATTTGACACAAGTCGTGGTAGCACTGAAGGCCACACTAGGCTGAGCGGACTTCGTCCTGGTGCTGCACCTGAACCATGGTAGCGCCTGTTTTTGAAAAGGTAATTATTATCACTAGAGCCTCTCTCTCTCTCTCTCTCTCTCTCTCTCTCTCTCTCTCTCTCTCTCTCTCTCTCTCTCTCTCTCTCTCTCTCTCTCTCTCTCTAAAACGATGAACTCTCGCTCCTTATTTGATCGGTGGAAAACACTGGCCACGTTAAGAAGCTTTTCTTTTATAAAGTCAGGATGGAAAGAAATACTACATTTATTCACTATTATCCATGGATGTTGACGTCTTCTCGTACAGATGCCTTTCGTCATTGTAGCTGCTAGCAAGCCATAAGATTAAGGCGTGATGCACCTTAGCTTTATTTTCTTAATAGAACTAGTTTTCAGAGGTCACAGAGATTGTATGCCTGATATTCACTCTCAAGTGATTCAGAAACTTTGTTAGAATATCACTAATCTCTCAGAACCCTTAAAATTCCAATAACTTCCACAAGAGCCTGTTGAAAAATTACCGAGTTAGTGTTCCGTAATGGTTAAGAATTCGCGCCCCATTGCCTTACATTATATATATATGTTACAGTCAAACTGTGAAATCAGGCATTTCGTGAAATGACTATAATTACTTAGTCATTTCGTGAAATGACTGAATTTTGTGTCAGCCATTTCACGTAATGACTAAAGAATTTTAGTCATCACGAAGTGACTGATTTCACAGTTTGACTGTAACATATATATATATATATATATATATATATATATATATATATATATATATATATATATATATATATGTGTGTGTGTGTGTGTGTGTGTGTGTGTGTGTGTTATTCACCACGGTCGCCTCTCGGGTAGGGCTGAAACCGCATCACACACTACACACCAGGACAACGAGACCACAACCCCTCGATTTTCATCCCGTAACTACTTGGTGCTAGGTGAACAGGGGCTAGGAATACACATTAGAAAGCTTGCCCATTTGCCTCGCCTCCCTCAGGACTCTAATCCGGGCCCTTTCGGTTCTGAGGCGAGCGTGCTAATCACTACACTACGCGCGCGCGCGTGTGTGTGTGGATTGGTTGGTTGGTTGTTTCGGAATAAAACCCGAGTTGAAATTATTTTAGTGTGGGTATGAGTACTTTTAGCAATTTGAGCACATTTCAACAATACCGTGATGATTATGATAACCGTGAATAATCAGGGTTGGCATGATTATAATCAAACGATTTTAATCAAGTGATTTTAATCGATTATAATCAAAGAAAAAAATCACTGATTATAATCAAAATTGATTTTTATTAAAAATACTCTTTTATATCCAATCATTTATCAGTATTTAAAAAAATAATAGGATACAGACTGACAGTTGTTGACATGTTACTCATACAGCCACAGAGTGGCAGTTGTTGACACCTTATTCACAGCACATACATCCTAGTACTATTATAAAACTCTTGTGGTGACCCACTGGGCTTTTCCCGCCATTGTGCCAGATTTCGAATCAAAACATTCCCCAAATAATATTTATATTCATCTAATCATATTATTATCAATAAACAACGTTATAAGAATATTCTGAAGCTTTCATTAAATGATAGGTGACAGTGACACAAATAATTGTTATAGCTATATGAAAAGAAAATATGGTATTTTATGTGTATGTATGACAAAGTGGCATATCAGCGCAGGCGATGGTGTCACTTTTCTTGAAGCGTGGATACCAAAGGGGTAAGGGAGTGGGGGATCAGGGAGGGTGAGTCATGCCACACGCCATCGACTTCTGCATCTGATGTGGTCCCCGTGAATGATAATCAAGGTCTACCACGAAAGTTAATGAGGAGCCAATCTGAACAAAGCAATCTGAAGCAATACTTCATAAAAACAAGCAGAATTGAAAAGGAACAATTTGATCAGGAAACTGCAAATTATATTTATGCAACAAATACCCCATTTCAAGCTGTTGAACATCCTCAGTGTAAAAGAATGATCAACAAATTGCGACCAGGATATAATCCACCCAACAGGAAACAAGTTGGAGGACCACTTCTAGAGAAGGCCTATGCAGACACGCTTGAAGAATATTCAGCACATTTGAAGGAAAAAACGGTTTGTTTAGCCATTGATGGGTGGAGTAATATTCACAACGAACCAGGGTTGGAAAAAAATCGGATTTTTTTAATAAAATCGTAACCATTGATTTTTTTTTATTAAAATCAGATTTTTTTTATTAAAATCAGATTTTTTTTTATTAAAATCGATTTTTTTTATTAAAACAGATTTTTTTATATTCTCCCCTAAAAACTCACTTTATAAAATAAATCATTAATATTGTGCAGATTAGGCCTAAAACTTGGGTTGTGATTCATTCAATCCTTAATAGTTTACTGTTATGCAATATTATATAAATTTTGTTTTATCATACATATATAATTTACAGTTTAGGTAAGACATACTAGCATACATATTTGTAATAAAAGGAGAATGATAAATTTACTAAAGTGAACAAAAATGTATTATTTTGAGTAAGGTATGATAGAATAAGAACAAAAATAAAATGTGATTTGTCCTACTTTGAACCCTGGGGATCAGTACTTCAAACGAAACAGAGATTCTTGTGAACACAAAAGTTATTACCTATTTTACATTAAAGTACGACACTATAAGAACAGTGGAACACAATTATGTTATATGCTTTGCCTTACTCTGAACATTGGGGCATAGTGTCATTACTTTACTCCAAATTTATATGTTTTTCATTGAAATGTTTGAAGACTGTGACAAGCTTTGATGCCTTTTCATTTCCTAGGCGATTTCTAATTTTTGATTGAACCAATCCAAAACATGAAAAAACTCTTTCAAGTCCTGCTGATGAGGCGACAGCCGTGTAAAGTTGAGTAGGCAACAACAGATTGTCTTTCAAGTCAGGAAAACTTTGCCACCAAGCAAGTGGAGATAGAGTATGAATAACAGTATCATTGAAATAAATTTCTTTAAAAGGTGTTGATTTTCCCCGGTAGCTCATTAATGTTGGGAGAAAATTTGGGAAGTACTCTTCAACATAATTCTCAGCACTACTGACTTCCTCAGAGGAAAGACACCTACCTCGATACCTAGGGTCAAGTAAATTTGCTAGTAAGTGAGCAGGTGTTATCGCAGCATTTCTCCTTTTGTCTACCTTTTCTACACCTTTCTCATCTGTCACCAAATCTTTTAAGTCAGTTTTGAGCTTGTGCCACACTTCCACTGCATCACTAATTAGCGCTGCATCACGTTGTAATTTGTCCAGTGCAACTGAAATAAGTTTTAATCTATCAAGGTAATCCTCAGCAAACCTTTTTAATGCCCTGTCATTTACCTTCCTGGCTATTTGCGGATCAATATCATCAATGTTTTCTTTGCATACAGTGACTAAGATTTCCCAGTTATGAAGATATGATTGGATAGATCCATCATGGTATTCCATCGGGTTTCAGCAGGCAATAGTAGTTTCTTCCCTCCAGCTTTCTTATACAAACATTCAGGATTGTGTTGGTTTCTGAAGTATTTGATGCAACGAACCAATAGTGTGTGCCAGTGTTACATGTGATGAAAAAGTTTATCTTGTTAGCACATTGGATACTCACTCAAAGCACACTTCAGACAACTTACTAGAAATAACTGAGGCTAGTATTGAGAAATGTGAAAAACAATATGGCTGTTTTGTGAGGAGTTTTGTAACTGATAATGCGGCAAATATGGCAAAGGTCCGTAAGGAATTGGCGAAGAAAGATGATACACTGATTGCCTATGGATGTTCTGCTCATCTATTGAACCTCTTGGCACAGGATCTGCAAATCAAAGAAGTCAAAGAGCATACCACTCAAATTATCAAATACTTCAGAAACCATCACAATCCTGGATGTTTGTATAAGAAAGCTGGAGGGAAGAAACTACTATTGCCTGCTGAAACCCGATGGAATACTATGATGGATTCTATCCAATCATATCTTCATAACTGGGAAATCTTAGTCACTGTATGCAAAGAAAACATTGATGATATTGATCCGCAAATAGCCAGGAAGGTAAATGACAGGGCATTAAAAAGGTTTGCTGAGGATTACCTTGATAGATTAAAACCTATTTCAGTTGCACTGGACAAATTACAACGTGATGCAGCGCTAATTAGTGATGCAGTGGAAGTGTGGCACAAGCTCAAAACTGACTTAAAAGATTTGGTGACAGATGAGAAAGGTGTAGAAAAGGTAGACAAAAGGAGAAATGCTGCGATAACACCTGCTCACTTACTAGCAAATTTACTTGACCCTAGGTATCGAGGTAGGTGTCTTTCCTCTGAGGAAGTCAGTAGTGCTGAGAATTATGTTGAAGAGTACTTCCCAAATTTTCTCCCAACATTAATGAGCTACCGGGGAAAATCAACACCTTTTAAAGAAATTTATTTCAATGATACTGTTATTCATACTCTATCTCCACTTGCTTGGTGGCAAAGTTTTCCTGACTTGAAAGACAATCTGTTGTTGCCTACTCAACTTTACACGGCTGTCGCCTCATCAGCAGGACTTGAAAGAGTTTTTTCATGTTTTGGATTGGTTCAATCAAAAATTAGAAATCGCCTAGGAAATGAAAAGGCATCAAAGCTTGTCACAGTCTTCAAACATTTCAATGAAAAACATATAAATTTGGAGTAAAGTAATGACACTATGCCCCAATGTTCAGAGTAAGGCAAAGCATATAACATTTGTGTTCCACTGTTCTTATAGTGTCGTACTTTAATGTAAAATAGGTAATAACTTTTGTGTTCACAAGAATCTCTGTTTCGTTTGAAGTACTGATCTCCAGGGTTCAAAGTAGGACAAATCACATTTTATTTTTGTTCTTATTCTATCATACCTTACTCAAAATAATACATTTTTGTTCACTTTAGTAAATTTATCATTCTCCTTTTATTACAAATATGTATGCTAGTATGTCTTACATAAAATGTAAATTAAATATGTATGATAAAACAAAATTTATATAATATTGCATAACAGTAAACTATTAAGGATTGAATGAATCACAACCCAAGTTTTAGGCCTAATCTGCACAATATTAATGATTTATTTTATAAAGTGAGTTTTTAGGGGAGAATATAAAAAAATCAATTTTAATAAAAAAATCGATTTTAATAAAAAAAAATGATTTTAATAAAAAAAATCAATGATTACGATTTTTATTAAAAAATCCGATTTTTTTCCAACCCTGACCGTGATAGTTTGGGTTACAATAATCGTGTTGTTAAGTGATCATTCTTTTACATCTTTTATCTCTCTCTCTCTCTCTCTCTCTCTCTCTCTCTCTCTCTCTCTCTCTCTCTCTCTCTCTCTCTTCTTTCTCTCTCTTCTTTCTGTCTGTCTGTCTGTCTGTCTGTCTCTCTGTCTCTCTCTCTCTCTCTCTCTCTCTCTCTCTCTCTCTCTCTCTCTCTCTCTCTCTCTCTCTCTCTCTCTCTCTCTCTCTCTCTAAACTTTTCTTTGTTTCATTACACACACAAGAATCCTTGCACTGTCTTTCCTCACAAAACTGTACTGCATGCTTTCCAATGCTTTCTTCTCCATTCACAATTGAATTTATTTCAGGTTACAACAAGCCTGACTTCTGCAGAATTGCAAAAGTATGGAAAAGCAGGAAGTATTGCAGAGGAGGTTC
>CM035193.1:8171209-8223858 GCA_020233015.1 Callinectes sapidus
GTCACATTGGCCAGAGAGGAAAGTTCCGCCATGATGGCGATGCTTCAAGCCCTGATGACAGATATTAAAGTGAGAATGGACCAGCATGCGGAGAAAATAGACCAGCAGGCAGTAACAATGTTAGACCAGCAGGCAGTGAAAATGGATCAGCAGGCGGTAACAATGGTAGACCAGCAGGCAGCGCAAATAAAGGAACTGGCGGCAGGATTCACACAGGTGAAGGCAGAGGCACGTCAGTTCACCATAGAACAATGTGACAGCCTGAAAAGCGGGGTGATGACTGAACTGAGGTACATGAGGGAGGAGGCACAGGCGGTGGAACAGACTGTTGTCGCTTGTAGGGAAGAGCTGGTGGCGTTGCAGATGACTGGGCAACAGCAGACCAGCAACCGCGGAGGGCAGGCCGTGGCAGAAGGTGAAGAGGGATCGGTGTGGGTCCCCATCACCTCGAAGTGGAGGCGTGGAAGCATCGAGTCGGAGCCCGCAGACGTGAGGGCTTGGTGTGGTGCGAGCCCGAGACCAAGGAGCGGTGAGCGCACCGACGCAGCCTCTCCGCCACCACACGGCCGGCGGACACTTGCTCCCGCTCTGACTCCCCCTCGCTCCCCACCTCCCCCCTTGGGCACGTCTGGCGGGAATGTGCGGAGGAACCAGCCGAATTTGACGGACGGGTGGCCTGGGAGGCTTACCTGGCTCAGTTTGAGCTCTTGGCTGACGCTCAAGGCTGGGATGACGCTGAGCGGGCTCTGCAGCTTGTCTCCTGCTTGAGAGGACCAGCACTGGAGGTATTGGCCCACCTAGCCCCAGCACAGCGCATGGTACACACGAGCGTGGTGGAGGCACGACAGAGGAAGTTTGGTAAACACCACCAAGCAGAAGTGTACCGGGCCAGCCTGAAAAGCAGGACGAGGAACCGGGGCGAGCCTCTCTCTCAGCTCGCCCAGGAGTTGGAGACGCTGGTCAGGCGGGCGTACCCAACGGCACCAGAGGACATGGTGGCCGTGTTGGCTCGCAACCACTTTGTGGATGCCCTGCAGCAACGGCAGCTGCAGATCTACATAAAGCAGGCGCATCCATGTGATCTCCAGGAGGCGCTGGCGAGGGCCTTGGAGTTTGAGGCCTTCCTTCGCACTACAGGCGGCGCCCCGGGACCAGCTGAACTGCGTTACTCAGAAGAGGTCACCGCCTTACCCCGTCACTTCCGGGCAAGAAGGGCTCAGGCGCGAGAAAATGCTCGCGGGAGGAGAGCGAGCCCTGAGCAGTTCAGAGGAGACTGCTGGGGGTGCGGCCAGCGTGGGCATAAGAAGAGCCAGTGTGGCAGCAGGCGGAGGACCCGTTCGCTGGAGGAGCCACGTCGAATGTTTTTCAAGCCCTGCTGCTGGAACTGTGGCCGGTCCGACCATGTTACCAGTCACTGCCAGCGGCCTAAGGAAGTCGTGCAGGCGGGAAACTCGGCCAGGCTGGGCAACGGGGCTGCATCCCAGCCGGAGGTCCTGGGGCCCCACGGGGAATAAGGTGCCGCCTGACTGCGGCGCCCTCGGCTGTGCGAGTGTCTGGCACAGTGAACGGGCGCCCCGCCAGGCTGGTGGTGGACACAGGCTCGGAGCGGACCTTCGTCAGGGAGTACATGGTGGATGCACGTGGCGTGCCTGAAGCCACGCAGCTGTTGTGTGGTGTCACCGGCGAATGTACTACCATGAGAGGGCCTGTGTCAGTCAACATGGGCGTGGGAGATGTGATGGAGTGCCTGCCAGTCTTCATAGCTGACCTTGAGGACCCATGCTTGTTGGGACTGGACTACCTCACGCGGGTGGGAGCGTGCGTGGATCTCCGAGGGGGGAGGATGAGGGTACGGAACCAAGAGGTGCCCTTGATTCTCGGAGGCGACGCTCAGGGCGTGAGAGGTGATAAGTCCGGGCATGTAACTTGTGAGGCGGCAGAAGAGGCACGGTGTATGGGGGTGAGAAGTGAACAGCCTGCATCCTCGCCTGATCATTCCACGCCTGTTACCTCCACCACCGTGGCGCCGCGTGAAGGGCCACGCCTTGGGGTTGTTGGGGAGAGGAGGATGGCGGAGGAGGCTCTACCTCCCCATGTAGAGGACTTGGCGAGCAGGAGCGCAACTCATTTGTCAGAGGAACAGGCCAGGAAGATGCGTCAGACTCTGGCTCAGTATGCAGATGTCTTCAGTAAGGGAGACATGGACCTGGGCTGCACGTCCTTGGTAAAGCACTCTATAGTCACCAGGGACCACCCTCCCATCAAGCAGCCTCCGCGGCGGGTGGCTGGGGCTAAGAGTGAGGAGATGCAGCGTGCAGTGCAAGAGATGGACGCTGCAGGGCTGATTGAGAAGTCTGACAGTCCTTGGTGCTCCCCAGTGGTACTGGTGAACAAGAAAGACGGCTCGAGGAGGTTCTGTGTGGACTACCGTGCCCGCAACGCCGTGACAGTGGTGGATGCGTATCCCCTGCCAAGGATAGATGACACATTGGACGCGCTGTCAGGAGTCCAGTGGTTCTCGACGCTGGACCTGAAGTCTGGGTACCACCAGGTGGAAGTGGAGGAGGAAGACAGGAAGAAGACTGCCTTCTCCTTTGGCCAGGGGCTGTGGCAGTTTAAGGTAAGGCCCTTTGGGTTGTGCAACGCCCCGAGCTGTTTCGAGCGCTTGATGGAGCGGGTGCTCGAGGGGCTGCAGTGGAAAGCTGCCCTGGTATACCTAGATGGTGTCCTGGTGTTCGGAGGTACCTTTGAGGAAGAGCTGAGCCGGCTGGAGGAAGTACTTCGTCGCTTGAGAGCGGCCAACCTTAAACTGAGCCCTAAAAAGTGTACATTCTTCCAGCATGAAGTGCCGTTCCTGGGTCACGTGGTGGGACGGAAGGGCGTTTACACGGATCCTCTGAAAGTGACAGCGGTGGCAGGCGGGCCGGTGCCCACTGACGTGACCGGGGTGAGGAGCTTCCTCGGTCTGTGCTCCTACTATAGGCGGTTCGTGCCTGGTTTTGCCACCATAGCAACCCCCTTGCACCAGCTTACCAGGAAGGGAGCACGCTTCCTGTGGGATAAAGCCTGCCAGAAGGCTTTCGAGGCACTGAAACAGGCTTTGGTGAACGCTCCAGTGCTGTCTTATCCTGACCCGAATCTTCCTTACCTGCTGGATACTGATGCCAGTGCAGATGGCGTGGGTGCTGTACTGTCGCAGGTAAAGAAAGGGAAGGAGTGGGTGGTGGCATACTTCAGCACCAAGTTCTCCAAGCCCGAGAGGAATTACTGTGTGACCCGTAAGGAGTTGGCTGCAGTGATGAAGAGCCTGGGCCACTTCCATCACTTCCTGTACGGAGCCAAGTTCACTAGCCGGACTGATCACGCCGCCCTCCGCTGGCTGAAGACTCTGAGGGAGCCAGAGGGGCAGCTGGCAAGGTGGCTGGGAAAATTGGAGCAGTACAATTACCAGATTGTGCACCGGGCAGGAAAGCTGCACAGCAATGCTGACAGCCTTAGCCGCCGCCCCTGTGAGCCCGTTTGTGCTCACTGCTCCAGGAGGGAGCCTGTGGTGACGTGTCAGAGGCTGCAGGTTCGAGGGGGCCCCGAGGAAGCCAACGAGCAGTGGAAGAGAGAGACCAGCGAGATGACTCGGAGTTGGCTCCCGTGAAAGCATGGTTGGAAGCAGGGGAAGAACGGCCTGGCTGGGAAAGCGTGTCACCGCAGAGTTCTGTGACGAAGTGCCTGATGGAGCAGTGGGAGACGTTGCGCCTGGAGGAGGGCGTGCTGCAGCGACGCTGGGTTGATACTGGTCGAGGAGAGGACCGCTGGCTGATTGTCGTGCCCCGGGCTCGCAGGGAGGAGCTGCTGCGGGAAATGCACGAGGGATACACTGGCGGCCACTTGGGCCTCAAAAGGACACTGTGTCGACGGAAGCAGCGTGTCTACTGGGTCGGCCTTCGCAGGGACGTGCGAGACTGGTGCCGTACTTGCAAGGTGTGTGCTGCCAAGAAGGGCCCAGCAAGGAAGACGCGTGCTCCCCTGCAGCTGTACCAGGCTGGGGCGCCCATGCAGAGGATAGCAGTGGATATAGCTGGCCCTTTCCCTCGCACCCGAAGGGGCAACCGATTCATCTGTGTGGCCATGGACTACTTCACAAAGTGGCCAGAGGCCTGTGCATTGCCCAACCATGAAGCAGAGACGGTGGCGGAGTTCCTGGTCACGCAGGTGTTCACACGGTTTGGGGTGCCGGGAGAGCTACACTCGGACCAGGGGCGGGAGTTTGAATCCCGGGTTTTCAAGGAGTGCTGTTCCCTCCTTGGGGTGGACAAGACCCGCACCACGCCCCTTCATCCGCAAAGTGATGGCATGGTCGAGAGGTATAACGCCACACTGGTGGGACAGCTGGCGAGGTACTGTGAAGAGGGACAGCAAGACTGGGATGAGTGGCTGCCTTACATGTTGATGGCGTATCGGGCAGCGGAGCACGAGGCCACACAGCACACGCCCTCTCGGCTCATGTTTGGGCGTGAGATTCGGCTCCCTGTTGACCTTGCCCTTGGGAGGCCCCCAGATGAAAGGCTGCCCACGGTACAGTCCCCGTATGCTGTGGCGCTTCAGCAGCGGTTGGAGGACACCAGGCAGCGGGTGAGCAGAAACTTGAAGCTGGCAGGGCACTCCATGTGGCAGCGGCATCAGCAGCGGGGTCGTGAGGCCGTGTTCTCACCAGGAGACCGGGTGTGGTTACACAATCCACGCAAAAAGAGAGGTCTGTCTCCTAAGCTGCAGAGTCAATGGGAAGGACCTTATACGGTGACTGAGGTCCGCTCAGCCGTCACATACCGCCTCGCACCACCTGGAGCTGGCCGGAAGTCTAAAGTGGTGCATGTGGACCGTCTGTGGAGGTATGCTGGAGATGCCACTTTTTCCTGGGAGGGCCAGGATGGCGCTGTCCAAACTCCTCCCTCACCTGTGAGTGAGAACGGTGACGACCCTGCTCTAGACAGCGATAGCCAGGGTGAAGGGAGCAGTGACAGAAGTGACAGTGGTGACAGTGATAGTGAGGCCCAAGGACAGGTGTTTGAGGATAACCGGCCTACCAGGGTCCGGAGGCCACCACAGTGGTTAAGGGACTATGTAGAAATTTAGTTCTTGTGTAAGTTTAGATGTAGAAGTGATTTATTTTTCTTTTATTCTGTTTAGTTCATTTTCTTTTGTAGGGAGTTGCGGACGGCCGGGTCCGCCTTTTTGCAAGAGAGGGGGTAGTGTTACGAACCCATGTATGGGGGGGGTAGCCGTGGCCGTGGGTATGTGTGTATGTATGTGCGTGGTGGGCGTGAGAGTAGACAAAGAAGCAACGGGTCTGGGACGGGAAGGAGAGAGAGAGGCCGGAGGAGCGACACAAGGGAGAAGGGGGCGTTTGACGATTCAGCAAATAGTTTCTGCCGCCGCCCGGCGACAGGCAGTGAGGGGAGAGAGCAGAGAGAAGAGAGTTGGGGCCCAGTGAGGAGGACAGAGGGAAGAGCTGCCTCGCTTCCCCTTGTTCCTGGACAGAGATATTCTGACTGCCATGTAATAGTACCTGTGCGTTGGCAGTGTGTGCGCCTGGACTGTGTGTGCCTAGTTGACATTGTGGAAGCCTGCTGGGAGGCCGTGAATGAGGTGTGAGGTGTGAGGAGGCCCGAGCTGCCGCCTTGCTGTGTGTCGTCTTGCTGAGCGCGCCTTTGTCATTGAGTGAGGCGTGTCACGGTCCCCCGTGTTACCTGTAGTGCTTGCTGAGTAAACTAGCCAAAGTGAACTCTGTGTGTTTGCTTTGTCCCCCATTTTGAGCTGCTATAGGTACACTTCGCTACACTTGCCCATCCGAACCGTGTGGAAGTTACGCAACCCCCCCTATGCCCTGTTGCCCTGCTTGTGCACCTGGGAGGCCTGTGTGAACCCTGTGGCCTGAGACGTGCTGCTGAGGGCAGAGAGAGGGTGTGAAGAAGAAGAAACAAGGGGGGGTGAACGTAACAATATATATATATATATATATATATATATATATATATATATATATATATATATATATATATATATATATATATATATATATAGTGTGTGTGTGTGTATGTATATTTTCTGGTCGAATTATGAGAAAGTAAGGGGAAAAGTGAAAATAGTAGAGTTTGGGGAAATGGCCAGAACCACGTAGAATTATTTGTATTGAAAATTTGCCCCCCCCTCCTATGATGTGGTTTTGACTTAGTACGGTGTTTGCCCAGAACCAATTAATCGCGCTATAGGTGGTCCTGTACTGTATAATTAGACCAGTGTGCCCTCAAATTCACATTTTCTCTTATACTTCCTTATTTCCCATTCTCTAAACCTACCGCCTTTTTTTTTTTGCTCGCCACACATTGTTTTTTCCCATTACACACCTATCCACAAACAGACACAGAAACTAATAAGGTTTTCTTCTTTGAACTACCTGTGGCACAAACAGAAAACATATTCGCACCATACGTATATATATTTGTATATATTTTTATGAGACTACTGGCGTGTTTAACCAGAGGAATCTAATAAGAACAGGATTTTGTCATCAAAAATGGTGAATTGACACCGTCCGGCCCCCCTAGAGTGGTTTAGCAGGACAATCTGACCTTAGGAAACTCCTCCCTGACCTCCTCCCACTTGAGTCCCGCTCCCCTCCTGTAGGAGGGGGGTGTACCCCCTCCATTCCGGACGGACCCTCCACCCCTCCCCCTCCAAGGAGGAGGGAGGGCACTGATCGACGACCCCCGACCGCCAGACTGAACATTGATCCCAACAAAGCGACATATGTGACTCTTCACTCAAAGACTTCCACCCGCCTCTCTACAGTTAATTCTTTTACTATAAAGAAAGTCATTGACTGTAATATCGGTAACGTTGTAAATGTAAAAAAACTTGCCAGTGATGACTTAGTTGTGCAAACTCTTAACGTAAGTCGTTAAATCATTGTTTAAGCTCCGGACCATCCATGACATCGAGATCGAGGCTTTCATTCCAGTATCTATGAACTCGTGTCAGGGAGTTGCCTCCCACCGCTCGCAAGATAACTAAGAACGTTCACGGCACCAGAATGAGCACAGCATCTGTCATCTTAACTTTCAATGCTGCTAAATTGCCGGATAGGGTTCATGTAGGATATGAGTCGGTTTCCGTTCGTCCCTACATTCCGAATCCTCTCCGTTGCTTCAATTGTCAAATTTATGGTCACCATGGAAATGCTTGTCGGTCTTCCCACGCCTACTGCGGTAGATGTTCAGATGAGGGTCATTCTGCAGACCAATGTACATCTCTTGTCCAAAAGTGCCGTAACTGTGAAGGTGCTCATTCCACTTTCTCGCGCGATTGCCCCGCGTGGAAATTGGAAAAAGAGATCTGCACAGTGAAAGCTACTGAAGGGATTTCCTACTATGAAGCAAGGATGAGAGTGAAGCAGACGCAGTCCGCTCCTGCTTCAAACGCTTCTTATGCTTCAGCAGTAAGGGCTCCTCCCAAGATGTGCACTATTGGAATCCAGACTGATCCGTTGCCTGACTCATCTACCTCTACAGTTTCCCCTTCAACCTCTGCCTCATCACCTGATAAAACTACATCCACTTCCACTAAAACTTCTACTGCTATCACTTCCTCTGCTCCATATCTGTCCGCTATCTCTCGTACTCCCAGTAAGAGTGAAAAGACTGACAAGTCTGATAAACTGAATCTAACAAAACTAGAACGTACTCGCCCTTCTCATGTCGTCGCAGCTCCCGCGCCCCGAGGAGGAGCTCTCACGCTCGCTCCCTCTCGACGAGCTCCGGGGAGTTAACGATTGATGACCCAATGGATGTCACCACTAGTAAGGGCCGGGAGAGGTCCCCCGGCAGCTCCTCAGAGCGCAAAAGGACCAAGAAACACGGCCGCCACCTCCACTCTTAAGCCATAATGTTCAAGGTGTTACAGTGGAACTGCAGAAGTATTCGAAATAAAGATTCATATTTGTCACTTTTAGTAAACATACACAGGCCGTCTGTTATTTGTCTACAGGAGACGAGACTGCAGGATCAGCCTAATTCTACAGTGATAAAACACTACCATTCGTATAGAAGATATGAGGGACACGGTGTTGCCATATACATACACAAAACACTAACACAAACAGAAGTGACGTTGAATACACCTTTGGAAGCTGTCGCGTGCAGGGTGAGATTCAACAACACGTATCTGGCTATATGTTCCCTCTACTTGCCTCCTAATATCCCCATTGTTGATGACGACATTACATCACTGATTAGCCAGCTCCTAATAAATCTTTATTAATGGTGTACAAGTCCTTAATTCGCTCTCATTTAGACTATGGCTCACCGGTGTATGGGTCTGGGTCGGAACCAACATTGAGGAGGTTGGATGTTTTGCAAAATGAATGTGTGAGAATGTGTCTTGGGGCCCTGCGCTGCACTCGTGTGGCGAGGATGGAGGTTGAGGCCAATGTACCACCACTGAAACACCGTCGTGATACGCTATTGTTAGCATATGGGAAGAAAACAGCCCGGAAAGCTCCCCTTGGCAACGCAGCAAGCAAGATCGTCTGGCAGCACCACCACCTCCACACTGCGGTCCACCGTCCAGTCTCTGTCAGACTTAACGCTCTATGCCAACAAACGGGCGTGAGACTGGACGATGCGGACCGCCTCGTGCTGCCCACCCTTCCCCCTTGGAAAAAACAACAAACAACAGTCAACACAACATGGATAAGGGGGAAGAAGGCTGTTGTTGCCGAGGCAGAGCTCCACCAACACTTCCGGGCCCTCATCGCTGGCCTCCCTCCATCCCTACACATTTATACTGACGGCTCCAAGACGGATGAATGTGTGGGTGCAAGTGTGTGGTCGTGTGAATGTGCCCTCAGGTTCCGACTGCCGACTCATACATCGGTCTTTTCCGCTGAAATTTTTGCCATTGATAAAGCCATAGACTATGCTTTAAATTCATCTCATCGTTCAATTATAATTTTTTCGGACTCTATGTCAGCCCTTCAGGCAATAGAGTCCGGCCGTACGGATACAAATGAAATCCAGGGCAACATCATTAATAAATTAAATTCAAGTCGTAAATCCTTCTCACTGATTTGGGTGCCTGGACATTCCAATATTCGCGGGAATGAACAGGCTGACATGCTAGCTCGGTCTGCCGCAGAGCTCGAGGGAGCGTGGAACCTCCGTCGGGATCTGCAGTCATGTCTCTCAGTTGTTAAATCATCAGCAAAACTCCTGTGGCAGAGTCACTGGGACAACCTCCACCTACAAACCATCAAACCCATCCTAGGCGAGTGGGCTTCCTCCAATCGCCCCACAAGGCGGGAGGAGGTTGTCCTCGCACGCCTCAGGATGGGCTGCACCCTCCCCACCCACATGCTCCCCTACATAGCCAACGCTTTCCCACCACAATGTTCTATATGTAATGTCACCCTCTCTGTCGAGCACATCCTGCTTCACTGTGTGCGTTATCGTGAGGAGAGGCGGCCCTTGGCGGCGTATTGCCGGAGTCGCGGCCTCACGCTAACGCAGACCACCCTTCTGGGTGACGAACACCCGGATGTGGTCGATAGATTGATGATTTATCTGACTGAGACCAACTTAATCAGAGAGTTGTGATTTATTTGTATATATTCTGTATGATGCACTATGTACATTTTTCACATCAATATATATATGTAAATAAAAGTATGAAAGTGGGTATGAATTCTATCTAGCGTGATTTGATGTAAATGTTTTCCACCATTTGTTTATTTCTATTTATTTTTATCTATCTTATTTATTTTTTATTTATTTTGTATTTATTTATTTTTTATTGTTATTATTATATATTTATAATAAAAGCAATACGTAGCAATACTACGTAGACACTGTGTGTTTGTGTGTTGCCCCCCCTTCCCTGCCTTGACAAAGGACAATAGATTTGCAGTAGGAGTAGGTACCCTGTGTGAATGAAGCGTGTGTGTAAGTGTGACTGTTGTCGTTGTTATTGCTGTTGTTGTTGTTGTTGTTGTTGTTATTGTTGTAGTTTTCTTTATGTTGTTATATAAATAAAAAGGGAAAAAAAAAATCAAATAAATAAAACAGAAAAAGGCACTTGTATATAATCAAACAAATACACAACACTATAAAGAAATGGCCTAATACCCATGTCTGGGTGATGGCCAAAAAAAAAAAAAAAAAAAAAAGTCATTAAAACACCCAGAGAGTTACCGTCCCATCTCTCTTCTCGAGGTCCCTGGGAAAATACTCGAACTCACGGCGCACATATCTGGAGACCAGCAACCATCTTCATCCTGTCCTGCTCAGTACGGATTTCGGAGAGGTAAAGGCACTGTGCATGCAATTGCACTGGCCACTGAAACCATGGCCCTGCACCAAGCCAACGGGTTCTGCTGTAACCTAGTATTATGGGACGTGAGCAAGGCGTTCCACCGTTTATGGCACCTTGGGTTGAAGTACAAAATCCTTCACCTAGGCTTGCCTGTCCCGGTGGAGCGCCTGCTCTGTGATTTTCTTGACGACAGGACAGCAAGGATAAGAGTTGGGGGCCATCCTGACCCAGCCTTCCCCCTTGCCACTGGAGTCCCCCAAGGCAGTGTGCTGTCCCTTTTTTTTTTTTTTTTTTTTGGCCATCACCCAAACATGGGTATTAGGCCAATTATATTAGTTTTGTGCTTTTGCTTGTTTATTTACAAGTGTTTTTTTTATTTGTGTTTTTATTTGTTTTGTTTATATAATATCAACAACAACAACAACAACAACAACAACAACAACAACAACAACAACAACCAGTCACACTTACACACACGCTTCATTCACACAGGGCACCTATTCCTACTGCAAAACTATTGTCCTTTGTCAAGGCAGGGGATGCAGTGGGCAACACACAAACACACAAGGTGACTACGTAGTGTTACTACGTATTGCTTTTATTTATAAAGAAAAAAAATAATAATAAAGAAAAATAATAATAATAATAAAATGAAAACATTGACATCAAATCACGCTGGATGGAAATCATACACACTTTCATACTTTTATTTACATTATATATATATTGGAGTAAAAAAATATACATAGTGCATCATATAGAATATATACACATAAATCACAACTCTCTCATTAAGTTGGTCTCAGTCAGATAAATCATAAGTCTATCGACCACATCCGGGTGTTCGTCACCCAGAAGGGTGGTCTGCGTTAACGTAAGTCCGCGACTCCGGCAATACGCCGCCAAGGGCCGCCTCTCCTCATGATAACGCACACAGTGAAGCAGGATGTCCTCGACAGAGAGGGTGACATTGCATATAGAACATTGTGGTGGGAAAGCTTTGGCTATGTAGGGGGAGCATGTGAGTGGGGAGGGTGCAGCCCATCCTGAAGCGTGCGAGGACAACCTCCTCCCGCCTTGTGGGGCGATTCGAGGAAGCCCACTCGCCTAGGATGGGTTTGATGGTTTGTAGGTGGAGGTTGTCCCAGTGACTCTGCCACAGGAGTTTCGCTGATGATTTAACAACTGAGAGACATGACTGCAGATCCCGACGGAGGTTCCACGCTCCCTCGAGCTCTGCGGCAGACCGAATTAACATGTCAGCCTGTTCATTCCCGTGAATATTGGAATGTCCAGGCACCCAAATCAGTGAAAAGGATTTACGACTTGAATTTAATTTATTAATAATGTTGCCCTGGATTTCATTTGTATCCGTACGGCCGGACTCTATTCCCTGAAGGGCTGACATAGAGTCCAAAAAAATTATAATTGAATGATGAGCTGAATTTAAAGCATAATCTATGGCTCTGTCAATTGCAAAAATTTCAGCGGAAAAGACCGATGTATGAGTCGGCAGTCGGAACCTGAGGGCACATTCACACGACCACACACTTGCACCCACACATTCATCCGTCTTGGAGCCGTCAGTATATATGTGTAAGGATGGAGGGAGGTCAGCGATGAGGGCCCGGAAGTGTTGGTGGAGCTCTGCCTCAGCAACAACAGCCTTCTTCCCCTTTATCCATGTTGTGTTAATGTTGTGTTGTTGTTTCTTCCAAGGGGGAAGGGTAGGCAGCACGAGGCGGTCCGCATCGTCCAGTCTCACGCCCGTTTGTTGGCATAGAGCGTTAAGTCTGACAGAGACCGGACGGTGGACCGCAGTGTGGAGGTGGTGGTGCTGCCAGACGATCTTGCTTGCTGCGTTGCCGAGGGGAGCTTTCAGGGCTGTTTTCATCCCATATGCTAACAATAGGGCATCACGACGGTGTTGCAGTGGTTATACATTGGCCTCAACCTCCATCCTCACCACACGAGTACAGCGCAGGGCCCCAAGACACATTCTCACACATTCATTTTGCAAAACATCCAACCTCCTCAATGTTGGTTCCGACCCAGACCCATACACCGGTGAGCCATAGTCTAAATGAGAGCGAATTAAGGACTTGTACACCATTAATAAAGATTTTCTGTCTGCTCCCCATGAAGTACCACGGAGGTATTTGAGGACATTGATTTTTTTACGGCAACGGATGAGTAGTTCATTAATGTGAGTCTTCCAATTGAGTCTGCTGTCAAAATGCAGACCCAAGAATTTGACTGAATTTTGAAATGGTATCGGCTGGCCTTGAACTGTTAGTTGCAAATAAGGTACGTTACGTCTAGTAAAAACAACGCCGATACATTTAGCAACGGATAACTTAAATCCCCACAGAGGCCCAGTGCTGAACGGAATCAAGAGCGTCTTGAATCCGCCCCGCCGAGAACTGAGCGTTAGGCGAGGAGTGCCATAACGCACAGTCGTCAGCGCACAGTGAATATTTAAGATTCCTGGGGATGGGAGTTGTGGACAGAATATCATTAAGCATAATACAAAATAAGATAAGACTAAGAACACTACCCAGCGGCACCCCGTTCTCCTGGACGAAAACGTCCCAGATTACGTTACCAGGATACTTGACAGAGAATATTCTGTCCTGTAGGAAATTATAAACAAAAATGGGCAAGTTACCTTTGAAGCCATGACCGTAGAGTTTCATAAGGATACCGTGGCGCCATGTCATGTCGAAGGCTTTGTGGATGTCTAGAAACACCCCTATCATGAATTCTTTTTTGGCAAATGCCTCTAAAATGCAATGCTCCAGGTGTGTTAGGTGATCCATCGTGCTTCGGTACTTCCGAAATCCCGACTGCTCATCACCTAACAAACCCTTCACTTCTAAAACAAAAAGCAGCCTTCGCTTTACCATACGTTCCATTGGCTATTTCTTTTTTGTCATCAATTACATTATTGTTTATTTCAAGACTATTTATTGGTGTATAAGGTTTTTTATTATTAAATATATTTACTATCTGCCACACTTTTGAAATGGGTGTGGTGCGATTTACTGTTGATATGAATTCCCTGAACGAGTCAGTTTTTCCATTACGGATGACTTTCCTTGCCTGAGCCCTTGCCTTTTTATAGGCTATGAAGCTGTCTTGACTGGGCTGCTGGCTGAAATGCCTGTATCGCCTATTACGCTCACGAAGTGCATGGAGTTTCATGGTGGACAACGGATTGCCGACAGGCAATCCGTTGTCCACCATGAAACTCCATGCTTAGTGTGAACTGTTGAAGTTTTCGGAATAGAAGCCTCGGCAGCGTGTAATATGGATCGTGTTGCGTTGCTGACCATCGTGTCAATGTCCTCGCCAGATATATCCACGTCGGCAATCCCACGGAAGGTTGCCCAATCTGCTCTCTTAAAGTTGAACTTGGGAGTGCGGGAGGTGGGCGGGATGTCACGTGAGTAAGAGATACCGATGGGTAGATGGTCACTTCCGTGGGAGTCGTCGATGACTTCCCAGGAGAAGTCAGGGAGTATACCCGGCGATAACAATGATAGATCAATGGCAGACGCATTACCAGTCCGATCATCTACACGAGTCGCACTTCCATCGTTCAGAAGACAGAGGTTTGTCTGCAACATAATGTCAACTATCTGCTCCACACATACACTTGACCTCTCACTTCCCCATTGCTGATGATAGGCGTTAAAGTCGCCCAGTACTAGCCTGTTGCCCGGGAGCTGGCTAATCAGTGATGTAATGTCGTCATCAACAATGGGGATATTAGGAGGCAAGTAGAGGGAACATATAGCCAGATACGTGTTGTTGAATCTCACCCTGCACGCGACAGCTTCCAAAGGTGTATTCAACGTCACTTCTGTTTGTGTTAGTGTTTTGTGTATGTATATGGCAACACCGTGTCCCTCATATCTTCTATACGAATGGTAGTGTTTTATCACTGTAGAATTAGGCTGATCCTGCAGTCTCGTCTCCTGTAGACAAATAACAGACGGCCTGTGTATGTTTACTAAAAGTGACAAATATGAATCTTTATTTCGAATACTTCTGCAGTTCCACTGTAATACCTTGAACATTATGGCTTAAGAGTGGAGGTGGCGGCCGTGTTTCTTGGTCCTTTTGCGCTCTGAGGAGCTGCCAGGGGACCTCTCCCGGCCCTTACTAGTGGTGACATCCATTGGGTCATCAATCGTTAACTCCCCGGAGCTCGTCGAGAGGGAGCGAGCGTGAGAACTCCTCCTCGAGGGCGCGGGAGCTGCGACCACATGAGAAGGGCGAGTGCGTTCTAGTTTTGTTAAATTCAGTTTATCAGACTTGTCAGTCTTTTCACTCTTACTGGGAGCACGAGAGATAACGGACAGATATGGAGCAGAGGAAGTAATAGCAGTAGAAGTTTTAGTTGAAGTGGATGTAGTTTTATCAGGTGATGAGGCAGAGGTTGAAGGGGAAACTGAGGAGGTAGATGAGGTAGGCAACGGATCAGTCTGAATTCCAATAGTGCACATCTTGGGATGAGCCCTTACTGCTGGAGCATAAGAAGCATTTGAAGCAGGAGCGGACTGCGTCTGCTTCACTCTTATCCTTGCTTCATAGTAAGAAATCCCTTCAGTAGCTTTCACTGTGCAGATCTCTTTTGCCAATTTCCACGCGGGGCAATCGCACGAGAAAGTGGAATGAGCACCCTCACAGTTACGGCACTTTTGGACAAGAGATGTACATTGGTCTGCAGAATGACCCTCATCTGAGCATCTACCGCAGTAGGCGTGGGAAGACCGACAAGCATTTCCATGATGACCATAAAGTTGACAATTGAAGCAACGGAGAGGATTCGGAATGTAGGGACGAACGGAAACCGACTCGTATCTTACATGAACCCTATCCGGCAATTTAGCAGCACTGAAAGTTAAAATGACAGATGCTGTGCTCCTTCTGGTGCCGTCAACATTCTTAGTTATTTTACGAGCTTCAATTACGTCCTGGTCAGCTATGCAATCAGTAATCTCGGTCTCATCCATATCCACAAAATCGCGGTGGGAGACAACTCCCCGACACGAGTTCATAGACACTGGAGTTTAAGCCTCGATCTCAATGTCATGGATGACCCGGAGCTTCAACAATGATTTTGCTTGACTTACGTTAAGGGTCTGAACTAATAAGTCACCACTGGCAAGTTTCTTTACATTGACAACGTTACCGATATTGAAATCAATAACTTTCTTTATGATAAAAGAATTTACATTTGAGAGGCGGGTGGCAGTCTTCGAATGTAGATTCACATATGTCGCTTTATTCGGGTCAATATTCAGTCCGGCAGTCTGGGGTCGTCGATCAGTGCCCTCCCTCCCCCTTGGAGGGGGAGGGGAGGAGAGTCCGTCCGGCATGGAGGGGGTACACCACTCTCCTACAGGAGGGGAGCGGGACGCAAGTGGGAGGAGGTCAGGGAAGAGTTTCCTAAGGTCAGATTGTCCTGCTAAACCACTCTAGGGGGGCAGGACGGTGTCAATTCACCCCAAAAGCACGCTCACTGAGGTGGATCCTCCGTAGGTAAGAGAGGAAGGACAATCTGACTCGGTGGCAACAGACACCTTCTGTTGCTGCTAAGGACAAGGTAATGACAAGCAAATCTAAAATCACGGGGCAATGGGAAACCTAACTTTATTTAACTAGAACCCTAAGCCAGATGGGCGTTAAAAAAATCCACGCAAAGGTGGTAGAAGGACAAAGCTTCAGAGTGCGTGTTTTCAGCACGGTATCTGGGCTCAGTCTGTGTGTGCTGTCCCCTACCCTCTACAGTATTTATACCAGTGACTGCCTTGTTTCAGATGCTGGTATTAATGTATTATATGCAGATGATGTCTCCCAGATAGTTTTCCAACCAGGTCGCTCAAGCCGCATGACAAATGCCCGGACCGGCAGAGAGATCGCACGCATCAACAACTTTGAGAAGGATTTGATTTGATTTGATTAATTTATTACACCCCAAGGGGTGGCAATCCTTATTATTACAATGATTCCAGTCTTATATACAGTAGCATTCGTGTCTCACAGGGCACGCTTTGAAGTAAAATAATAATAATAATAATAATAATAATAATAATAATAATAATAATAATAATAATAATAATACTGATAATGGAAATAATATAATAATAACAATAATAATAATGATAATAATAATAAATATTACACAGTAAAGTTTTCTGTCCACGAAGGACTTAACAGCCTCCAAAGTGTGGGTGTTGCACCAGGATGTTGTCAAGGTGGTCGTCTGTCATGAGGTATTTACACATATCGATGAGTGACAGTCCCTGAGGCAGCAGATCCCTGACTGAGGGACACTCAAGGCAGTAGTGCTGGAGGTGGTTGGCGTTGGGCAGGTCACACAGCCTACAGGTGGAGTGGTGCGGGCGGTCGTCCCCAGCCTCGCAAAGCTGCCACAAGGGTCGGTATCCGAGACGAAGTCTGGCCGTCACAACATTATGCCTGCGAACTTGAAGACCATGTCGTTGATACCGTGGAGGTGAATGGCGGAAATGATCGTAGTGCCGAATGGACACGCTTTGCGTCCGTT
This sequence comes from Callinectes sapidus, assembly GCA_020233015.1. Classification (NCBI taxonomy): domain Eukaryota; kingdom Metazoa; phylum Arthropoda; class Malacostraca; order Decapoda; family Portunidae; genus Callinectes; species Callinectes sapidus. The sequence goes on from CM035193.1 coordinate 8,188,146, forward strand.
CAGCGTTTGTGCGGCTCATTGTTGGAAGAAGGGAGGCTGAATGTATGGTCTTTTTATAGCAGTTGAGTGGTGGTGTGGCATCATCAGGAGGGGGTGGTAGGCTGCAGGCATTTTTTGCAATGAGATCCACAGTATCGTTGTGTGCAAGTCCAACGTGTGACGGAATCCAGATGAATTTCACGACGATAGAATTTTCTTCAGCTGCTATCAACTGTCTTTGGATCTGCTGGACTACACTGCAGTATGAGGGTTGGGGTGATGAAATGGCCAGGAGGGCAGACTGTGAGTCACATATGACTATCCCATTTAGCTGTCGCTGATTAAGGACATCAACAGCTTTCAGGATCCCATGTAACTCACAGAAGGTGGAGCTGGAAGAATCTGGCAATCTGTGACCAACCCAGCCTCCCTCAGGTGGCTCCATAGTGGGAGAGTAAAGGGCATAGCCAGCGCTACCGTCAGCCTGCAGGGACCCGTCGACATAAAGATGGTGTGCAGCAGGAACCTCAGAAGACATGTTGGCAATGCTTTCTAGGGCTAGTTGTCTCTGTAGAAGGGGCAGGTCACTCTTGGAAGTAGGAGTAAACCATATTCGGGGCCGAGGAAGTTTCCAAGGAGGAGGACCATGATCCACTTCAGCCACAGGAACATTGATGTTGTGTCTTCTGAGGATGGAGCTGACTGTGGTGATAAGGATTCGAGCGCCGGGTCGGAGGTGATGTCGGGGTGCATCAGGCTGAAGAGAGGCCCTGAGGATGTGAGAGAAGTGTGGAGCAAGATGAGGGGAACTGAGGCATCTTACGCTGAGACATGTCACGTTGGCGTATATTCTTTCTATCAGCGGCGGAAGGTTGAGTTCAGTCTGCATGTTCGCTATTCTTGTCGATGTGGGGCTACCAAGGATGAGGCGCATTGCTTTATTCTGAAGTGTTTCGAGAGGTTGCAATGCTGTTCTAGAAAGCTGACAAAGTGAAGGTGAAAGATAATCAATAACCGATCGAATAGATGCCACATAGATGGTTCTGGCTATAGAGATAGATACGCCAGCGGTGTAGTTAGTGAGCCATTTTAGAGGAGACAGGCGCCTCTCTAGTTGAGTCAACAGGTCTTGAATCATGGGATGCTGGCGTTGTCTCGTAGGCTTGTAAGGCATGATGTGTACAGGGGCCCCTAAGTACAGATACTGTGTGCACAAAGGTATGTTACTGTCTCCAATTGTAAATACCGGGAGAGTGCTTGGCTGGCGAAGAGAAAAAATCCTACTTTTTTCTGGGGAAATGACGAGGCCACATGAAGACGCAGAGAGATGAAACGAGCGAAGGTAATGCTGTAGATCCTCTGGTGAATTTGAGTGGATACAGATGTCGTCTGCGTAACAAGTGATTGTAATGCCCGGCACGTTGGGAAGCAGGGAGAGAAGGCGATGAATAAGAAGATTGAACAAGAAGGGGCTGAGAACACCGCCTTGTGGAGTACCGAGCTCAAAGTTTTTTATGTTGCTGCAAGCATTCTTGAATAACACTAGAGAAGTTCTCTTTTGCAGATATCCTCGTAGCCATCTCAGGAGGTGTCCTTGAACGCCAAACTCCACCAGTTGATCAAGAATGACCTCTGCGTTTGCAATATCAAAGGCGTTTTTGAGATCAATAAAGGCTACGACGCTGTTCCGGTTGAGGCGAGAGTACAGTTCCAAGAGGCAGTGATGTGTGCTCCGCTGTGGTAAAAAGCCATATAATCTTGGAGAGAGCTTGTCCTGTAACCGGTGGAGAAGACGAGTAAGGAGAACACGTTCCAGGACTTTACTGAAACAGGAGGTGAGAGAAATGGGCCTAAATTTATTAATACCGGGCTTGAGGACGGGAAAAATCAGACTGAAGGTCCAGGCTTGAGTCACGTAACCCTGGCGGAGGCAGAGGTTATACAGCATGAGGAGAGGGTTACCAGGTACTTGCCGGAGAAGCTGCAAAACTGGGTATGTTATACCGTCATCCCCTGGAGCTGTTGCCTTTGTCCTGGTGAGAGCACGTCGCAGCTCCTCCTCTGTTATGGCCACATTGTCCTCATCATCTGCCCTAAGTAAGGCTGCAGCCAAACGTAGCGCGCGTTGGTGTTTCTGGGAGGAGAGCGCGTCTCGCACGCACTCGGGAAGGTTGACAACTCTTGATTGCGCCGACCAGGCGTCAATGAGGTCTTGGACGTACTGGGCTGGGCTGTGGTGAAGGGCGCTTGGTGGTTTTTTCTTCAGAACTTTGTTGATAAGAAGCCACATAGATCTAACCCTAGTTTGATGGTTGATGTTGTCTGTGAATTTGTGCCACGAGTCTGTCTGTGTACATTACTGAAGAGCAACGAGTGCGTCTCTGGATGACTAGAAGCGATGTAAGGCTTCAGGACACGGTTGACGTTGGAAATTGAGACCATCCTCCCGCGCCTCTGTCTCTGCTTGAGAGATTCTGTTGTCCAGCCTCCAAGTATGAGTCCCGGGGCGGCGTTTGATGTGTGGCCTACTGATATATCGAATGTAGAAATCATGGGTGGAGGTGACAAGAGATAGATGTATATAAATTTTCAGAGCAGTGAAAATCAAGAGGAGAGAAGCGAAGAGATGTATGAGATATATGTTGGGCAGTACTTAGGTGGTATTGTGATGCGTGTGCGGGTGTATACAGGAGGAGAGGCAGCTGGGAGGCAGTAATGTAGGCTGAGAGCAATATGGTCAGAGAAAAGAGTAGGTATAGATGTACAATTGACTTTTGATGTCACGAGTCCAGCTGTAAGAATGTGGTCTAAGGTTCCTCCTCGTGCATGCGTGGCACCAGCAGTGTCCCAGCGACTTAGTTGATTACGGTGGATGTATTGTAGCAGGAGGGTCCCACTTTGGTTCACGGTGTTCGATGTGTCACCTAACGCAGGGTGTCGTGCGTTAAAGTCCCCCATGTATATCGCGCCGCGGGTTGTGGGGGCGGGGAGAGTGTCTGGGTTCAGCCGGCCAGGGGCAGAGTACACGTTGCACACGCGGATTTTGTCTTGTCCAAATGTAACGTCCAGGAGTTGGAAAGTTGTCTCATTATCTAAGGAGTTTCTGATCAGTTGGTGTTGTACAGTGGAGTGAACATAGGTGACCAGGCCGTTCCTAACCATGTGCACATAGGAGACATACCCGCTGAGGGACGGTGCCTCCCCCACAGGTGCAGGGCGACCCACGAAGGCTTCCTGAATGAGAATTACGTCTGGGGTATGTACAGCCACATAACCTTTGAGGGCAGCAAGTTTGTCATAGCTTTTGATTCCACATGCATTCCAGGAAATGATGTGCAGCTTCATCTGATTATCGTATTCTGTTTTTTGATTGACGGGGGCCGGATATGGTGGTGGTGGTGGAGGTGGAGGCAGTGGCGGCGGCGGTGGTTCGTGACGTAGTGGGAGGAGAAGGCCTCTGTGATGGTGCAGTCAGTTTGTCAAGGCGTATGGCAATGATGTCCAGTTTTTCTGTGAAAGTGGCGACGCTCTCTATAATGACCTGTTGAGCGTCAACCAGTGAAGCCAAAGTTGTTTCAGTTTCCGCCTGTTTTGTGACCATACTTTCAATGCGAGCCTCCATGGCATCAAAACGTGCGGAAAAAGAAGCAACCTTGGACTTCAGGCTGGCGACCGCGTCACGAAGTGAAGCAACTTGAGCTGACTCCGAACCAGTGGAGTGGGTGGATGAGGCACTGTGTGAAGGTGGGCGGGCAGTCTCGCGCTCCGCCGAGGGAGCTGCGTGGGGAGCCCGCTGACGCCTGACGCACCCATGCCAGGCATTAACTCCCACCTGGTGGCATCGTGGGCACTTCCATTGTGAGGTGTCTGGTGCTGGTGGATCAGGCTGATTCGAGGTCGAGGCAGAGGCAGTATCGGCTGGTGGGGGGGATGGGGGGATACGGTGAGGGCATGTGCGGGAGTCGTGTTGGCCAGAGCACCACGCGCACCTCTCAGTCCCCGAACAGTAGCGAGAGATGTGGCCAGTGCCCCAGCATCGATAGCATGAGGGTTGCTCGTCTGCCATCCTGCGAAGCTCGCATGCTGGGAGGCAGGGAAGGAAGCTAAAGGTGACAGATGGCGGTGGAGGACTTGGAAAACTCCAAGTAATAACTAGCCGACTCAGTGGCTCCCCGTTCTGGTGGAAGCGACGTGCGGTATGGACACCAGGTAATTCCTTAGCCAAGGATGGATCCATGCAAACAGGGTAGCGAGTGAGGAGGTATGTTGGATATTTGCGTGGCCTTTCTGGTGAATCCTGAACCTCAAGGAAAAGGCTCAAGAACTCTCCTCCCGTCACACTGTCTACAATATCTGTACGTCGCCTGGAGATGTAGACAAATCGGGACGTAATCGCTGCCATCTTGACCTCTGCCTGGAATCTATCAAGATGGAAGGCCTGGTTGACCTCTGACAGCCAGCGGAGTTTAATGTCAACGTTTGGGTTGTCCTTAAACTGTAGCTTGAAGTACTCAGCTCTGGGTGCAAATGCAGGAGATGTTGGCTTAAACACTGATGTTCCTAGCGGAGTGTGATGAGGCTGAGGGATGGAGAGAGTGTCGATGTCCTGAGTGGAAGCGGGCGGTGAAGACAGGAGCTCGCGTCGCTTGGAGGCCTTGACAGCCGGAGATGTCGGCTCGCTGCCACTGTCCGACGAGTGGTGGATGACTCTCTTGTTGGAGACCTTTGGATGAGTGACAAGGTGGGGCGTAAAAGGCGAGGGTAGCCCGGCTGATATTGTCGAGGCCTGTGGTAGTGGGGGATAGTCCCCCTCGGGTACTACGTCATCCTCATCACTCAGCGCCAGGTCGTCCTCGAGATCTCGCAGAGTGACAGGTCCTGAGTAATCCATGGTGCTCTTGAATCACTGTAAAGCACCAGCGACTCTTAACAACAGAGGTGACGCGACCATGACGTCATATGACGTAAGCAGCCTCTTCATGCGCATGCGCAAAACAGAGGTACGCCGACCAGGAGGTACCCCCCCGGACTGTCCTGATTTTCAATCGAAGCTACAGGCTAAGTCCAAAACCCTCTTAAAACCAAACTCCAGAAAACGTCCGTATGGACCTTTAGGTGGCTCACAAGGTCAGCTAGGGGGTGATAGCAGGGGAATTCTTGCAGAAAAGCGTCAATATTGGAAGAGCTGCTTGTTGGTGTTGTTTACAAGTGGCCCTCTGGTGGCGAGATCCTTTGAGAAGGAGTGGAGGATCAGGACCAACTTGCCCAAGTTCTCTGTTATCCCGCTTGCCACCAGGACCCCCGCACCACTGACTGTTGAAGGAGACGACGTCGGCCTAAGCATGAGGGGCTCCCTCCTGGGGCTCTCGGTATCCTCGAGGGGATACACTGGCCATGGGTCCCAGCGGGTGTCAAGAGCGAAAGCGGCTCTCACGAAGCTCTATCGCTTCAGGGATTTGGCCACTGGTCTTAAACTCCATCTAATAAAAGCCCTAGTTCTGGCTATATTAACTTATCCTCCTGTCCCTTTACACATTCTCTCTAAAACAGCTATAAGCAGACTCCAAAAAGTCCAGAAGAGCGCTCTGAGGTTCGCCTTCGGCACCAGATGGGACGACTTCACCAACTTGGAATCGCTCCACGAGGCCGTGTCCATCCCAGCCCTCAACGTCCGCTTCCACGAGATGGCAGGCAAGGTGTGGCAATGGATAGAGGATGAGAAATGGGACCAGTACCTGGTGCTGAAGACCATGCATGAGGAAGCTCCACAGCGTCAACATGCATGGTTTCCGAGAAGCCTGCTGAGACTTGAAAACAACCCCTCTGAGCCCCAATAAAGGTGAAAGTTACCATTCTCTTTTTCTTGTCTTCCAAGACCTGTATCAACCATTCATTCCAATCCACCATGAACAAACTACTGCCCCTTCCGTTTATCCAACAGAACTTCCATCCTTTGCCGACCCCCTCTCACCACTAGTGCGAGAACGTGTCTGTCCCTTCTGCCCATGATCCAACGAGCCACCACCCAACGGAGGATGTACCGAGGGATTTGCCAGAACCGAGAGCATCACCCACCGGGCGACAACGATGGCGGGCGCGGTACCGTTCCCCCCAACGTGTTCTCCACCTCAACCTGCGCCCTAAGTTGTTGGGACGCTGGCCTGCGTGTCAGCAAGGGGTACACACGGCATCCGGGCAAGCCTGCAGAGCTTCCGGAAGCAGGATTGAGCTTCTGAAGCACAACACCCTGGGGAACATACCGGAACCGGAACCCAACGATACCTCCTACCTACTGCGACCTACCTAACGAAGACCACCTACCTGCCAACCCAAAAGTGGCAGGTATCCCTGGAAGAAGATCCCTTCACCAATGATGAAACTTCTCTGGGTGTTTAACATCCTATGCGTTAATGACTCAATGGCTTGTGACCCCTTACCATGTCAGCAAGGATGGTTTTCCCCCGGGAGCTCTGGTTTCCACCCAAAAAAGCATCCATGCTGCATGGTTCTCTATATATTGTTTTTGTATGCTAAATCTGTATGTATGTTTTATTTCTAATACTATGTTAACATCAACTGTAAAACAATGTGACCCTCCAACACCCCCCTGTCTCACAGCAGTATTGGTGTTTTCCCCCCGGGAACTCCGGTTTTCACCCCCTTGACCTGAAACATACTGCTCTGTGACCTTCACCACTTAAAAGCAGCAGGCCGGACCGCCCGGCATCTTTCTACTCCTACTGTATTTCTGTATTTCCTCTCTTTTTCCTCCAGTGTACCAGTCACGGTACACTCTCCCCACCTCCTTTTGTAACCCACCTTTTCTTAATAAACTTTGTAAACTTTGTAAACATCAAAACACAGAACCCAGATACCGTGATGGAAACACGTACTCTGAAGCTTATGTCTTTGTTCCCTTTCTGTGTGGATATTTTTGGACACCTATCCGGCCTAGGGTCTTAGATAAATAAAGTTAGGTTAGGTTCTGTTGCTATTTGGATCCTTACTAGTTTCCTTATATCCTTTTTTGCATGTGGAGACCACACCACTGCTGCATATTCTAATCTTGGACGTATCATACTGGCTATAATTTTTTTCATCATATCATATCCTTATCCATGTGGTGGAAAGCCACCCTAATAACGGCTAACATTCTATATGTTTATCCAAATAGTTTATTTATGTGCAGCTCTGGGTTCAGTGTATCCTGTATCACCACCCCTAGGTCTTTTTCTTCTTTTGTCTTAGGTATTTCCACCTGTCCTATCTTGGAGCTCCATTTTGGCCTTCTTTTGCTCTTGACTATCTCCATCACATGACATTTATTTACATTGAAAGCCTGTTTCCACGTCTTACTCCATTCATCGATCTTATCTATGTCCTTCTGTAGCTCCTGGCAGTCAACAGTGTTTTTAATAACTCTCATTAATTTGGCGTCATCCGCAAACATATTTGTGTAGCTGGTCACGCCACACTGCATACTATTTACATATATTTGGAACATTATGGGTACTAGGACTGACCTCTGCGGTACTCCATTTGTTACATTCCTCCAACTTGAAGTTTCCTCCCTGATCACAGTTCTCATTTCTCTATCTTTCAATAACCTTGCATCCATTCTAATAGTTTCCCTCGTAGTCCACCTATATGCTTTAGTTTCCATAATAGTCTTTCGTGTGAAACTGTATCGAATGCTTTTTTGATATCTAGGTAGACAACGTCTACCTATTCATCTCTGTCTTCAATTCCTTCAATTACTTGTGTATAGAAACTAAGCAGGTTTGTGACACATGATTTTCCTTGCCTGAACCTAAATTGCCTATTGGATATAACTTTGTTGTCCTTCAGGTATCTCACCCATTTCTCTTTAATTAGAATCTCACATATTTTGCTGACAACACTTGTTAGTAAGACAGGTCTGTAATTCAGCGGGTCAGTCTTCTTTCCTCCTTTGTAGAGAGGCACAATGTTGGCCCTCTTCCACTCTTTTGGCACCCTTCCCTCCTCTATTGAGCTTGTGATCACTTCCCAAATTGGCTGTATTAATTGCTCTTTACATTCCTTTAGTGTCCAGCCTGACACTCCATCTGGTCCCATTGCTTGTCTTACATCCAGATTTCCCAACATTCTGCCAACATCTTGCTTCTGTACCACAACCTCCTTGAGACCCTCTGTGCCTCCTCCATGTTTGGTTCTATAAATGTCCCTTCCACTGTGAATACTGACTTGAAGCTCTCATTCATAATTTCACGGAGCTCTCCTGCTGTTTGGTATGTTTTTCCTCCCTTTATTATCTTATCTATGGTTTCTTTACATTTCATTTTTCCATTTACATGGAAGAGTTTGGATTTATCTCCACATTTCTTTACTACATCCTTTTCAAAAACTATTTCTTCCTCCCTTCCTATCCTGACATACTCATTCCTTGCTTCATTGTATCTCTCTTTATTAGTTTCATTCCTCTGCTTCTTCAATTTCCTCCAAGTTCTGTCTTTTGCTCGCTTCGCTTCTGCACATCTAGCATTATACCAGGTGTATTTGCTATCCTTTAGTTTGTATTTTGGTACATATCTATCCACACCTTCTCGATACCTCTTCAGGAATATTTCGTACTTCTCCTGTGCTGTTTTGCCATTCATGATTGCTCTTCAATCTGTCCTTTCAAAAAATTCCCTTAAACCTTCAAAGTTTGCCCTCGCATAATTTAACCTTCCATTTTTATAATCATCTCCCCTTCTTACCAATGTCCCTTCTTGTAATTCCACTTCCATCAATACATGATCACTTTTTTCCCAATGGGCTTAGGTACTTTATGATAGGTTGGAGTTGTTGTTTTTTTTTGTGTGTGAACACCAGATTTAGCATTGATGGTTCATCCTCTCCTCTGAGTCTAGTGAAACCTTCACCCATTGGTCCAGTGTGTTCTCCATGACAAATTTTATCATTTCTTTACTCCATGATCCTTCGGTTCCACTCCCTTCCATTTCTTTCCAGTTCACACCTTTACAGTTAAAGTCACCCATTAGCAGTACAGTAAAAGTCCTCGTATCCGGCATCAATGGGACCTACGGCATACCGGATATTTGAAAATTCCGGATACTTGAAGGGATAATAATATGAGTCTATAATCACTCACTTTATTCACTAACCATGTCAGATATACACCAACAAAACATAACAGCACTCACTTTATTAGCTAACCATGTGAATGAACCATAACAGCAACAAATCTTAACAATTAAACTGTATTTTGTTACGTTACTGTACTCCCGGCGTTAACAACAAAGAAACTGCCTAGTCATCGGTTGTACACTTTTCTTAGCCTATATCCAACTTTAAAAAAACTCTCTTATATATCTCTGCTTGCAACTTTTGCCTCTTTGTAATAAAAACTCATTTTGAATGCAGTGAACAGCCATGTGGTCATGTAAGTGCACTGTTCAGCAAACTTAACAAAAACCGCTAAACCGCTAAACCTAAACCTGCATCCCTCCACGAAACTTTGGGCTCAGGGTCATCTTCTTCCTCGCTATCTGCCTCATTTATTTTTTCGTATCTTTCTTCAAGTACCGCATCGATAAGGTCTTCATCAGATAGAGCGAATGTTACTGCTTCGTCTTTGTCACCATTCACCCACTTTCTGTTTTATCCTCTCTCTAAATGTCTGCATATGTCCACCTTCTGCTTAAGCGTAAGCACCACACGTTTTCGCTTATCAACTTTGGGCATGATGAAATTTCACTGGCTAGCACGTGGATGAATGTAGAGAACCAATCGAACAAACAAACACTAGGGTGGAGGGAGTGACTACTGGCTAGGGGGCCGTGGCATCCAGTTCCACAAAGCGTGGCGCTGTCTGGCTAGTGGACGCGGGAGCAACTACAGCCTCACGCGGGAATTTTGTATAGATTTAAATTGATTTTATATATATTTATATATATTTTCATGTTTTAATGCTTGGAAAAATATGCTGGATACTTGAAGTTGCCGGTTACTTGGATGCTGGATACAAGGGGTTTTACTGTAATTTTCTGTCCTTCCTCATCATATCGGCCAGGCATTTTAACACCTCCCTCTGCATTGTTTTATACTCTTTTAGTTTCCACGTATTTGTTCTTGGTGGCACATAGGTTACTATAATTTTTCTCCTATTTCTTTCATTAGTTCGAATTGTTATACTGATGACTTCTGCCATGCCGTCCCCATATTGCACTCCCTCCACAGCTATGTCTTGTTTCACCATTATTAATACTCATCCACCTCCTTTTCCTTTTCTATATCTCCTCCAAAGTTTAAATCCCTCTAGCTGGAAATTTACGTTGATCTCTTCCTTCAATTTTGTTTCCATCATGCAGAACACATCTGGTTTTTCGTTGATTAAATAATCCTTTATCTCTAATATACTGCTAAGTAAACCATCCACATTTCTATAAGCTACTTTTAATTTGTTGGTCCCTCCATCACTTTTACCTCCTGCTGCTGCTGTTGTTGTTTCCCTGCTTCCCCTTCCTTCTCCCCTCCTTAGCCTCATATTTAGCACCCTCCAGTAAAGTCTTCTCGGTTTCTGTCCTCTTTAAGTTTTATTTCCTTAGCCTCTTGTCTTAAATCTTTTTCCTTCTGTCTTTCTTCCAAATTCATGTCTCTTTTTATCCAAATATCCTTATATTCTTCGGTTTGAGCCGCTCTATTTGCTCTTACTGTTATTTCCTCCACAGCCAGTTGGGACCTCATCCTCACATTGAGCGGTCTTGCATTTCCTTCATTGTATCTTCCAATCCTATGTGTTTCCTCAACCTCCTGCTCCAGGCTTTGTGTGTGATCCTGCACCTGTTTTATGACTTTTTTTTTCAATTCTCTCTCCTCTCTTTCTCTTTCGTATTTATTGTGATTTTTCTTTTCTTGTAGTCCATAAATTACAAAACATTTTTTTTCAGTCCACTGTATCCCTTACAAGGTTTTACTTTTCCTTAATAATCTGTATGATGGTGTCCTTAGTATTAACGATTGATGACCCAATGGATGTCACCATTAGTAAAGGCCGGGAAAGGTCCCCCGGCAGCTCCTCTGAGCGCAAAAGGACCAAACAACACGGCCGCCACCACCACTCTTAAGCCATAATACTCAAGGTGTTACAGCGGAACTGCAGAAGTATTCGGAATAACGATTCATATTTGTCATTTTTAGTGAACATACACAAGCTGTCTGTTATTTGTCTACAGGAAACGAGACTGCAGGATCAGCCTGATTCTACAGTGGTAAAACACTACCATTCGTGTAGAAGATATGAGGGGCACAGTGTTGCCATATACATACACAAAACACTAACACAAACAGAAGTGACATTGAATACACCTCTGGAAGCTGTCATGTGCAGGGTGAGATCCAACAACACGTATCTGGCTATCTGTTCCTCTACTTGCCTCCCAATGCCCCCATTTTTTATGACGATATCATATCTCTTATTAGCCAACTTCCGGGCAACAGGCTAGTACTGGGCGACAGAAACACCCATCATCAGCAATGGGGAAGTGAGACCTCAAGTGTACGTGGGGAGCAGATAGTTGACATTATGTTGCAGACAAACCTCTGTCTTCTGAACGATGATGAATGATTAGACTGATAACGCGTCTGTCATTGATTTGTCATTGTTATCGCCAGGTATACTCCCTGACTTCTCCTGAGAAGTCATCGACGACTCCCACGGAAGTGACCATCTACCCATCTGTATCTCTTACTTACGCGACATCCTGCCCACCCTCTGCCCTCTCAAGTTCAACTTTAAGAGAGGAGATTGGACAACCTTCCGTGGGATTACTGACGTGGATACATCTGGTGAGGACCTTGACATGATCGTCAGTAAAGCAACACGATCCATAATACATGCTGCCAAGGCTTGTATTCCGAATACTTCTACAGTTCACACTAAGCATGGAGTTTCATGGTGGACAACGAATTGCCAACAAGCACTTCGTGAGTGTAATAGGCGGTACAAGTAAATTTCATAGCCTATAAAAAGGGCTCAGGCAAGGAAAGTCATCTGTAATGCAAAAATGGCTCGTTCAGGCAATTCAAATCAACAGTGAATCACACCAAATTCTTCTCAAGTGTGGCAAATAATAAACATATTTAATAATAAAAAAAAACCTTATACACCAATAAATACTTTTAAAATAAACAATAATGTAATAGATGATAAAAAAGAAATAGCCAATACAATAGCCCAACATTTTCATCACGCAAGCAGTTCCGCCTACTATACCCCTGCCTTCCCTCCCTGCAAGGATGAGGCAGAATTCTCAGTCCCAAACTTTGCCACAGGAGACATAAACTCTGACTACAACACAGAGTTTACGCTGGATGAACTACTCCTTGCCCTGAAATACTGTAAAGGCTCGAGTCCCAGTCCGGATAATATTTCATATAATATGCTACAACATCTCGGCCACCATTCCATCACTAAATTATTATTGCTCTAAAACAAAATATGAAGCACCCACATATTTCCCAAGTCTTGGGGCTTTGCTCATACCATCCCAATCCCCCCAAAGACCGGACGGCTTAACGGACCCCAGTGCGTTTCGCCCTATTGCGCTCACGAGCTGTCTATGAAAGGTCATGGAACGTATGGTAAAGCAAAGGCAGCTTTTTGTTTTAGAAGCGAAGGGTTTCTTAGGTGATGAACAGTCGGGGTTTCGGAAGTACCAAAGCACGATGGATCACCTAACACACCTGGAACATTGCATTTCAGAGGCATTTGCCAAAAAAGAATTCATGATAAGGGTGTTCCTAGACATCCACAAAGCCTTCGACATGATATAGTGACATGGTATCCTCATGAAACTACCCTCATGCTCATGGCTTCAGAGGTAAATTGCCCATTTTTGTTCATAATTTCATACAGCACAGAACATTCTCTGTCAAGCTTCCTGATAAGGTAAACTCAGACATTTTCATCCTGGAGAACGGGGTGCCGCAGGGTAGTGTTCTTAGTCCTATATTATTTTGTATTATGATTAATGACATTCTGTCCACAACTCCCGTCCCCACAGGAATCTTAAATACTCACTGTTCGCTGATGACTGCGTTATGGCATTCCTCACCTAACGCTCAGTTCTCGGTGGGGCGGATTCAAGACGCTCTTGATTCCATTCAGCATTGGGGCTCTTTGTGGGGATCTAAGTTTTCCATTGTTAAGTGTATCAATGTTGTTTTTACTAGATGTAAGTACCTGATTTGCAATTAAGTCTTCAAGGCCAGCCGATACCATTTCAAAATTCAGTCAAATTCTTGGGTCTGCATTTTGACAGGACCCACATTAATTAATTACTTATCCGTTGCCATAAAAATATAAAAGGTAAAGTTGGGGGCTTACGCTGTATCAGCGCGTGGCTGTGGGCTTTCATCTCCCGTCTCCTTGGCCTTTGAGCCTGTGGTGGAATAGTGCCTTACCCCGGGACATAGGGCCAGCATGAAATCCGGGTTTCCACAGTTTACCTTCCCTAGGTTGCCCTAGGTACCCATTTATCGACCAGTGAAGGATGAAAACCTGAGTGGGGTCCGCGCCGTCCTCGTCCGGGATCGAACTCGGGCCCATGGATTCGTAGCCAGACGCGCTAGCCACTGCACCGTGTCGGCGCATAAAAATATCAATGTCCTTAAATACCTCCGTGATACTTCATGGGTAGCAGACAGAAAATCTTTATTAATGGTGTACAAGTCCTTAATTCGTTCTCATTTAGACTATGGCTCACCAGTGTATGGGTCTGGGTCGGAACCAACATTGAGAAGGTTGGATGTTTTGCAGAATGAATGTGTGCGAATGTGTCTTGGCGCCCTGCACTTCACTCGCTTCACTTATGTGGCAAGGATGGAGGTTGAGGCCAATATACCACCACTAAAACACCGTCGCGATGTCCTACTGCTATCTTATAGGATTGAAACCGCCCGGAAAGCTCCCCTCAGCAACACAGCAAGCAAGATCATCTGGAAGCACCACCAACTCTACTATGTGGTCCACTGTCTAGTCTCTGTCAGACTTAACGCTCTATGCCAACAAACGGGTGTGAGACTGGACGATGCGGACCGCCTCATGCTGCCCACCCTTCCCCTATGGACGAAAGCTCCACCATCCATAATCACATCATGGATAAGGGAGAAGAAGGCTGTTGTTGCCGAGGCAGATTTCCACCAACGCTTCTGGACCCTCATCGCTGGCCTCCCTCGATCCCTACATACATACATTGACGGCTCCAAGATGGATGAATGTGTGAGTGCAAGTGTATGGTCGTGTGAATGTACCCTCAGGTTCCGACCGCTGACTCATACATCGGTCTTTTCCGCTGAATTTTTTGCTATTGATAAAGCCATAGATTATGCTTTAAATTCATCTCATCATTCAATAATCATTTTTTGGACTTTATGTCAGCCCTTCAGGCAATAGAGTCCAGCTGTACAGATACAAATGAAAACAAGGGAAACCACATTAATAATTTGAATTCAGGTCATAAATCCTTTTCACTGATATGGGTGCCTGAACATTCCAGTATACGAGGGAATGAACAGGCTGACATGCTAGCTTGGTCTGCTGCAGAGCTCGAGGAAGCATGGGCCCTCCGTCGGGATCTGTAGTCATGTCTCTCAGTTGTTAAATCATCAGCGAAACTCCTGTGGCAGAGTCACTGGGACAACCTCCACCTACATACCATCAAACCCATAGACCCTATCATCAAACCCTAGACGAGTGGGCTTCCTCCTATTGTCCCATAAGGCGGGAGGTGGTAGTCCTCGCATGCCTCAGGATGGGCTGCACCCTCCTCACACACATGCTACCCTACATAGCAAATACTTTCCCACCACAATGTTCTATATGTAATGTCACCCTCTCTGTCGAGCACATCCTGCTCCACTGTGTGTGTTATCATGAGGAGAGGCAGCCCTTGGTGGTGTAATGCCGGAGTCGCGGCCTCTTGCTAATGCAGACCACCCTTCTGGGTGACAAACACCGAGATGTGGTCGATAGACTGATGATTTACCTGACATAGACCAACTTAATCAGAGAGTTGTGATTTATGTGTATATATTATGTATGATGTACATTTTCACCTCAATATATATATGTAAATAAAAGTATGAAAGTGTGTATGAATTCTATCCAGCGTGATTTGATGTAAATGTTTTCCACCGTTTGTTTATTTCTTTGACATGTTTTTTCATTCTCTCTCTCTCTCTCTCTCTCTCTCTCTCTCTCTCTCTCTCTCTCTCTGTTCTAAATAATTAAGTGAAACGAAAATACTCTCTTCTGCTTGGTTCACAATAAATAAAGTATCAAAATATTACTTCCGTGTAAGCCACAATAATATACACACCGTACTATACAGCTGTGTGTGTGTGTGTGATGCGCGGTGCAGGCCAGCCACCCTTGGCTCTTCATGTCTGACAGCGTTATCGATGTCTTGTGAAGGAGGACGTGTTCCCATTATCTTGTTCTCTTCATTCTTTTTATACATAAACAACTTCTATACTTCTAAATTATACCTTCGTCTTACCACACATGAGAGTCAAACTCTAATATCTATGAGAGGAGCGAAATGTCGACTATATAAAATAATATTTTGCAGTTCCATTGTTTCCCTTTATAAGTATGATATGAATAACCAAATTCATATTAGGAGGATAAAAATGACTAAAAGAAAGGTTACTAAAATACAACAAATAATAATTTCAAAGAAATACGAATCAAAGAAACTTTATGGTGCCTGTTTAAAATGCGCTTCCAGAAGGCGTACAGCAGTTTACCGCTAAGCCACCCAGAGGGCTTACAGCAGTTTTTGGGGTAATATTATACTGTACTCTATTGCAGGTATAACCATATTTTACTCTCATGTATACTATACATGCATATTGTACCATATTGTAGCCTATGAGTATGTGTGTGAGACAATATAGGCTGTTTACTGTACAGTGCAGAACTGTATTGTACTCAATTTTCAATTTCCGGACTTTTTCAATTTCCAGACATGGCCCAGTCTGTATTAGTCCGTAAAAACGAGGGCTGACTGTATATATAAGGCGCTCCATGCTGAAGCGAGGTCGTTAAGCGACACAAGGATCAAAACCGTGTTTTCACGTGCATCGTATAGGCAAATCCATGCTGTTATACGTGGTAGAATATGTCCTTTACCTCAAATCGACTTGGAAATGTCCTTCAGGGTTATATTCCTAAAAGTATCCAGCAGATTTTTGCCATTTTTCTGCGCGACTTCAATCTCCGAGCGGGACCGAGGTTAGCGCCCGGGGGAAGGGTGCGGCCCAATCAGCGGCCGTGTCTGAAGTGCTGCATCATCGCCCGCCAGCCAATCACCGGCCAGCCTAGCCTTAGTATTCCACCTTCAACACTTACTCTGTGTTGCTCTAATTTTTGCGGTGTAGGACATGAGAGACCAGAGTTTGCCTCACCCTCTAGTTCCCTGAAACGACCCATAGAGAAGCGGAAATGGAAGAAAAATGTGGCTAAAGAAAAGCGGAACTTGGGTAAACAAAGCACATCTGCCTATACAGGGGAGGAGGTGGCAGAGCATACTGTGGGGCAGTAGAATGTTAAAACTTAATATTACTAATATGACCATAAAGTCTAGCAGACAAGAAAACAGCGTTTGACAGTTTGTAACAAGGTATGCGACTCTCGCCGCATGTACCTCACTCCCGCTCGGGACGTGCTTGGGGTGAGGGGCCGGCGAGAGCGCGAAACTTCAAACGCTGTTTTCTCCAGCATGGGGCGCCTCATATGTTGTGTGTGTGTGTGTGTGTGTGTGTGTGTGTGTGTGTGTGTGTATGAGGCCCTAGGTGTTAAAACCTGTAAAGTGCCACGCCAGCCCAAAATTGGTTTTATAGCATTATAATTACACCCTAATCCTTTTTTTTTTTTTTTTTTTTTTTACTGGATCACAATGAGCTCACTTCACAACTGACAACATGGTCAAAAGTTTATCCCAATGAAACCTGCTCTCAACTTTATTGCTGGTTGCTGTGGCACCCACACTGTGGTGGGAGGTAAATTATACCCTGCACCCACTGAGTGAGGAGCTCATGGTAATTTGCTGTCACAGTTGCCTGCTGGTCACCCAGCCAGCCTTTTCCCTACAGAGCAAGCTCAGAGCTCATAGACCGATCTTCGGGTAGGGCTGAAACCACATCATATACTACACACCGGGACAGTGAGGCCACAACCCCTAAAGTTACATCTTGTACCTACTTGCTGCTAGGTGAACAGAGGCTAGATACACATTAAGAGGCTTGTCCATTTGTTTTGCCACTTCTGGGTTCTCTCAATTGTGATGCATAGGTATGCTTGAGGCAATCATGGCATACCTTTCTCATGCCACCCTGCCCCACTCTACACCTAAAAATGCCAGTGGTCCCACAACTACCTGTGGCATTATTGTGTTTTTTTTTTTTTTTTTGTCTGCGGTAGGGTTTACATAATTGACATTTTATTATTGTGGGTGATTTTCATTATCTTTCCATTTAATAACATTATGTTGATTTAAGCAGTTGTCAAAACATTGATTACTTGAATAATGATGTTATGGTGAAAAATCATTATATATTCACAAAATGTTTAACCAAAAAAGTAGGAGAAAATTGCTGTTATAATTTTTTATTCATTGTGGTATGGATTATGTGTATTATAACAGTTATGTACATACAGTGGATACATGTCTAAACATTTCAAGACCAGAACCATTGAAATAAATTTAATTAGTTACAGACTCATAGAACTTTTAATGTCAAGAAAATTTGAATGGGATTTTCTTGGTTTTTGGTTTGAAGTGCTTGGCAGATTTTACCACCAAACACCTCACATATTATGTGTGTGTGTGCACCTAGTTGTACTGTACAGGGTTCGAGTGTGTGTGTGTGTGTGTGTGTGTGCAGTGAAACCTTGGGATAGGAGCACCTTGATTTACAAGTAATCTGAGATATGAGTGGTTGCTTAGCTACCTTTTGGCTTATATTTCTGAGCCAAAATTTGAGTTATGAGCTAGTTCCAAGTATGCAGTTGCTAGCTGATGCAGCGAACACCCAACATTCTGCCTCTAATGCATTTAGTTTGTTCTTATCCCTTTTGGAAGCATTTCTTGTGTTATGCTATTATATTGTGTCTTATGTGCTCCTATTTTGCCATATTTTTTGTCTGATCATGGGTCCTATGCAAATGAGTGCAAAGGACAATGCTGAACACAAAAAGTGGATGATGTCCATTATATTAAAATATAAAATCATAGAAAAAACATGAATGAGCTGTGAAGTAAAAAAAAATTATATGAGTGTTAAGTGTAGCAGTAAGAGTGTAACAAGCTGATTAAGTTCAGTGGTCAAGCAAGAGTTTATGGTGAATGAAAGTGACTGAAAAAAGCACAAAAGGAGAAACAAACTTCTCCCATCTTCTCCACTTGGCACCCACCTCCTCCACCTTCATCTCCAATAGCATCTTCGGTTAGTCAGTCGTCTGATCTCCATGGTGAATATATTTTATAAAACTAGTCTAATCATTTAAATTTTCATTTTATGCTTTATTATAATTTTGCACAGTACTATTTGTTATCTTTCTTACCTAAAAACATATAAAGAAAATATAAATATTGGGTGTTTTTCGAAAAGTTGAAATGGATCAATGGCATTTCACTGAATTTCAATAGGAAAAATTTAGAACGAATTAAACTCATAACTTAAAGTACTGTTGTATATATATATATATATATATATATATATATATATATATATATATATATATATATATATATATATATATGTGGAACCTTGATTACCGAGCAAAATTTTGAGCTCAAAATTGCTTCAGTTGTTGTACCATAGGATGCTTTGCTGGTATTGCAAGTGTCGGGAATCATAAGATTCTGTGAGATGTTTATTTGGGCTGCTATATTTGTCATCAAAGCTGATTGCAGCACAAAGGTACCTCACCTATTCTGTGACAGCTCGTGATACATGATAAACATCATCCAGGAAGATCATCATATGACATCTTGCTGTCAGTTAAATGCTGTTAATATAGCAGCAACGTTCCTCTGCTCATTCTAACTAAGAGCTACACAAAAATGTTTGATACAGGATACCTGTTGCAGGGAGTGCAGGGTGCATGCCAAGTCCTTAATGGAGAAAATGGTTTTGGTTTTCGAACATTCCAGTTTATGAATGGCCTTCAGGATTGAATTAAGTTTAGCAACCGAGGTTCCACTGTATAATATATATATATATATATATATATATATATATATATATATATATATATATATATATATATATATATATATATATATATCCCATGTTTTCATACATAGGTAAAATAAATGCAGTTTTATAAAAACATTTTGATTTTTGTAACATGTTCTACATCACTATCATTGTGTTGATAACACTTTTCAGTGTGTGTCCTCCACTGGTAAGGAACATGTTCAAGCACAATTAGGTGATGTAGTGCTTGAGATGATTTATGTTTTGTTTCTTTTCTTGATATATTTTCTTGAAATACCCCAAAGATGAAAATCAAGTGTGGACAGTGGAGGACACACAGTGAAATGTTTTTTCAGTGCAATGATAATCATTTAATTCATATCATGTACATATATAAAAATGTTTTTTTTAATGTGTTTATTTTTCTATGGATGAAAACTTGTGGGACACTGTGTGTGTGTGTGTGTGTGTGTGTGTGTGTGTGTGTGTGTGTGTGTGTGTGTGTGTATATATATATATATATATATATATATATATATATATATATATATATATATATATATATATAGTGAGTGTGTATATGCACATACAATTACTATACAAAAATCATATAGACAAAGACTGAAGGTGCTAAATACTGATTACCAGATTTGAATAAAAATGCCATACTGTCATCATTCACTAGAATCTTTACTAGTGAGTGTCTTATGTACACATATGTACATGTAATATATGTTACAGTAAAATCTTCAAAACAGTAATTTAGTAAATTTCCTAGAATTTTTAGGAAATTTACAAAATGACTGTTTCAGTCAGCAAATTTACAAAATTACTAAAAAAAATAAGAAATTATACAAATTTACTAATTTTAGGAGCCAGGAATTTGACAAATTTACTGATACATTGACTATGATTTTCTATGGTATTTTTGGTTACACACACACACACACACACACAGGAAAATCAGGTCTACCACCTGTAGAAGGGATGTAAAGAAGTTTAGCTTTCCGCATACAAGCATTAAGTTGTGGAATGGATCGGAGGGTGAGGTAGTGTGTACCAACAATATTCAAAGCTTCAAGAAAAAGTTAGATGAAAGTAGTTATGGAGATGGGACAGTATGAGCATAGCTCCTTTCCCATAAGGCACAGCTAGGTAAATACACACAAAAACACACACACACATACACACACACACACACACACACACACACTAGGTAAATACACACAATGTTTTGAAAATTTTACTGTAACAACCTAACTTAACCTAAAACTAATAAATTTGTAAATTGCCTAAATTTTTTAGTAATTTTTGTAAATTTACTGATTGAAACTTTGTAAATTTCCTGAAAGTTCTAAGAAATTTACAAATTTACTGTTAGGAAGATTTTAATGTAATATATATATATATATATATATATATATATATATATATATATATATATATATATATATATATATATATATATACTTGGTGATGAAAACTTGAAAACTTGCAGTGGTTGAAAAATTCTATGAAATTTAATTTTTTTTTTTCATGAACTTTCATTTATGAGAAAGATGTACAGTGGAGACTCAATACTTGAATGGCTCAATAGTTGAACTTTTCAATACTCAAATGCTAAAGTCCAATTCAATACTCAAAAAATCTAGTACTCAACATGTGCACACAAGCTTCCTCCCTGCCACCACCACCGCCCGCCCCTGTATCCGCAAAGATTTAAGGCAGTTGGTGAGTGAAGAATACTAGCTCACCTAATTGTGTTCATTGGCATTGCTACTGTGATGTTGTGAGGAGAGACAGCCAATCATAAGGCAGCATTACTGAGGAAATCATATGAAATTGTTCACAAATTTTTATACAGCATTACATGCCCACAGTTATTACTCACAAGCCAGCACTCCTCACAGTGGCTTGTGAACCCAATAATATAACAAGAAGACTATGGCCCCCTGATACCAAGCCCTTAACCCTGGTGGAGGTGGTGTGGTATCAGGGTGATGATTTCAGGCAGAGTACTACTATCACTTGGTGCCACGGGGTCAAAGTGATTTTCAGGACAATATCGTATATGAATATAAAGATGATATCAATTATAGAAGGCTGTAGAAGAGCAGAAACACAAACAATGTAGTGAAAGCAACACACATGAAAAGAATCATAGAAGTAATTAAATGATTTTTGGTGAATGTGTGGGAGACACATCACAAGGAACAATGAAAAGAGTAGAAACTGCACTGCAGGAACACAGATCCATTAGCTAAAGAAAGCATGATTTTGTAATGCAAAATGTGAAATTTTGCATGGAATACCAAAAATACAGCAGAAGATAAGAATGGAAATTTCCGCTGGTGATCGCTGTGAGTAGCGGCCGCTTCTTCTTGTGACCATTACTCTCAGAATCAGTGGTGGATGAACTACCTCCTCATTTTCTGCTGCATTTTTGGTATTCCATGCAAAACTTCTTTCTTGGCATAACAAAGCCATGCTGCCTTGGAGGTAGAGCTTGTAAACAGTTGGTAAAAATTTTAGATTGTGAATATAAATGTATATATAATATATAAGACAGTGTTGTATGGTGAAATCTACTGTAGCCATCATATTGAAAAACAAGGCAGCCATTAAGGGAGCTGATGTGGTGATGGATATGAAAAACGAACCTAAACAATCTGCAGCGGTAGAAAAATTGGAAAAATTATTTTCATAAAAAATACTTTGAAATTTTTGTAAACTTAAGGTTTTGCTAAGGTTAAAACAAATGACTTGATGTATAGGTATCAACAGTTCAGCTTTTAAGTGCTTAAACAACTGTTTGGAATTAATTAAATTCCAGTATTGAATTTCCACTGTATACATAATTTTTAGAACAATTTAGTAAACTAGTGTAACTGCAAGTGCTAATCCAAGAGCAATGTTGAGTACTGGGTAGGAAACCAAGGCAGCACCGGAGTCCACAGGAGAACTCCTGAACAGGAAAGAGAAAAAAACAAAATGAGTCACATCTACAATGCTTTCATGCTGATGGTCTCTGATAATCCAATAAATGCTTCATAACTGAACAGTGGATGAAAGGGCACAATATTCATGGAGAATGGCGAGGGATTCTCAGTTCAGCTATAAATGTGAAGTTGAGTTACAAGATCTAGAATATTTTCTAAAATGCAATTGTACTATATAAACAAATATCTAATGTTACACTACATCCAGCTACTTAATGAAATTAGTTCACAAGAAACAAGGTACTCTTTGAAAATGATTA
Source organism: Callinectes sapidus (assembly GCA_020233015.1). Classification (NCBI taxonomy): domain Eukaryota; kingdom Metazoa; phylum Arthropoda; class Malacostraca; order Decapoda; family Portunidae; genus Callinectes; species Callinectes sapidus. The sequence goes on from CM035193.1 coordinate 8,210,635, forward strand.
CACAAGCAAAAATTGAAGGTAGGTAATAAATCCTGTATGTTACTTACCTTGTATCATCTATATCATAGCGGTTATCATCCAGATCATTATCCACATCAAGGTCAATATCTGGCTTGGGTTTAGGAGTGGGAGGTGATGGCCTCTTGTCAGCATGTTCACTGAGTGCCTGATTGATGGCACGCAGCATTGGAAACCTGTCAAGAAATAAGTGCTCTCACATGGTACTATAGTTGATAATATACATCCCAATTTAATAATGTACAATAAAGAAAAGTTTAAATAAATGCATAAAATGAACCGATTATGCGACCAACCTATACTTAGAAAAAGCTTCAAGGTGATAATATTCATACTAATATATTTTCTATGCACTATGTTAGCTACAGCTGATCTAGAAGCCATGTCTTCTGTCTCTGCCTTTCACCAAGAGAGCTGACTGGTGGACATGCAGTTTTCTTGTATGTACTTGAATTTCATAATTGAAATACTTTTATCAGTATTTTTTACCTTTACACCAGTCTCAAGTTTGCTTTTCATACCTTTCCCATCTGTTAGAGCTTTCCATACTGAGAAATTTGAACCCTGTATATGGCCTCCACAAATCAATTATAAAGGCACCAGCAATTTTTGAAGATTTACCTAATTTGCAGCCACCCTGTCATGGTAATGCCTTGATTTGATGCATCCATCTTGGCTGCTGTCTACAGGGTGACTGAACACAGTTAGGAGCATGAATTCATTCTTACTTAAGTGTGTCACATTCTGTGCAGGCGCCAATATTAGTCACAGAGTGATTGGCTCTTTGGTTTGTGAAGGGCAATTAAAAAGTACATAATCTATTCTGCTAATCAGAGCCTCTTGAGGATGGAGGAGCAGCTCAATTTGAAATATATGAGTCATTCTTGGAAGATGTCTAGTTGTGAGAGGTGCGTTGTGCATTATACGCTGATGTACAATAAGGTAACGACTAATAGATTTTGACTGCTGCTAATTTCGAATGTAAATAACTTCCCTATATATTAAATAAGCTGTGAATATTGTGAAAATGATATTGGTTTCTTGTGAAAATAAATTTTAGGTTATGGCTGGTCACATTAGATTAGGCTGGAGCCCAGCAGAGCTAAGTTAAAGCCCTACAGGGCTAGGTTAGGTTTGGTTTGGTTAGAGCCTTCCAGGATTAGGTTAGGTTAGAGCCCTGCAGGACTAGGTTAGAGCCCCACAGAGCTAGGTTAGATTAGGTTAAAGCTCCACAGGGCTTGGTTAGAGCCCCCACAGGGCTATGCTAGGTTGGGTTAGATAAGAGCCCTGCAGGGATAGGTTCGAACTGTGTACGGTTAGGTAAATTTAGTGTAATTATGATTTAGCTTAGAGCCCTGCTGGCCATGGATGGTAGTTTCATTGTAAAGGTGAGGTAATTTAATCCATTTCGAATGGTTGTATGGCATGATTAACTACTTTAATTTGCGCATTATTGATTTGAACATGTTTGTGATTTTGGGGGTATGGGCAAGGCCGAAACTTGCTCCATCTGTGAGCTGTGCTTGGCAGAGTGTTTTTATCATACAAGTAAGATTATTTACTTCATTTTGAATGACTTAATTGTATAATTAACTATTTTAGCTCACAGATTATTGAATTTTAATGATGTAGTGATTTGGGGGGACAGGCAAAGTCGAAACTTGCTCCATGGGTGAGCATCACCAGTGCCTGTTGTGTCTCTCTCATTAGTGAGGATGAAGCTATTTTTCCCTGGTAGATTTTGGTCTGTTTTGTATTAATCTTTGTTTTTGTCGGAAATTTTTTGTTTTGGGGTTGGGGGATGGTGCAAAAAAAAAAAAAAAAAAAAAAAAATACTGATTTGCAAGGAAAACAATAGAGATAAATTCAAAACACAGCAAAATCTACCAAGGAAAAATAGTTTCATCTAAAATTGAGAGACTGTTGTGAATATAAAATTTTACCTTTTTATCTTGATATAAGCTGATTAATGTAACATTTGTTGTTTGGGTGTTGCAAAGGAACTCGCATGAGACTTCTGTTGGCCACTCAAAGAAATATCACATATAAGTGGAAAAAAAAATGTAAATTAAAATTTCTTTGTATTTGGACTTTTTTTTTTAACTATACAAAGTGGGCATTTTCATGGGAATTTATGGGCTAAAGGAAACCACCTAATGGAGGCCTTCTACCTGAAAGCCCACCCACTAGAGGGCCGTTACTGCGAGTGGATGCCCAATTTCCACTCGGACCTTTGTCAGTATTCGAACCTATGCGCTCGGGGATCCCAAGGCCCCCAGAGCGTGAGCAGTTCCACTGTACCACAGCGGCCCAATAAATAAAATAAACAAATTAAAAATAAACAATAAATAAATAAACATAATTAAAAAATGCATAAAACAAACTCTCATAAAAAAAGAGGTAAATGTATGTATATATATATATGTATGTATGTATGTATGATTCTTTCCAAGAGAGGAGTGAATGCCCTCTACCTCCCATAGCTCATTCTTCCCTCTGTCTCTCCTCATCTGTGCCTCCCCATCCTCCTTTTGGGGCAGCCAGGGTTCTTTTCCCCAGGGATACCAGTGTCCCTGTCCATGGCTGACCTAGCTGGTTGAGGTGAGGCTTGCAACCCCTCCCTGTAAAAAAAACATCCACTGCCGCCAACTGTGTTAAAGGTAGAGGTCAGGGTAGGGGTTATAGATGCGGGCAAGCCTCTGGCCACCACCCTGATCCAGCTTTGCTGGGGGTCTAACCGTGCAGACCTCTTGGGTGCCAAGGCACCAGAGGGGCCTACCTAACGGTATGATGGATGCAGGGGAAAGCCTGCGGGAGCCCTATGTCCTGAAAAGGGAGGAAGGACCTCCTAGCCCTATTTCTAATTTTTGGGGTGCCGGTGGGGCTGTAGATGTGGTGCCTACACATTGGACCACTCCTGGGGTGAACCTTCAAAAGGTTCTGCATGTGGGCTCCTGGAATATCCTGAGTCTCTCAGAGGATCACCGACTGCCTCATTTATCAGATGAGCTCAGTAGGCTAGGGGTGGATATGGTGGGCTTCTCTGAGACAAGGAGGCCTGGTAGTGGCGAGACCAGTAGTGAGGGTTTTACTTACTACTGGTCTGGCATGAGCAATGGTCACCATGTCAAGGGGGTAGCCATAGGCATCTCCAGCAGACTGCAGCTGTCTGTTGTAGAGGTAACTCTGGTTGATGAGCGTGTAATGCAATTAAGACTGAAGCACAGTTTAGGTTTCATATCTGTTGTTGCAGTGTATGCTCCTACCGAGGTGTGTGAAACTGAAGAGAAGGAGATGTTCTATGCCAAACTCGACTCTGTACTGGACCAGTGTCCTCGTCGTGATGCACTCATTGTCCTGGGCGACTTTAATGCTGTCACTGGCACTGAAAGGGCTGGCTATGAAATATGTGTTGGTCCCCATGGTTTTGGTCCCAGAAATGACAACAGCTCTTTCCTTCTGAATTTTGCAAGATACAGAAGGCTGAGAATTGCAGGTTTCTGGTATCAGAGACCAGCACTGCACAGCTGGACTTTATAGCAATGCTGGAGGGGTAGCAAAGGAGATCGACCATATCCTTGTCAGTATTTGTCGGAAGATCCTCCAGAACTGCAGGGTTTTTCAGAGTGCCAAGTTCTTTGCGACCGATCACAGGCTTGTTGTTGCTTCACTCAAGCTTCATGTCAAGTCCAAAAAGCCTCCAAGATGTAACCACACTGTGTTTCATCTTGAGAAACTGAAGGACTTAACATGTGCACAAGAGTATGCAGTGACAGTCTCCAATCGGTTTGGAGTGTTCGACACCCTTGAGGACCCTGAAGAACTATGGGATACCTCCAAACATGAGACTCTTGAGGCTGCCAAGGAATGCATTGGGGAGCACCCGAGGTGACGGAGTGGCTTCATCTCGGTGAAGACACTGGAAAGTATTGAGGAGAGTCGGGCTGCCAGACTTGTTGGGGACCATGACCAGTACAGGGCTCTGTCATGTAGGACTAGAACTATCATGAGAAAAGATAAGGAGAGGTATGTCAGGGGTCTCACTGAGGATGTCGAGTGTCATTGCATCAAAGGATCAATAAGAGCTCAGTCTGTTTCTGGCTTTGGTGAGAGAGAAATTAAATACCTTGCTGCTCCAAGCAGGCGTGCCACTTTTTGCATAATTTTATAGTGTTTGAGATAAATATGGGTAGGAACAATCATTTTACATCTGAGACTATTGCACAGATAGTGGCATTGCATATAGTAGGCCACCAAACTAAGGGAATAATGGATTTAACAGGTGCTACTCAGTGTGGGCAGTGGCTTGTGTATCCCAGCTCCTTGATGCACCAGTTCACAGTTCTTACAAATACCTCCCCAAACACTGTTTTATCTTCTTTTATTTTCCTGCTGTGATACAAGGATTTTTCTCTAGTTCTCTTTTAACAACTGCATGCTTACCAATCTTTTTTGTTGTTTCCAGGCCGATACTTGTGTGTGTGGAATATCACTGTTATCTTTAACTTTAAAGTCTTTTTCCTACTTCCTCACTGATGTGCAACTAAAACCTGTTAAATCTACTATTTCCTTAGTTTTATGGCCTACTGCATGTAATGTCATTATCTGTGCAATAGTTTCCGACATAAAATCAGAAACACAACGAAATTATGCAAAAACTGATTGCACCTGAATGGAGTGGCAAGGACTATCTCACTCACCAAAGGCAGAGGGCAGCTTAAGCTGTTCTCGGTCCTTTCATACCAAGCTTCACTCACCATGTGATGTAGCTGTAGTTAAAGTATTGCATCATTCCAGAGTTTATAAAAACTTTACAGGGTTTTATTTTAGACATTATTGTGCCCATCCAACCTGATGGGCATCCTATTTTGTCAGGTACTGTATGTATATATATATGTATATATATATATATATATATATATATATATATATATATATATATATATATATATATATATATATATATATATATATATATGGAAATAATTAAACAAAACATGAATTCATCTGTGTGATCAGAGACATGGCATATTGGTGAGTCCAGGTAAATAACATGTTTATTAATTTTGACTTTCCCTGAGATGTTAATGATTTTATATCAATACTGTTTTCTAGCTGAAATTCATAAAAATCATCTGATTAATAAAGTAAATAAAGATATCTTAAATAAAAAAATTTAAAGAAAAGATAAGAGAATTATAAGTGCCCTATTTAGCTGTCTTACCAAAGAAAGGAAAGGGTCAAAGGGTATATGGCTTCTAGATCACCTCATCTTCTACAAACCTGATTTTCTTGCATGAAGTTTTTCATAAAAGAAAAGAGATGTGTAATAAATATCAAAATAACTCTAATTTTACTATTAAACAAAAATAAATCACACATTACTTGATTCCATTCTGAGAGCATGCCCCTGTGAAGTCGTCTGTATCAATAGACCAAACCATCACTCCACCAAGGCCCAGTCTCTGGGCATAGGCTGCTTTCAGGCTAAGTGAAATGTCATCATCATAGCCGACCCACATGTTGTCCTTAAACATGTAAGGAACTTGGTGAGCTTTTTGCCATACTATCTGCCAAAGTCCTCCCTCAGTGGTTTGCTTTTCACAGATCTGATATTCAAAAGAAAACAAATAAAATTAATAAAATAAAAGCAAAGGTATTTTATCTGCCCAGTTTATCTAATACAACAGGAAAGCAGATTATTATTTTTTTCCAATTTTCTTTAAAAGATAATGCATGCCAAACATCTGAATGGTTTTCTGGTGTTTTGGAGTTCAAACTAATATTCTATAGTATATAATATCAGATAATAATCTAAGTGCAAAAATCATGTTCTTTACCTCATTATAACCAAGAAAGCCATCTTCTCTTGTGTATGGTCCAGCAAAGGCAGTAGAGTGAGATGGAGCACTGATTCCTGGGTTGGATGCATCTCGTAGTAAGAAGGTGCGACCGTACAGACCAAGGCCCAGCACCAACTTGTGAGGTGGAGCACCAGAGTCTAGGTACAACTTAACAGAAGCATCCTATTGCAAATGAAACATAAATTAGTATTGTAAATAAAATGTCATCAAATATAACACCTTTCTCTTTCACAGATTACCAATATTTCATGTGAGAGGGTTGTCTCAACCCTCATCTCTCAACATTGTACCAGCTAGCCACTCACCACATTCAGAGATTTCTCCTCCTCTGGCTCATCCTCACGCGGGTAAAGTGGAGCATTGTGCCCAGTACGACCATCCCATTTTCCATGATAGTCATATGCCATGATGTGCATAAAATCCAGGTCTTGTGCCAAGTCATCTATGTCATATGCTGTCTCAATTGTTGCCTTTCCTGCAGCCAAAGCAGCTGTCAACATCCAGCCATATCTCACAAATTCTCTGCGAAGTTCCTGTACAGATATAAGAAAACACTTCTTAATAAACTTTGCAATGATAATACATAAAAGTCATTCATCAGTTTAGCCTCACTAATAATGTACTGTAAGTGTTCTATCTTGGCACTGGTAATAATAACTCTCATGGCTAATTAATTCCATCTTCAACCAATTCTCAGTGTAAATGCTTGTAATAAGCTTAGTGTATCAATGATGTAAAAGTATAGTCATATATAGGAAATAAGCTAAAAAAGGAATACAAGTACCTCTAAATTTAAGTGAGGGATGTGCTTCTGAAGAGGGTATGCAAAACAAAAACGACTATATATATACAGTGGTACCTCTTGATTCGAACTTAATTCATTCTTTTTGGCCATTCGAATTGCGAAAATTTGAACTAGGAAGCAAGTTTTACCATTGAAATCAATATAAAAACATTTATTCCATTCCAGTTTATTTTAAATAAAAAAAACTACAATCACCTCCAGCTATTGCGAGAAATTGGTCCCTTAACATTGCTGCAATAACTAAAAATGCAATAGCCATTGTTAAAAAGTAATGTGAAAAAAAACTGGTCTTGGCCCACCAGAGTGGCAACATGATTTAACATATTGACACCTTGTTTTCCCCTCATCTCATCATAATTCACAGATATCGTTTACATTTTGAGAGTATAAAGTAAACACACAAGAAATGCATAAAAATCAAAACAAAACAGGCATAACAAAAGACTTATTTACCTCCATGTGAAACTCCCGTGTCCCGATGAAGACTAAGCCAAGTCTGTTCTTCAACTTGCCAAAAAACTCCTTCATTCATAGAAAGTGTCAAAATCTTTCCAGATATAACTCACCTCGAGACTTCTGGCATCTAGCCAAAAACATCAAGAACTTCACTTCTTCATCTTTCCCTCCTTTAGGTCAACCTGACAATGCCATCTCATCTATCTCTAAAGTTGAACTCTGCTCAAACCTTTGCTAAAAACTCTACCTTGGACGATTCTGGGCTTGTTTCTCCTTCTCTTCCCCCTCTGACTACTTCATGCTACCTATTAAAATCTTTCATAATGATGTTTTCCATGCCCTCGCTGACTTAAACCCTCGGAAGGCTTATGGACTTGATGGGGTCCCTCCTATTGTTCTCCAAAACTGTGCCTCCGTGCTCGCACCTTGCCTAGTCGAACTCTTTCAACTCTGTCTATCCTCATCTACCTTTCCTTCTTGCTGGAAGTTTGCCTACATTCAGCCTGTTCCTAAAAATGGTGACCATTCTAATCTTTCAAACTACTGCCCTATTGCTTTAATCTGCTTAAGTTTTTAAATCTATTCTCAACAAGAAGATTCTTAAACACCTATCACTTCACAATCTTCTATCTGATCACCAGTATGGCTTCCGACAAGGCCGCTCTACTGGTGATATTCTGGCTTTCCTTACTTAGTCTTGGTCATCCTCTTTTAGAGATTTTGGTGAAACTTTTGCTGTAGCCTTAGACATATCAAAAGCTTTTGATAGAGTCTGGCACAAAGCTTTCATTTCCAAACTGCCCTCCTACAGCTTCTATCCTTCTCTCTGCACCTTCATCTCAAGTTTCCTTGCTGATTGTTCTATTGCTGCTGTAGTAGACGGTCACTGTTCTTCCCCAATATCTATTAACAGTGGTGCTCCTCAACAGTCTGTCTTATCACCCACTCTCTTCCTATTATTCATCAATGATCTTCTAAACCAAACTTCTTGCCTTATCCACTCCTATGCTGACGATACCACCCATCACTTTTCCACGTCTTTTCATAGACGACCAACCCTTCAGGAAGTACACAGCTCATGCAGGGAAGCCTCAAAATGCCTAACTTCTGATCTCTCTAAAATTTTTGATTGGGGCAAAGCAAACTTAGCATTGTTCAATGCCTCAAAAACTTAATTCCTCCACCCATCAACTCAACACAACCTTCCAAATAACTATCCCGTCTTCTTCAATGACACTCAACTGTCACCTTCTCATACACTGAACATTCTCGGTCTATCCTTTACATACTTGTAATCTAAACTGGAAACTTCACATCTCCTCTCTAGCTAAAACAGCTTCTATGAAGTTGGGTGTTCTGAGCCATCTCCGCCAGTTTTACTCACCTCCCCAACTGCTAACTCTATACAAGGGCCTCATCCGTCCATGTATGGAGAATGCTTCACATGTTTGGGGAGGCTCCACTCATACAGCTCTATTGAACAGGGTGGAATCAAAAGCTTTTCGTCTTACCAACTCCTCTCCTCTGACTGACTGTCTTCAGCCTCTTTCTCATCTTTCATACTAACTGCTGTTCTGATCTCGCTAACTGCATGCCTTCCCTGCTCCCATGACCTTGCTACACAAGACTTGCTTCTTTGTCTCACCCCTATTCTGTCCACCTCTCTAATGCAAGAGTTAACCAGTATTCTCAGTCTTTTATCCCTTTCTCTGGTAAACTCTGGAACTCTCTCCCTGCTTCTGTATTTCCACCTCCCTATGACTTGAACTGTTTCAAGAGAGAGGTATCAAGACACTTACCCCAATCTTTTGACCATGAATCTGAACTTTCCAGGGACCGGCACTACAGTGGGTTTTTTTGTTTTACTTTTGTTGCCCTTGGCCACCTCCCTTCTACATTAAAAAAAAAAAAAAAAAAAAAATCAGACTTCCCATCATTCTGCCAACATCCTGTTTCTGTACGACAACCTCCTTGAATCTCTCCCATGCCTCTATCATACTTGGTTCTATAAATGCCTCCTCTTCTGTGAATACTTGTGTGAAGCTCTTGTTCATAATTTCACTAAGCTCTTCTTCTGTTTGGTATGTTTTTCCTCCTTTACTATCTTGTGTATGGTTTCTGTACTCATCTTTCCATTTATATACTTATAGAAGTTTGGGTTTATTTCTACCACATCCTTTTCAAAAATTATTTCCTCCTCTCTTCTTATTCTGACATACTCATTTCTTGCTTCTTTGTATCTCTCTCTATTAATTTAATTCCTCTGCTTCTTCAGTTTCCTCCAAATTCCGTCTTTTGTTCTCTTCACTTCTGTGCATCTAGCATTGTAGCATTGTACCATGTGTGTTTGCTACTCCTTACTCTGAATTTAGGTACATATCTCTCCTCACCTTCATTATGCTTCATCAAGAATATTTCATATTTCTCCTGTGCTGTTTTACCACTTATGCTCCCTTTCCAATCTATACTTTCAAATAATTTCCTTAAGCCTTCAAAGTTACCCCTTGCATAATTTAACCTTCCATTTTTATAATTCTCTTCTTTTCTTACCTAAGCCCATTCCTGTAGTTCCATTTCAATCAAGACATGATCACTTTTCCCCACTGGGCTTAGGTACTTAATGATGGGACGGGTTTTTTTTTTTTTTTTGTGAATACCAGGTCTAGCATTGACAGTACTTTTCCCCTAAGCCTAGTGAATTCTTCCACCCATTGATCCAGAGTGTTTTCCATGACTAACTGAAACATATCTTCACTCCATATATATATATATATATATATATATACAGTATATTGTTGCAGCAGCAGCTAGTGAGAAGATAGTGGTGGTAACACTGTCAGTGATTGGTAATGCTAACATCGGTGTGGAGGTGGTAAAGATGGCTGGAATTTGCGGCCAGAAGAAGGATCGTGTCCAGGTCGGGACAGAGACAAGACGCCCAGTTATAGTGAGGGGACAGGGTGAATCATGCCGAGTAGCTGGGTAGCAGAGGCTAGTGAGAGGATCGCCGTGGGTGGGTGAGGGAGTCACTGCCCACTCTCACTCCCGAGTCCTGCTCAGAGACATATCCAGCCTTGCCTTGAGAGGACGTCTTCCTCTCCCGCTGTCCCTGATGACACAATCCTGCGCTGTTTGTGTTGTCCTGTTAAGTACTGTGTAACATCCTGTATTTACTCTGTTGTGTGCCAGTAAAGTAAAGAAGTTGTGCAATGCCTTTAACTGTCTTTCTGCCTCTCTGAGTAAGTCTGGGGTCAGTGGGTCTGCTACCTCGCTCCCCTTGCTGACCACGAATCTTCGCCGAGAAGTGTCCCTGTCTGCTGCCGACCCATCCTGTGCTATCCTGTGGGTTGACACTATTGGTAAGAGTGTACCTGTCGTCGGCCGTGGAAGCTGTGTGTGTGGATGGGGGCCAGCGTAACAAGATATATATATATATATATATATATATATATATATTGTGTGTGTGTGTGTGTGTGTGTGTGTGTATTTAAATACATACGTACAAAATTCATTAGCTCCAAGACAGGTTGAGCCTCTCTATGGATGTTTACCAGTTGGTGACTCGGTCTCATGTTTACATGGGCACACCACCTGCACGATAATCAGTTGTTGATTAGGCTAACAGAAACTTTGGTGTCACTAGATACTTCATGTTAAGCTAGCCAATCATAGCCTTCACAGGTAATCTCGTTATAAAATTAATACGTGTTAAAGTGGCAATGATAATTACCAACCAACCCTATCATATTATGGCTCCAAAGTGTCCAGTGAGGCTCCAGCAATAAAACTTATCATGAATAGGAAGTAATGAATATTATATATATATATATATATATATATATATATATATATATATATATATATATATATATATATACAGTGGTACCTCTTGATTCAAACACCCTTTGACTCGAACACTTCCTAAGCCGAACACATTTGGCGAACAAATTTTGGCCTCCAATCTGAACACAGCTTCGCAATTCGAACCAAAAAAAAAAAAAAAAAAAAAAAAAAAAACACGTGGCAGCCGAAGTGATTCCCACCAGCCGGCCGGTCTCGCTTGTACTTCGCCGTGAACACCTCTCTCTCGTGAACGGCTTTCAAGTCACTCTGTAGTTGCCTTGGTTACTCCGGCACCCAACCCTGATTACCTCCTACCTACCACACCATTCAATGCAACTTCTCTGGTCACTGGAAAACTTATTTACTAATGAAGATATATTGAACACTTTAAACAACCAATGAAGAATGAATTGTTAAATGTCATTGTCATTTGCGCAGACTATGATAATACAATAATTTGCAGTTTTGTACAATAATTTATGCTTTTCTTGAAATAATTCCTGTTGGAAATGATGTGAGAATATATTCTACTTGATAAGAAAAAGAGAGAGAGAGGGGGGGAGGAGGGAGAGAGGATGGTGAGTGGCTGGAGGAGGGAGAGAGTGGGGGGAGGGGAGGCCGCCTACCTGGTCTGTTTGCGTATCGAATGGGAGAAGATAAGGACGGAGGGAGGGGGAAGGGAGGAATACTACATGATCTGTTCCTATATTCAGTGCATGGAAGGGAGGCAGGGACCCAGGGGGAGGCTTGTCTCGTCTTCATCAGGACTCGGGAGTTTCACACCGAAGTAAAGTTTTTTGTTATGCCTTTATTTTTATTTATTGTATTTATCTTATATGCATTTCATGTCTGTTTACTTTGTACTCTCAAAATGTGAAGGATATCTATGAATTATGATGAGATGAGGGGAAAACAAGGTGCCAATTTGTTAAATCATGTTGCCACTCTGGTGGGTCAGGACCAATTTTGTTTTTTGCCATTACTTCTTAACAATGGCTATTGCGTTCTTAGGTATTGCGGCGATGTTATGGGACCAATTTCTTGCAATAGCTGGGATTGAGTGTTTTTATTAGCTCAGAAGAGAGAGGAGGCTCAACCAAATACGTACGATATTGATCTACTTAGAAACGATGGTGAGGAGAGGGATGATTTTAGGTTGGAGTGTAGGAATAGGTTTCTGGCCTTGGAAGTGCGAGATGAAGAGCGGAATGTTGATGAGATGTGGAGAGATGTGAAAACGGTTTTGAAAGAATCGGCAGATTGCACAATCAGGAGAAGGTGTAGGGCAAGGCGAAAGAAATGGATGTCTGATGAAACTTGGGATACGATTAAAAAGAGGAGAGAGGCGAAACTTAGGAGTGAAGCTGGCCGAGTTGATGATCGTGAGGTTGAGTTAGCAAGGGCAGAATTCTGGAGTCTGCACTCTGAGGTTAGAAGATTGGCCAAAAGAGATAAAAGAAGACAGATAAATGAGAAGGTGGCGGAGACTGAAGTTTTACTTAATAAAAACAATGGACAAAGTCAGAGGATAGCCTACAAGGCAATTAAAGAGTTGAATGGGTGTTATAATAAGCGTAAAGAAATTCCAGTTAAAGACCGAAATGGAAATTTACCCACTAAGGACAATGACATAAAAAATAGGTGGAAGGAGCATTTTGAAACAGTTTTAAATAGGCCAATACCACCAGCAGAGGACATATCAGAAGCTGAGAGAGATTTGAATATAGGAGGAGGAGAGATTACGTTAGAAGAAGTAGAGAAGGCAATATGGAAGTTGAAGAATAATAAGGCACCAGGGGAAGATTGAGTTTTTCCGGAGATGTTTAAAGCAGATGAAGATAGGTTGCCGCTAATTTTGTTTAAGTTACTTAATAAAATTAAAGAAAGTGGGATGATACCATCGGAGTGGAAAAATGGTGTGATTGTCAAGATTCCAAAGAAAGGAGATTTAAGTGATTGTGAGAATTGGAGGGGTATTACTTTGTCTCCTATAACTTTGAAAATATTTTGTAAAGTTCTGTTGAATAGGATTGAGCCAGTGTTAGATGGTGTTTTGAGGGAGGAGCAAGCCGGTTTCAGAAAAGGTTGGGGATGTAATGATCAGATCTTTGTTGTTAGGCATATGATGCAGCAGGCAAATGAAATGAAGGCTAGTTTAAGCTTGTGTTTTGTTGATTTTGAGAAGGCTTTTGACAGTGTTTCTAGGGAGGCGATGGGGAAAGTGTTGAGGTATTATGG
>CM035193.1:8224999-8237629 GCA_020233015.1 Callinectes sapidus
CACACTGTACATTTAACCACCGTTGTTTTGCAGCAGAACATCTCTTTATATCTCTTTATTTCTCTAAATGTTAATACATTCCTATGTTTAAACTTCCTTTTTTCTTCCATCAAATCCAAAATATTATCTGTCATCTATTTTTGTTTTGCTCGCTTTTCTTTCCTTGGTATTATTTCCTCAGCCACTTCCACATATGCTGGATGTTCCAAAACATCCATGTTACTTTAATCTACAAGTTCTTTGTATCTATTCTTTACTGCTATACTATAATGTTTTCTCATGTCTTCTTTTCTCAATTGTTTTAGATTAATTTTAGGTCATCTTTTCTTATCATTATGTTCTTTAATCTTAATCTAACTATAGCCATCATTGGGTTATGGTCGCTGTCACAATCTGCACCAGGGTAAGTTTTGGTATATAGAAGAGTTTCTAAATTTCTTATTTATAATTATACAATCTATTTGGTTCCTGTAGTTATCTCCCAGTCCAAGTGTATAGTCTCCTTGGATGTAAGCGACGCTAAATGTTTGCAATCATCTGGTTGTTTTCTTTGCACCATTCAATCCATAGGTTACCTCTTTCATTTCTATCCCCCAGTCCAAAAGGGCCAACTGTATCTCCCTCTTTTCCTCTCCCTACCTTGGCATTCAAATCTCCCATTATCATAATTATCTTATGAGTCTTGCATTGTAGTTTTGCTGTGTTTAGGTTGTCATAGATTTATTTCTTCATTGTTGCTTTCAGTGGTAGTGTATATAATTGTATAATATTTATATCAATAGGCTTTCTCTTTAATTTCACAGAAATTCTCAATCTGAAATCGCCCAATATCCAATTAATCTTGTGGAAATGTTTTTGGTAAGCATTATTCCCACACCTCTTTCAGCAGTGTGTCCTCCTAAATGTATAAAACATCCCTCGTCTGTGTCCAGTTTATTCACTCCTGGCCATCTTACTTCACTGACTCCTAATATATCCATTTTCATCCTTAACATCTTTTGCTTTATCTCAAATTTTCTAGCTTGATTAAGAGTTCTTACATTCCATGTCACACATTTTAATCTTAAGTTTCTTTGCACAGTCTGGAGCCACCAGTCCATCATGGTAATTTATACTAGGCGAGACAGCTGCATCCATTTCTAGGCTAAAGCTCCCATTCACGCCATTATCAGTTTCTCTTCTTGTCTGACTTTCCATGGTTCAATCCTTTTCCGCCGTTTGGTCCACGGCTCATTGATTATTCACTGCACCCCCTATGGGACACGCCTGGTAGGAGTTTACTCTCCCCCATATATATATGAGGCGCCTAGAGCCAGAGTGATGGAAGCGACACTCCGGCCGAAATTGATATTTTTATCCCTTTGTCTTCCCCCACCTTCCTACTGTGGCGGGAAGCAGATTAGAAGTCATAATGTACACCGCAATAAGGTCAAAAATCCACTCAAATGAAGTTATCTGTAGACCCTTCGTGTCGCTCTCGAAGCGAAGAGGATGAGTGGCTGGGGCCAGAGTCGTAACTCCCGCCGAACAGCCAGCGAGCCAATGAACGCACTCCATGCGCGTCACGTGACATGACTGACAGACGCGCGCTTCCCTCACACCTCCTACCTACCCACAGACACTCGGCCACCCTCCGCCAGCTCGCCACAACTGCATGACACTTTGCCTTTCTTGTACACTAATACCCATGATTTTGCCGTTATGGCAGAAAATAACATGCCCCCTGAGGAGCCAGAACCCTCTAGGGGAAGGAAAAGGATGCGTAATCCTGCAGAGTGGAAGAAAAACTTAGGTAAAAGACGAAGGAATATGGGAGAGGCATACGTGAGCAGGTTTACAGGCCGTCAAGTAGTACAGGCGCGGTACTCGCCTGCCGGATAATTTTCATATTCTTTCCTGTTCTGTTATCCTAATGGACTATTTTCAGTTTGTTAGATGTTTGTTTCCATTTTCTGGCATTAAAAGGAATGCTATTTTTCTACCGTTGATCATTCTCTCCTTACTAGGTGTTTAGATTAAGAAGTACGTGCACGAGTGTCGCTTACATTTTTGCATATTAGAATTAATACATCACTCAAGAAAGGCTTCATTGGTGGTGAATCCCAATAACCTACATAATGTTGAAACAACTAAACATAATAACAATAATAAACAATGCATGCATGCTTGATTCTCAAAATATTTGGTGTTTTTTTATTTTTTCCCACAAATAAACCGATAAAAAACAATCATCCTTTCAGAATGCTTTTAAATCACTGAATGCCCAGATACAGGCTGTAAAGTATATTAAATAACGAACATTTTGAAGCCAAGCCTTACTTCCTATCTCAATTAATTGATGAGATATTGCATTCCGAATGTTGCAAAACTTTGATCGCTTTTTTCTCCGTTTTCTAGTTTCGGCGCTTACGTTACTCTGGCTCTAGGCGCCTCATATATAATATATATATATATATATATATATATATATATATATATATATATATATATATAGATATATATATATATAGATATATATATATATATAGTCGATAGCTACACCACACACACACACACACACACACACGCACACACATACACACACCAACACTTGCACTTCTCTAGAACTGTCAATGGCATCAACTTCCGGACCCTTTACTGCTGGAGAAGCCTAGTAATGTATGTACAGACGAGAGACGGGGGGCTATTCGTAGTTTGTCCTGTCTCGAAAAGTGAATCAGTGAAAAAAAGAGCATTACTAAAATGGATAGAGGAGTCAACTCCAGCCTGGAGTAAAACCGACGTAAACAAACCCATGGGAACTCATCTGTTGGAAAAGCTTCTGGGACTCAGAAGGTTAGCTGGCTCTAATGATACAGGGGATTTTTCAGAATTTCTAAACAAAAACAGGGGAACAACGAGAAGGCTAACAAATGTAGAAAGGGAAATGAGGCTTATGAAAGAGTTCATAGATGGTATGATGATGAAATATGAGTTAATCATAAAGGAAAATAAGGAAATGAAAAGCATGTTCCTCAAGTATGACTAGATTATAGAAATTAATAAAGAAATGAAGAAGGAATTAGGAAATATAAAAAGAGAAAATGAAGACCTCAAGGAGAAATGTGTGAGCAATGAAGCACAACTGGAAGATCTCAAAGGTAAAGTGAGAGATGATTCAGAAAAAAAATTGACCAAGTTTGTAGTGACTCCAAGCTGACAGAACTGCAAAGTGTATGAAAGAAAGGGAAGAAGAAAAGATTAACTTTGCAGAGACAATTAAGAAACAAATACAAGATAAGACAAAGGACAACGTCATACAAATTATTAAGGAAAAGGAAAACCTGTTGAGGGATACAGTGGACAGAAAAAAATGTGAAGTAATTTATGAATTACAAGAAAAGAAAAATCCTAATAAATACAGAAGAGAAAGAGAGAAGAGAGAATTAGTAAAAAAAGGTCATAAAACAGGTTCAAGATGACACACAAATCCTAGAACAGGAGGTTCAAGAAACACATAGAATTGGAAAATACAGTGAAGGAAATACAAGACCCCTCAAAGTGAGGATGAGGTCGCAATTGGCTGTGGAGGAAATAACAGCAAGAGCTGAAAGACTGGCTCAAACTGAAGAACATAAGGGTGTATGGATAAAGAGAGACATGAATTTGGAAGAAAGGCAAAAGGAAAAAGATTTAAGACAATAGGCTACGGAAAATATTTCAGGAGGACAGAGATTGAGAAGACGTTTTACTGGAGGGTATTAGACATGAGGCTGAGGTGGTGGTTTATTCGGGAGAAGGAAGAAGAAGTAAAGGAACCACAACAACAGCAGCAGGAGGTATGAGTGATGGAAAGAGCGACAAATTAAAAGTATAAAAATACGGATGGGTTACTAAGCAGTATGTTAAAGATAAAGGATTATTTAAATAGTCAGATGTGTTCTGCATGGCGGAAACAAAATTAAAGGAAGAGATCTACGTAAATTTCCAGTAAGAGGGATTTAAAATTTGGATGAGAGATAGAAAAGGAAAAGGAGGAGGAGGAATGCTAATAATGGGGAAAGAAGGAAGACATAGTTTTGGAGGGAGTACAATATGGGTATGGCATGGCAGAATCATCAGTATAACAATTCTAACTAATGAAAGAGATAGGAAGAAAATTGTAGTAACCTATGTGCCATGAAATACAAATACAGTGGTACCTCTTGATTTGAACACCCTTTGACTCAAACACTTCACAATCCGAACACATTTGGCAAACAAATTTTGATCTCCAATCCGAACGCAACTTCTCAATTCGAACAAAAAAAAAAAAAAAAAAAAAAAAAAAAAAAAAAAAAAAAAAAAAAAAAAAAAAAAAAAAAAAAAAAACACGTGGCAACCTATGCGCATTCCCACCAGTCGGTCAGTCTCGCTTGTATTTCTCCGCCGTGAACACCTCTGTCTCATGAACGGCTTTCAAGTCACTCTGGCCCCTAGTTGCTGTGGTTTCTCTGGCCCCCAACCCTGATTTCCTCCTACCTACCACCCCATTCAATGCAGCTTCTTCTCTGGTCACTGGCAAACTTGTTTACTAATGAAGATATATTGAACACTTTAAACAACCAATGAAGAATGAATTGTTAAACATCATTGTCATTTGTGTAAACTACGATAATATAATAATTTGCAGTTTTGTACAATAATTTACACTTTTCTTGAAATAATTCTTGTTGGAAATGATGTTATGAGAATATATTCTAGTTGATACGAGAGAAAGAGAGAGAGAGAGAGAGAGAGAGAGAGAGAGAGAGAGAGAGAGAGAGAGAGAGAGAGAGAGAGAGAGAGAGAGAGAGAGAGAGAGAGAGAGAGAGAGAGAGAGGGGTGGGAGAAGGGAGAGAGGATGGTGAGTGGCTGGAGGAGGGAGAGGGTGGGGGGAGGGGAGGTGGCCTACTCGGTCTGTTTGTGTATTGAATGGGAGATGATAAGGATGGAGGAAGGGGGAAGGGAGGAATACTATGTGATCTGTTCCTGTATTCAGTGCATGGGAGGGAGGCGGGGACCCGGGGGGAGGCTTGTCTAATCTTCATCAGAACTCGGGAGTTTCACACCGAAGAAAATAAGTTTTTTGTTATGCCTTTTTTTATTTATTGTATTTATTTTCTTATGCATTTCATGTCTGTGTTTACTTTGTACTCTCAAAATGCGAAGGATATCTATGAATTATGATGAGATGAGGGGAAAACAAGGTGCCAATTTGTTAAATCATGTTGCCAGTCTGTTGGGTCAGGATGAATTTTGTTTTTCCCATTACTTCTTAACAATGGCTATTGCGTTCTTAAGGTATTGCGGCAATGTTAAGGGACCAATTTCTCTTCAATAGCTGGGATTGAGTGTAGTACTTTTTTTTTTTTTTTTTTTTACTTAAAATCAACTGGAACGGATTAAATGTTTTTACATTATTTTCAATGGTAAAAATTGCTTCCTAATTCGAATTTTCCCAATTCGAACAGCCTAAAAGAACGAATTAAGTTCGAATCAAGAGGTACCACTGTATATGGAAGTTGGAAGAATATAAAGCAATGCAGAAGGAGGTGTTAAAATACCTGGGTGAGGAAGGATAGGAAGGTACTGCTAGTGGGAGACTTTAACTGCAAAGGTGTGAAACGGAATAAAATGGAAGGGAGTGGAAATGCAGGATTGTGGAGTGAAGAAATGTTGCAATTAGTCATGGAGAACACACTGGATCAATGGCTGGAGGAATTCACTAGGCTCAGAGGGGAGGCTGAAGCATCAATGCTAGATCTTCAGTGGGCTTTTTTGTTTTATTTTTGTTGCCTTAGGCCGCCTCCCGTCTACATAAAAAAAAAGACTTGATGTTCACAGAAAAAAAAAAAACCCTAACCATCATTAAGTACCTATGCCCAGTGGGAAGAAGTTATCATGTCTTGATTGAAGTGGAATTACAAGAATGGGCATTAGTAAAAAGAGAAGAGGATTATAGAATTGGAAGGTTAAATTATGTGAGGGCCAACTTTGAAGACTTAAGGAAGTTTTTGGAAGGATAGATTAGAGAGCGATCATGAATGGCAAAACAGCACAGGAGAAATATGAAATATTCCTGAGGAAGTATTATGAAGATGTGGATATATATGTACTTAAATACAAAATAAGGAATAGCAAACACACTTGGTATAATGCTAGGTGTGCAGAAGCGAAGTGAGCAAAAGACAGAACTTGGAGGAAACTGAAGAAGCAGAGGAATGAAAGTAATAGAGAGAGATACAATGAAGCAAGGAATGAGTATGTCAGGATTAGAAGAGAGGAAGAAATAGCTTTTGAAAAGGATGTGGTAGAGAAGTGTGGAAATGAACCCAAACTTTTCTATAAGTATATAAATGGGAAGATGAAGTGTAAAGAAACCATAGATAAGATAGTGAAGGGAGAAAAAACATACCAAACAGCAGAAGAGCTTAGTGAAATTATGAATGAGAGCTTCAAATCAGCATTCACAGTAGTGGGGGCAGTTATATAACAAAACATGACAGAGGCACAGGAGGGTTTCAAAGAGGTTGTGGTACAGAAGCAAGATGTTGGCAGACTGATGGGAAGTCTGGATGTAAGAAAAGCAATGGGACCAGATGGAGTGTCAGGCTGGACACTAAGGGAATGTAAAGATCAAATAATACAGCCAATTTAGGAAGTAGTTACCAGTTCAATTAGAGAAGGGGAGGGTGCCACAAGAGTGAAAGAGGGCAAACATATTGTCCATTTACAAAGGTGGAAAGAAGACTGACCCCCTAATTTTTAGACCTGTTTCACTAACAAGTGTTGTTAGCAAAATATCTGAGAAATTAATCAACGAGAAGTGGGTGAGATATTTGTAAGACAAGAGAGTTACATCTAATAGGCAATTCAGATTCAGGCAAAGAAATTCATGTGTCATGAACCTACTAAGTTTCTGTACACAAGTAATTGAAGGAATCGAAAACAGAGATGGGTGGATGGATGCTGTCTACATAGACATCAAAAAAGCATTTGATACAGTTCCACACAAGAGACTATTATGGAAACTGAAACAAATAAGCGGACTGAGAGGAAAACTATTAGAATGGATGCAGGATTATTTGAAAGATAGAGAAATGAGAACTGTAATCAGGGAAGCAACTTCAAGTTGGGGGAATGTAACAAGTGGAGTACCGCAGGGGTCAGTCGTAGTACCCATAATGTTCCAGATATATGTAAATGATATGCAATGTGGCGTGACCAGCTATATGAATCTGTTTGCAGATGATCCCAAATAAATGAGTTATTAAAAACACTGAGCTACAAGGTGACATAGACAAGATCAATGAATGGAGTAAGAGGTGGAAATTGGATTGTAATGCAAAGAAATGTCATGTGATGGAGGTGGGCAAGAGCAAAAGAAGGCCAAAATGGAACTACAAGGTGGGACAGGAGGAAATACCTAAAAAAAATAAGAAAAGACCTAGGGGTGATGATACAGGATACACTGAGCCCAGAATGGCACATAAATTAACTATCTGGATCAACATATAGAATGTTAACCAATATTAGGGTGGCTTTTCACTACATGGATAAGGACATGATGGAAAAATTCTAACCAGTATGATACGTCCAAGGTTGGAATATGCAGCAGTGGTGTGGTCACCAAATGCGAAAAAGGATATAAGGAAACTAGAAAGGATCCAAAGAGTTGCCACAAAAATGGTACCATAATTAAGGGAGCATTATGAAGACAGATTAAAAGAAATGGGACTGCCAACTTTACAAGATAGAAGAGAGAGAGGAGATCTAATAACTCTATATAAGATAGTAAATGGAATTGAAAAGCTGGACAAGCAAAACCTGGTAATGATGGAGGAATAAACTAGAGAGATGAGAGGACAATGGCTATTTACAAAATTCACACCTTTTTTTCCTTGTTAAATAATCACTGAAGAAACTGTTTTATTTCGATGACATACCTTAACAAGAGCAACGAAGTTTTCCTTGTCCTCCGGCTTACCACCCCTATTGGCAGGATACTCCCAGTCCAGGTCAAGCCCATCAAAACCATGATCCCTGAAAAAAAGATGTATATATACAGTGGTACCTCTTGATTCGAACACCCTTTGACTCGAACACTTCCCAATCCAAACACATTTGGCGAACAAATTTTAGCCTCCAATCCGAACGCAGCTTCTCAATTCGAACCAAAAAAACAAAACAAAAAAACATGTGGCGGCTGATGCGCATTCCCGCCAGCCGGCCTCTCGCTTGTACTTCTCCGCCATGAACACCTCTCTCATGAACGGCTTTCAAGTCACTCTGGCCCCTACTTGCCTTGGTTACTCTGGCCCCCAACCCCCTGATTACCTCCTACTTACCACCCCATTCAATGCAACTTCTTCTCTGATCACTGGCAAACTTATTTACTAATGAAGATATATTGAACACTTTAAACAACCAATGAAGAATGAATTGTTAATTATCATTGTCATTTGCGCAAACTACGATAATACAATAATTTGCAGTTTTGTACAATAATTTATACTTTTCTTGAAATAATTCCTGTTGGAAATGATGTTGTGAGAATATATTCTACTTGATAAGAAAGAGAGAGAGAGGGGGGAGGAGGGAGAGAGGATGGTGAGTGGCTGGAGGAGGGAGAGAGTGGGGGGAGGGGAGGCGGGCTACCCAGTCTGTTTGTGTATCGAATCGGAGAAGATAAGGATGGAGGGAGGGGAAAGGGAGGAATACTGCATGATCTGTTCTTATATTCAGTGCATGGGAGGGTGGCGGGGACCCGGGGGGAGGCTTGTCTAGTCTTCATCAGGACTGGGAGTTTCACACCAAAGAAAAAAAATTTTTGTTATGCCTTTTTCTTATTTATTGTATTTATTTATTTTTTATGCATTTCATGTCTGTTTACTTTGTACTCTCAAAATGCGAAGGATATCTATGAATTATGATGAGATGAAGGGAAAACAAGGTGCCAATTTGTTAAATCATGTTGCCACTCTGGTGGGTCAAGACCAATTTTGTTTTTTCCCATTACTTCTTAACAATGGCTATTGTGTTCTTAAGTATTGTGGCGATGTTAAGGGACCAATTTCTTGCAATAGCTGGGATTGAGTGTTTTTTTTTTTTTACCTAAAATCAACTGTAACAGATTAAATGTTTTTACATTAATTTCAATGGTAAAGATTGCTTCCTAATTTGAATTTTCGCAATTCGAACAGCCTAAAAGAACTAATTAAGTTCGAATCAAGAGGTACCACTGTATATATATATATATATATATATATATATATATATATGTGTGTGTGTGTGTGTGTGTGTGTGTATTCAAATACGAATGTACACAATTTATTGGCTCCTTGACAGGATGAGCCCCCTTCATTACAGATAAATGTTAACTGACAGAGTGGTGAATGGGAGCTGGTTTCGGCGTCATGTTTTACAACGGTGCACCAATTTTGAGGCTCATAAAACAAGGGATGATCTTATACAACAGAGATAAAGCAAACCTATAACCCTGTGGTAAACATTAACTCCTAATGTAACACACACACATACACACACACACACACACACACACACATACAGTAACTTATTATACTATTGATACAATACAGGAAAGGAATGGTTGGGTGGATGGCATTTATCTAGATCTAAAGAAAGCATTTGATAAGGTACCACACAATAGACTCCTATGGAAACTGGAAAAAATTGGAGGTATTAACGGGAAGTTGATGGAATGAATGAAGAATTTTTTGGAAAAACGAGAGATACGAACTGTAGTATGGGACCAGCCATGAATGCGGGTCCCAGTTTTAAGTGGGGTGCCACAAGGATCAGTGTTAGCACCAATTATGTTTGCAATTTATATCAATGATATGGTAGAAAATGTAACCAATTATGTGAGTCTTTTTGCTGATGGTGCTAAATTTTTGAGAAAAGTGAAGGGTACGGAGGACTGTGAAGAACTGCAGAGAGACCTAGATAAGGTATATGACTGGAGTAGCCAATGCCATATGGAATTTAATTTTTGGAAGTGCAAAAAGAGTTTGGAAAAAGCAGGAGAAGATGCACCTATAACTATAAAATGAAAAATGAAATTATAAATAAGACCTCAGAAGAAAAAGATTGGGAGTAATATTTACAGAGGATTTATCACCAGAACATCATATTAATAAGATTGTAAGTGAAACATTCAACCTACTAAGAAACATAAGAACATCGTTTACATATTTAGATAAAGAAATGATAAGGGAGATCATTACATCTAAGATAGGATCGAGGCTGGAATATGGAGCCGTGATCTGGTCACCTCATGAGAAGAAACATATAAGGAAACTGGAAAGTGTGCAGAGAGCAGCAACCAAGATGACACCAGAATTGCAAGACTTGCCTTATGAGGAAAGATTAACTAGGATGCAGCTCACAACATTGGAAAAGAGAAGAGAAAGAGGAGACATGATTATACTTTTCAGATTGCTGAATGGCATGGAAGATATAGAGGAGACATATGATTGGAACGTGAGAGAAACAAGAGGTCATGGAAGAAAATTAAAAGCAGCTACCTGCAGAAGAGACATCAACAAGTATAGTTTCATGCACAGAAGCATTGAGGCATGGAATGGTCTGGAAGAGGAGGTGGTGAGTGCCAGAAATATTCACATTTTTAAGGAAAAGTTGGATGAATATAGTTATGGAGATGGGACAGTACGAGCTTAGCTGCCCTCCTGTATGTCACAACTAGGTAAATACATATATATATATATATATATATATATATATATATATATATATATATATATATATATATATATATATATATATATATATATATGTGTGTTCATTTAAACATATGTACGAAATTTATTGGCTCCAAGACAGGGTGATGTTTATGGATGGTTATCATGTTGGTGACTCAGTGTCTTGTTTACATTGCGCATCACTTGCGCGATAATAATAATCAGTTGCCGATTAGGCTAACAGAAACTTTGGTGTCGGTTAAGCTAACCAATCATAGCCTTCGCAGCTAATTTAATTAGAAAATCAATACTACACAACAAGGTACCTAGTAATGAAAATTACTATCATATTGTGGCTCCAAAGTGTCCAGTGAGGCTCCAGCAATAAACCTCATCACTAATAGGAAAAAATGAATATTCCTGTGATTTGGAGCTCCGTTTTACCTAGAATTGTGCACATTAAGGTAAATGAATTTTCCCATGATAACGTAATTGAGTGAGGGCACCGATATACGTATGTATATATATATATATATATATATGAGTAGCTCCGCGGGAGAACAATCCAAGCGCCATCCTCAGGGAAAACGTGTTTTCACGCGCAAACGGGAGTTCAAGGCGTCCTCTATCACTAGATGTTGCTTAGATTTTTCTCCCTCTATGTTAATACGGTCAAAACCTCGATAGAATGCCAGGTATTTTTCGCCCTTGTTGACATGGAGGCTCTTGGGTAAATTTACTCCGCGGGAGAATAATCCAAGCGCCTCTGGCTGTGACGTCATTGCAGCCAGCCCAATCCCCAGAGCGGGCGAGATGACGTGGTTAAGGCGTCAGGCCAGTCAGCCAATGACAGAGCGTGAGATGTCATGATGTAAGTAGCGCGTGGCCAATGAGCTGGCCGCTTACCCTCCCGGAGACTGGATGCGCCACCAAAGCAGCCTCGGTGCCACAGTCTCGCTTGAACTACGCCATTCATAGAAGCATCTCTTGAATTGTATTGCATTTCACTTCATTTTAACGATGGCTGCATGCGATTATGACACTGATGTTGATGATCCACTTGCTATTGATGTTGTACAAGGGACAAACGAGAATGAAAATGAATTAGAGAAGCAGAGGTAGCAAAAAGCCACGGAAAGTGGAAGCCTGCACGAATACTGCTCTTCCGCCTGAATTACAGAGAAGCCTATGTCATCAAGTTGGACTACACACTCGACAACAACAACGTCACCGAAGTCCGACTGATGAAAAGGAGGGGACCTTGGTCCCGTAACAGGTTCGACCTGAGTACCGTCCTCTTCCCACCCTTGTATGATGCCCCCCTACAACTCAGTGACTTAACAAGCATGTTATACCTCATGCCAGATGACAAGAAAGCCTTTTACCAGTGCCTCCAGGCTGGCACAGTCCAGCACAATGTCTTGCATCCTGACGAGGATGACGACGAGGTGCTAGATTATGACAACTAATCCTGAGCTTCAGGTGGAGGGGAAGGGGCAGGAAAGGGGGGAATTAACATTCAATACTCAACTTTCACACAATTGTGGTAAAGCTACCTTTAATTTTATTTCATATCAGTGTTACAATAATTTCTATTACCTTAGTTTACATGAATACACCTCATTAAGACGAAAGCCACACGTGAATAGTCTTTGTTTATCATCAATTCTGATTCAATGTGTGATTAGGTCAAAATTACTTTTCATGTCCCTGGAAAGCTGATATGTTAAGGAATATTTTGGTATATGTTACACTAAAATCGTATGGCTGATTTTCGAGATATTAAAGATTAAAACTTTAGGATCGATTTTCGCAGTTTTTAAAAAATGGCGCTTGGATCGTTCTCCCGCGGAGCTACTCATATATAAATATATATATATATATATATAATATATATATATATATATAT
>CM035193.1:8237729-8267355 GCA_020233015.1 Callinectes sapidus
ACAACTGACCATATCCTAGCACTTCGCGTACCAGTGGTGCGCCGACGTGAGTTTCGACTGGGAATGCTTGCAGCCTATGTCAATCTCAAGAAGGCATTTGACTCAGTGCATCGAGAGACACTCTGGGATCTTATGCGTCTCCGTGGAATTCCTGCAAGGATTATTGGTCTATTAGCTGGCCTGTACTCCGGGACTGTAAGTGCTGTGAAGTGTGGAGGAGGCGTGTCCAGCTTCTTCCCTGTGAATACAGGTGTGAGGCAGAGCTGTGTTCTTGCTCCATCACTTTTCAACACATGCATGGATTAATACTAGGCAGAGTTGTGGAACAAAGTCATTGTGGAGCATCTGTCGGCAACACCGAGATTACAGATCTTGTTTTTGCTGATGATGCAGCAATCTTTGCTGAGTCACTGGAGGTTTTGGTAATGGCTCTAGAGGCACTGCACAAGGAGGTGAAGCCCTTGGAAATCAAGGTTTCTTGGGCCAAGACCAAGGTCCAGGTGTTTGGAGGCGTACTGGATGAAACAGTACAGTCTGTCCATGCGTGTGGCGAGGACAGTGAGATCTTGAAAAACTTCACATACCTTGGTAGTGTAGTGCATAATGATGGTGGGTCGAGCCAAGAAATCACACAGCGGATTGGCCTGGCCCACGTCGTTATGGATTCGCTCAACATGAGTATTTGGCATTGTCGATACCTGTGCAGACAG
The DNA here is from genome assembly GCA_020233015.1 of Callinectes sapidus. NCBI lineage: Eukaryota > Metazoa > Arthropoda > Malacostraca > Decapoda > Portunidae > Callinectes > Callinectes sapidus. The sequence goes on from CM035193.1 coordinate 8,238,440, forward strand.
ACAAATATTCGGATCTTCAAGTCACTGGTGATCCCTGTCTTACTCTATGGTTGTGAGACATGGACACTGAACACCGACCTGAAGAGGCGAATTGATGTCTTTGCTACTAGATGCCTTCGCAAGATCTTGGGATACCGCTGGTATGACTTTGTGTCAAATCAGCGATTGTTCGATGAGACCGATTCGAGGCCTATTACTAGCATAATCCGTCAGCGCTAACTGCGGCTAAATGGGCATGTGGCACGATACCTGGAAGTTGATCCTGCTTATCGGATTGTTTCCATAAGGGACAATCCGACTTGGAGGAGGCCAAGGAGAAGCCCACAGAACTCTTGGCTGCAGCAAGTCGATGCCTCCTGCTGGGAGTCACTCGGTATGGGAAGGGAGCCTGCATTGAGACTCGGAAGGCGTGATTGCCACGAGTGGCGCTGTAGCGTAGGCGAGGCGTATGCCTCCCCATGATTGATATATATATATATATATATATATATATATATATATATATATATATATATATATATATATACAGTGCTACATAGGAATATGTCAGCTTTGGAAATATGTCCAACTTGGTTTATGTTCTGTTTGGATATGGAAAAATCTGCTTGGTATACAACTTTTGTTAGAAGTATGACTTTTTTTTTTAAATTTTATTTAAACAATCTGCGGGATTTTATGGGAATTTATGGGCTAAAGGAGACCACCTAATGGAGACCTCCTATCTGAAAGCCCACTCACTTGGGGACCGTTACCCTGAGTGGACTCCAAATCTTCAATCAGATCGTAGTCAGGATTCGAACCTATGCGCTTGGGGATCCCAAGGTCCCCAGCGCGCAAGCAGTTCCTCTCTACCATGGTGGCCCCACATGTGCTAAACTTATATCAGTTGGAAGGAGTCACAGCATCATGTCTTAGTTTACCTCTCTTGAAGCAAAGTCACAAGTGAGGTTAAATTTTCATTTATTTCATGTAAAATGGATCCCCAGACCTTGAACTCCATGGACTTTGTACAATTCAGACTCTGACCAGAAATATCAATCACAAGAAGTCAACCTAAAGCTGACATCAAACAACCAATGCTGGATGGCAGAGGTCAAGAAGCATCAGTTGTTCATTTCTCTTTGTCATGGTTGGGTATAGACACTGTAGTCCCATGTTAGTTTACTTTCATCACTGAAATAGTTAGGTAGGTTTCTGATTGAGGAAGAGAAATCTCAGTAGTATTTAACCCTTTCAATACTCAATTCCTCCATTTATCAACTCGACATAATCTACCAGACAGCTATCCCCTCTTCTTTAATGACACTAAACTTCTAGACTCTTCTACACTGAATATCCAGTCTGTCCTTTACTTATAATTTAAACTGAATGGAAACTTAACATCTCATATCTTGGTAAAAGAGCTTCTATGAAGTAAGGCATTCTGAAATATCTCTGCCATTTTTCTTACCCCCATCTGCTAATTCTGTACAAGGGCCTTATTTGCTCATGTATGGAGTAGCTACTTTTTGCATGTATGAGGGGTTCCACTCACAACCTTCTTAGAGAGGGTGGAATCAAAACCTTTTCATCCTATCAACTCTTCTCCCCTGACTGACTGTCTTCAGCCTCTTTCTCATTGACATGATGTTGCATCTCTTGCTATCTTCTATTGCTATTTTCCCACCAACTACTCTTCTGACCTTATAAACTGTATGCCTCACCTTCTTTCATGGCCTTGCTATATGAGACTTTCTTCTTTCTCACCCGTATTCTGTTCACCTCTCTAATGCAAGAATGAAACAGTGCATGTATTCCCAATAATTCATATCTTTCTCTTGTAAACTCTGTAACTCCCTACCTGCTTCTGTATTTCCATCTTATTTTTATGTAAGAGGGAAAGCTGGTCAAGGGCAACACAAAACAAGAAAAAGACCGACTTAGGTGCCATCCCCCTTGCAGTTCTAAGAGAGTTAGCCAGAAGAAAGGGATAAATGTCTTGAAATCTCCCTCTTAAATAGAGTTAGGTCATAGTCCTTTCAGACACAATCAACCATTCAGGAAGTTAACAGATCATGCAGGGACACCAGAAAATACCCGACTTCTGATCTCTTCAAGATTTCTGACTAGGGCAGACAAAACTTTGTAATGTTCAAAGCCTCAAAAATTCTATATTCCATCTGTCCACTCAAAACAACCTTTCAGATCAATGACACTCAACTGTCTCCCTTTCTTACACTGAATATCTTCAGTCTGTCCTTTACTTATAATTGATGAAGTACATGAGACTTACCATAGGTCAGTTGAAATGTGCTTCGAATTTTACGAAGCAAGTCACCTCTGCTAGAGGGGGACATTCACATGAGAAACACTGTGCTGCCACACACCACCAGACTTTAAAGAGTATGATCACCCACATGAAAGTTAATGCCTCATTCCTTATCACTCAGCGTTGAATCATTAGAGATTGGTTAGCATAAGGAAGGAGTGGAGGGCATGTGAATGCCCCCCTCTAGTAGAGGTGACTTGCTTACTAAAATTCTTATAATCTAAACAAGAAATCTCACATTTCATCTCTTGCTAAAACAGCTTCTATGAAGTTAGGTGTTGTGAGGCATCTCTGCCAGTTATTCTCCCCCCATAGCTGTTAACTCTATACAAGAGCCTTATCTGCCCATGTATGGAGTGCTCTTCACATGTAAGGGGAGTTCCACCAGTGTTACTAGATAGGTTGGAATCAAAAGCTTTATTTATGTCTTCTGAATTCCTCTCATCTAACTGACCATTTTCAGCCTCTTTCTTGCTGCATATATATATATATATATATATATATATATATTATATATATATATATATATATATATATATATATATATATATATATATATATATATATATATATATATATATATATATATATATGACTATGTCACTTACTAAACATTTGTCATCCATGAAGACAGGAACTCACCTGTCAAGAATCCAAGAGATTGTGCACTATTTGAGCATATATATAAGAATATATATATATAAGAATATATGTATGTGCATATATTCATTTACCTATCTATTCATTCATTTATTTATTTATATAGTTTGATTTATGTCTTTTTTTCTGCAACCTCTTTAAGGATGCATCTCTTGCATAAATAGAGAAGTACCTGTATTAAGTGATAATTTTTTAGAGTATAATCCGTGAGGTCAAAATTCTCACATGAAATAGTTCACGCCTGATGAAATTTTTATACATGTCAGTGAGGAATATGTGAAATGAAATGTAGTACTAGTTAGAAGTATGATTTTGAGACAAAATTCACAGCAAAATTAGAGATGAAGTAACTAGTTTGTAGTTTTATATTCTACTCAGTATGATATTTTATGTTGAGTTGTTCAAGTGACATACTCATAGCTAATATTATTCTTATTGGCAATTTGAGCATTAGAATATTAGATTTCTTTACTTGCAGCTCCAAAAAAATTTTCATAATAATTGTTGGATACAAGTAAACTAAATCTTATTACTGGTCAAACAAGGAGCAAGATGTGATAAAAAATTTTGAGAGCTGTTTCAGTAATCATACTGCTACATACAAAAGATACAAAATAGGGAGGCAGTCAATAATCTTGATATATCAATGGTGAAGTTTTAAAATCTATTAATCTTATTTGTTAGTAATACTCATGCTGTCAAACAATGACATAAAAAAATAAAACAAAGAAAAAGAAATTGAAAAAAGAATCTGCATCACAGTGAAAAGCAAACAAACATAATCACAAACCAATGGCTGAAGTGTATAAATATCACAGGAAACATACTGAATGAACTTAATGGATGAGTCAATGAAAGCCTTCCTGGTGGCAGCTGTAGCAGCCATGGCAGAGTATTTGGTGGAGCCTTCTGTCCAACCTCCCACTGCCAACAGCACTTTCAGCCGAGGATTGAGACTCTTCAAGTTGATGAACCTCTGTAGAGCTTCTGTAAGATATCAAACCCAACATGAATACAGGAATAACAACATGAAAAAGGCTACATATCTTTCAAGATTCTTTGATGTTCTCACAAGAATTTCTTTGGAAAAAAATATAACTCCAGCAAAGAAATACATAATGATAAATCTAAAATTGGTGTTTAATTCTCCATTTTGGATACTGTTCAGCTCCTAACCTCTACTATCTTAGGAATATAATAAGCAAGCAGAAATTTTGGATGGGGAAGCAAAAATATAGCTAAATTTCATCTCTTATCACTAACAATAAGTGGCATACCAAAGAGGGAGGCAGAGGGGAGTGGTCCATTCCAGGCAGCACTTTATGGACTAAAGGGGACCACCTAATGGAAACCTCCTATCTGAAAGTCCACCCATTTGGGAACCGTTACCTTGAGAGGATGCTCAGTCTCCACTCAGACCATGGCCAGGATTTGAACCCTTGTGCTCAAGGATTCCAAGGGCCCCCAAAGTGCAAGCGGTTTCACTGTACTACAGCAGCCCCAAAGTTGTCAGTTTTACTTTATTAAATATATATATGTATATATATATATATATATATATATATATATATAGATATATATATATATATATATATATATATATATAACAAGGTATGCATCTATCTATCTATCTATCTATCTATCTATCTATCTATATATATATATATATATATATATATATATATATATATGTATATATATATATATATATATATATATATATATATATATATATATATATATATATATATAGTTGACTCGAATAACATGATTTTGAGAAACGCGTTCTTGATTTAATGCTGTGTAACATATAGGGAGATACAATTAAAAACTCTCTTTGTTTGGTTTAATGAGATCACGCTCACCTGCTTATTCACACTATTTTTGGCACTAAGCAGGGTGAGCACTGTCTTCTATAAGGGCAAGGACTCTAACATAAACAGAAGTACAACTGTAACTAGAAAACTCATGGCTGAAGTGAACTATTACCAGATACAGCTTGGACAAAAACAAATTTACAAAACAGAGAATACTTGATCAATTCTTTAAAATGAAGACAGATGTGGTGTCAAAGGAAGGTAACACATGTGAAAAAAGAGAGCGATGTGGGGAAGGAGAGCGGATTGAGGAAGGAGAGCGAGATGGGGAAGGAGTGAAGGGTGTGGAGGGAGAGGGGAGTGTAGAGGGAGCCCAGAGTGAGGAGAGATAGTTGAGTAAGGAGGTAGAGTGGAGTGACGAGTGTTAAAAGTGAAGAGAAGTATACCGTACTGTTACTTTACAAAATCTAAATAAAACAAGAATGTTTTTGTTGTTGCAGTCACCAGCTACATACTTTATTTTAACTACTATTCATACATTACAGTAACAAAATCCTCAAAAGGTAGACTAAGGCTACGGTTAGTATGGATGCGAATTCTGCCGAATATCTGTTTGAATGAATTCTGACGAGTTCGAAGAAAAAACAAACACATGCATAACAATGAGAGTGTTTCCAGTGGCAGCAACAAATCCGTCAGAACACGTACGAAGTCGTCAGAACCAGTTGAGCGTTCAAACAAGTTTGATTTTTTCATGCGACCTGCGTCTGTTTGTTATTTTTGTGCATTAAATTTAGATTGATTTTATTATTCCACCATGGATAACAATAAATTGATCAGCCTTGTGTACAAGAACAAGTGTTTGTGGGATATGAGAGACAAAAATTACCATAACAGAGATATTTCTCAGGGAGAAGATTGCTACAGAACTCAACACTAGCAGTAAGTACAATTTTTTATTTTGATGTGGGGTTTACACTTTAAGCAATTAAAAATTAATTGGGACATAATTTACTAATACAGAATTTCTTGCACATCACTTGCTGTAAATAATGATAAATGATTTATAATATCATTAATTCTATATGTTCTTAGTAAACAACTAGATAAGTTTGCGTATACAGATGGTGGTTTAGCGGCTCGGGCACCGTTTGGGTAGTGTTCAAAGCCAAAATGTTTACAGTGTGTCATTACTGAGTGTATTTTTAATATTTTTTGATGACTTCCTGTGTGTGTTATTTTACTTGAGACCATAACATACTACTACAAAGATTATGAGGATTTTTATCACTTAACAAGCAATTCTGTAATACTAAATCTTGACCAATAATTGGTTTAATTACATAAGAAATTATGATTAATGCTTAAATTTTATTATCCATCAAGAACATGACTTTTAGAGCTATAGATCATTACAGTAGGTTGTATTGAACCGGAAATTCACCTGCTGGACTAACAAAATCATTCTTTAAGGTTTCTCTAGCCTCATTTGTGCTTCTTCTGTAGTGGTTATATCAAATAGTCGAAAAACTTTTCTGGTTGGTCCCACAATTCTTGAAATAATATTTGGAACTCTCCTTTGTCATCTCTATTAGAAAATAACTGATTGACATGTTCAGTTTTTCCACCATTTAACAACACTAACTTCATTAGCAGACTTTCACGAAAAAAATATTGATCAAGTTCGTCCATCATTGCTGGGCAGCAGAAACGTAATGACTATCAGAATACAGTAAAATCCCTCTTATCCGGCATTCGAGTATCCGGTACATTTTCCCCCAAGCCTTAAAATCAATAAAAAATCAATATGTGTACTCATAGAATTGAATAAAATTCCCATGCGAAGCATACTTTTTCCCCTTGCCAGCAGAGCGCACTGCTTCATGCCACCTGCGGCCTACTGCACTGTGTTTACTCAGTGACTCAGTCCCGTGTGTGCACTGCTTATCACCTGACGCCTTCATCATGCCTCAAGTTGTAGAAAAGAGGAAGCGTGTTATGCTTACACTTAAGCAGAAGGTAGACATTTGTCGACGATTAGAGAGAGGTGAAAACAGACAGCAACTAATGGTGGAGCATGGTGTGGGTTCATCAACTATTCATGACATTAAATCCTAAACGAAAAAGTTGCGGGATTACATGAAAGCCACCAACACCCCAAAGGCAGCAGAAAATCGTCACACACTGCAGTATCATCATGGTGAAATGATGGACAAAGTGTTATTCGAGTGGTTCAGCTTGAAAAGATCAGGAGTCACAATTACAGGCCCAATGCTACAAGAGAAAGGGCTTGATTTAGCTAAGAAGATGGGTGAGGAAGGGGCATGCCAGTTCTCTGATGGCTGGCTCCACAGGTTCAAGGTTCATCACAGCATAAGGAAGCTGGACATCTCGGGAGAATCAAAATCTGCCAACTTACCCTCGAAACAGCCCTCGAGAATGTTAGTACAGTAGTATTGTGTGTTGGTGAGTGTGAGGTGGCAGCACGGGTGGCGACACGTGGCATGGCAATCAGCTGATCTTTGTTATGATAAGATGCGTGAGTGTAGGGTGGTGATTGTGGACATAATTTAACTTCTATTCAAGTATCCGGTAACTTCTGGTATCCGGCATGTTGGAGGTCCCGTTGATGCCGGATAAGAGGGATTTTACTGTATCAGAAAACGCATACAGTGTAACCACCTTGTTCTGGCGAGGATTTCAGACGTATTCGTCACAACACATTTTCATCAGAATTTGCATCCATAGTAACCGTAGCCTTATCCACTAATCAGGAATATAACCCCGACTATTACTATTGTTTCTTATGGGAATATTAAGTTTAAATAATGCATTTTTAAATAAAGCGAGATCTCCAGGAACATAGCAACTATATTATTCGAGAGTCAACTGTATATATATATATATATATATATATATATATATATATATATTATTCACCAGTCACCTGCTGGTCACCCAGCCAGCCTTTCCCTACGGAGCGAGCTCAGAGCTCATTGGCTGATCTTCGGGTAGGGGTGAAAACACATCTACACATCAGAACAGCGAGGCCACAACCCCTCCAGTTACATCCTGTACCTACTTGCTTCTAGGTGAACAGGGGTTAGATACACATTAAGAAGCTTGCCCATTTGCCTCGTCGCATCCAGGACTCGAACCTGGGCTTTCTCGGTTGTGAGCTGAGCTGCTAACCACTACACTACGCTGTGTGTATTTACCTAGTTGTATTATACAAGGTTTGAGCAGGGCTCATAATGTCCTGTCTCTTTATCTCCATATATCCAAAATTTCCTTGAATTTATGGATATTGGTTGTTGTAACAATCTCCTCTTTTAAACCATTCCAAGTGTCCAAAATTCTATGTACACCTATACTTTCTTGTGTCCTTTACACACCAACTCTTTTTTTTATCTTCCTTGAGTGTCCTCTCATCTGTCTGGTTTCTTCCTCTATCATCATCAGGTTTTGCTTGTCCAGCTTTTCAATGCCAGTTATTATCTTATATAGGGTTATTAGATCTCCTCTCTCTCTTCTATCGTGCAGCTTTGGCAGCCCCATTTCTTTTAGTCTATCTTCATATGTTAGCTCCCTTAGTTCTAGTACCATTTTAGTGGCAAGTCTTTGGATCCTTTCTAATTTCCTTATATCCTTTTTTGCATTAGGTAACCATACCACAGCAGCATATTCCAACCTCGAACATATCATACTGGTTAGAATTTTTTCATAATATCCTTATCCATGTGGTGGAAAGCTGCCCTAATATTGGATAATAATCTGTATGATGATCCAAATAGGTGATTTATGTGCCATTCTGGGCTCAGTGTATCTTCTATCACCACTCCTGGATCTTCTTCCATGGTCTTAAGTATTACCTTTCTCATCCTATGGCTCCTTTATGGCCTTCTTTTGCTCTTGCCTATCTCCATCATATGACATTTCTTTGCTTTAAAATCCAGTTCCACTTCTTACTCCATTCATTGATCTTGTCTATGTCACCTTGTAGCTCTCAACAGTCATCTGTGTTTTTAACAACTCTCATTAGTTTGGTGTCATCTGCAAACAGATTCATATAGCTGGTCATGCCACATTGCATATCATTTACATATATCTGGAACATTATGGGGGCTAGGACTGACCCCTGCACTTCTCCACTTGTTACATTCCTCCAACTTGAAGTTACTTTCCTGACTACTGTTTTCATTTATCTATCTTCCAAATACAGTGGTACCTCTTGATTTGAACACCCTTTGACTCAAACACTTCCCAATCCAAACACATTTGGCGAACAAATTTTCACCTCCAATCTGAATGCGGCCTCTCAATTTGAACACAAACACATGTGGCGGCCAACGCCACCTTCCTGCCAGTCAGCCAACTTCTCTGCCATGAACACCTCTCTCTATTGCGACTCATGAACAGCTTTCAAGTCACTCCGGCCCCTAGTTGCCTTGCTTACTCCAGCCCCCAACCCTGGTCATTTCCTACCTACCAACCCAGTCAATGCAGCCTTCTACTCTGGTCATGGACAAACTTATTTACTAATGAAGATATATTTAACACTTTAAACAACCAATGAAGAATGAATTGTTAAATATCGTTGTCATTTGCGCAAACTACGATAATACAATAATTTACAGTTTTGTACAATAATTTATACTTTTCTTGAAATAATTCCTCTTGGAAATGATGCTGCGAGAATATATTCTACTTGATAAAAGAGAGAGAGAGAGGATGGTGAGTGGCTGGAGGAGGGAGTGGGGAGGCGGCGGCCTACTTGGCCTGTTTGTGTATCCAATGGGAGTGGATAGGGATGGAGTGAGGGAAAGGGGGGAATACTACACGATCTGTTCCCGTATTTAGTGCCTGAGAGGGAGGCGGGGACCTGGGGGAGGCCTGTTTAATCTTCATCGGGACTCAGGAGTTTCACACTGAAGTAAATAAGTCTATTGTTATACCTGTTTTTTTTTTTTTTTTTATGCATTTCATGTCTGTGTTTACTTTATACTCTCAAAAAGTGAACCATATCTATGAATTATGATGAGATGAGGGAAAAACAAGGTGCCACTCTGATGGGCCAGGACCAATTTTATTTTTCCCTATTACTTCTTAACAATGGCTATTGCGATTTTAGCTATTGCGGCGATGTTAAGGGACCAATTTCTCGCAATAGCTGGGGGTTGAGTGTAGTATTTTTTATTTAAAATAAACTGGAATGGATTAAATGTTTTTACATTAATTTCAATGGTAAAAATTGCTTCCTAATTCGAAGTTTTGCAATTTGAACAGCCAAAAAGAACGAATTAAGTTTGAATCAAGAGGTACCACTGTAATTTTGCATCCATTCTAATATTTTTCCTTGCAGTCCACCTATGTGTTTCAGTTTCTATAAAAGTCTTTGTGTGGAACTTTATCAAATGCTTTTTTGATATCTATGTAGACAGCATCCACCCACCCATCTCTGTTCTCGATTCCTTCAATTACCTGTGTATAGAAACTTAGTAGGTTAGTCACACATGATTTTCCATGCCTGAATCCAAATTGCCTATTTGATACAACTCCATTGTCTTCCAAATATCTCACCCATTTCTCTTTAATCAATATATCGTAGATTTTGCTGACAACACTTCTTAGTGACACAGCTCTATAATTATTGAGCTCACCTTATAAAGGAGCAAATGAGTTGTGTATATTCCTACTTGAATATATATGAGTATGTGTGTGTGTGTGTGTGTGTGTATTTCACTGTCACAGTCACCTACTGGTCACCTAGCCAGCCTTTTCCCTACAGAACGAGCTCAAAGCTCATAGACTGATCTTCGGGTAGGACTGAAACCACATCACACACTACACACTGGGACACCGAGGTCACAACCCCTCGAGTTACATCCCGTAACCTACTTACTTCTAGGTGAACAGGGGCTAGATACTCATTAAGAGGCTTGTCCATTTGCCTTGCCACGTCCAGGACCTGAACCCAGGCCCTGTCGGTTGTGAGCTGAGCATGCTAACCACTACACTACACAGTGTGTGTGTGTATGTGTGTGTGTGTATTTGTGTGTGTAAGTGTGTACTCTTCTCTATGAGAATATAAATGGAATGATGAAGAGTACAGAAACCATAGAAATAGCTTTTGAAAAGGATGTGGTAGAGATGTGTGGAAATGAACCCAAACTTTTCTATAAGTATATAAATGGGAAGATGAAGTGTAAAGAAACCATAGATAAGATAGTGAAGGGAGGAAAAACATACCAAACAGCAGAAGAGCTTAGTGAAATTATGAATGAGAGCTTCAAACAAATATTCACAGAAGAGGAGGCATTTACAGAACCAAGTACGATAAAGGCACAGGAAGGATTCAAGGAAGTTGTGGTACAGAAGCAGAAGGTTAGCAGACTGATGGGAAGTCTGGATGTAAGAAAAGCAATAGAACCAGATGGAGTGTCTGGTTGGACACTAAGGGAATGTAAGGATAAACTAATACAGCCAATTGGGGAAGTGATTAAGAGTTCAATAGAGGAGGGGAGGGTACCACAGGAGTGGAAGAGGGCCAACATAGTTCCCATTTACAAAGGAGGAAGGAAGACCAACCCATCAAATTATAAGCCTGTGTCACTAAGAAGTGGGGTCAGCAAAATCTGTGAGATATCAATTAAAGAGAAATGGGTGAGATACTTGGAAGACAATAGACTTATAACTAACAGGCAATTCGGATTCAGGAAAGGTAAATCATATGTGATGGACCTACTAAGTTTCTATACAAGAGTAATTGAAGGAATTGATAACAGAGAGGGGTTGGTGGATGCAGTCTACCTAGATATCAAAAAAGCATTTGATAGAGTTCCACACAAAAGACTCTTATGGAAACTAAAGCACAGGTGAACTGAGAGGAAAAGTATTAGAATGGATGTAAGACTATTTGAAGGATAGAGAAATGAGAACTGTAATCAGGAAAACAATCTCAAGTTGCAGAAATGTAACAAGTGGGTCAGTCTTAACACCCATAATGTTTCAAATATATGAGGCGCCTAGAGCCAGAGTAACGTAAGCGCCGAAACTAGAAAACGGAGAAAAGAGCGATCAAAGTTTTGCAACATTCAGAATGCAATATCTCCTCAATTAATTGAGATAGGAAGTAAGGCTTGGCTTCAAAATGTTTGTTATTTAATTTACTTTACAGCCTGTATCTGGGCATTCAGTGAAATAAAAGCATTCTGAAAGGATGATTGCTTTTTTATCCGGTTTATTTGTGGGAGAAAATTAAAAAAACACTTCAAATATTTTGAGAATCAAGCATGCATGCATTGTTTGTTCTTGTTCTTATGTGTAGCTGTTTCAACATTATGTAGGTTATTGGGATTCACCACCAATGAAGCCTTTCTTGAGTGATGTATTAATTCTATTAAGCAAAAACGTAAGCGACACTCGTGCACGTACTTCTTAATATAAACACCTAATAAGGAGAGAATGATCAACGGTAGAAAAATAGCAATCCTTTTAATGCCAGAAAATGGAAACAAACATCTAACAAACTCTGAAAATAGTCCATTAGGATAACAGAACAGGAAAGAATAAGAAAATTATCCGGCAGGTGAGTACCGCGCCTGTACTTGACGGCCTGTAGACCTGCTCACGTATGCCTCTCCCATATTCCTTCGTCTTTTACCTAAGTTTTTCTTCCACTCTGCAGGATTACGCATCCTTTTCCTTCCCCTAGAGGGTTCTGGCTCCTCAGGGGGCATGTTGTTGTCTGCCATAATGGCAAAATCATGGGTATTAGTGTACAAGAAAGGCAGAGTGTCTTGCATTTGCAGCGAGCTGGCGGAGAGTGGCCGAGTGTCTGTGGGTAGGAGGTGTGAGGGAAGCACGCGTCTGTCAGTGATGTCACGTGACGCGCATGGCGTGCGTTCATTGGCTCACTGGCTGCTCGGCGGGAGTTACTACATTCTGGCACCAGCCGCTCATCCTCTTGCTTCGAGAGGGACACGAAGGGTCTACAGATAACTGCATTTGGGTGGATTTTCGACCTTATTGCGGTGTACATTATGACTTCTACTCTGCTTCCCGCCACAGTAGGAAGGTGGGGGAAGACAATGGGATAAAAATATCAATTTCGGCCAGTGTCGCTTCCGTCACTCTGGCTCTAGGCGCCTCATATGTAAATGATATGCAGCATGGCATGACCAGCTATATGAATTTGTTTGTGGATGACTCCAAATTGATGAGAGTTGTTAAGAACACTGATGACTTGAGAACTACAAGGGGATATAGACAAGATTCAAGAATGGAGTAAGAGGTGGAAACTGGACTTAAATGCAATGTCATGTGATGGAACTAGGAAAAAGCAAACAAGGGCCAAAATGGAATTACAAGATGAGGCAGGAGGAAATACTAAAGACCATGGAAGAAAAAGATCTAGGAGTGGTGATACAAGATACACTGACCCCAGAATGCCATGTAAATCAAATATTTGGATCCACATACAGAACATTAACCAACATTTGGGTGGCTTTACACTACATGGATAAGGACATGATAAAAAAAATTCTAACCAGTATGATATGTCCGAGGTTGGAATATGCAGCTGTGATGTGGTCACCTAATACATAAAAAGGATATAAGGAAATTAGGAAGGATCCAAAGAGTGGCCACAAAAATGGTACCAGAATTATGAGAACTAACTTATGAAGACAGATTCAAGGAAATGGGACTGCCAACTCTGCAAGGTAGAAAAGAGAGGGGTGATCTAACAACTCTGTATAAGATAGTAAATGGAATTTAAAAGCTGGACAACCAAAACCTGGTGGTGATGGATCAAGAAACCAGACAGATGAGAGGACACTCAAGGAAGATCAAAAAGTCAGTGTCTAAAGAACACAGGAAAATACAGTTTTCCACATAGAATTGTGGACACCTTGAATGGATTAAGAGAGGAGGTTGTTGAAGCAACCAGTATACATAAATTCAAGGAAATGTTGGATATATGGAGGCATGGAGACAGGACACTTTGATCCCAGCTTGAACCCTGTACAATACAACTAGGTAAATACACACAAGAAACTGTGTTCTTCCATGACTGACTTGTATGCAAGTAATGATGTGTGCTCAAGATTTTATAGAAAATTATACCAGCATATTGGTTTGTTTCCACCCAACATGTTTCTGTTGTTACCCGAGAGTGGCTGTGTCTTTTGTTCCACTGCTCCCCTATTTCTGCAGTCAATTCTTCTAGGAGCTTAAAAAGCTTGCTGTCAGGAGTAGTTGCAAGGTTCGAAACTCCCAGGACACATACAAGAAGGGATGCTTTCCTAAGCCCTTACAAAGAACTGAAAAAGATATCTAATATTCATGAAACTTATGCTACACACATGGAGATTCGATCTTGACCTGAATATATTTATGAGTAAGTGGACAATCAACATTTAAATTTACTTACTCTTATTGTAGTCATACTCTGGATCAAGGGACTGCATGGTGTAAGTAGTGTTGTCAATGCCTACAAAGGCATAGATTAGAGTAGTACATAATGTAGGATCAATGTTCTCTATGCTGAATTTCCCACTTGAGGGTCTGTATATAGCCCAGGAGCCGAGGTAGCAGACTACCTCCTGGGAATGCTGAGCTGCAGCCCCACCTGCTGAAAGAGAAGAAAGGATGATACAACATAAGAATCTAAACAAAGCTTCAAGAAACAGAAGTTAACATACATAATACATAGTTAACCAAGTCAAATATGATACAAATATAGACATAGTGTATCATTCGGTATAAATTGCTATATTTTGAACAGGTATGCATTGGCGCTTATGTGTGTGTACAGAGTAAATATATATATATATATATATATATATATACAAATAAATAAATACATAGATAGATAGATAGATAGATAAATAGATAGATGGACAGATAGATAGATAGATAGCTATACTCTATACACACACATAATGACCAACAGATACCTGTTGAAAATATAGCAATCTTGACAGAATAATGTACACACACACACCTCACACACACACACACTTATACTTACTATTTTTCCCTTTTTTCTCAAAATGGGCTTATCTCAAGCCAACATAGATGGCATAATTAGTTATGCTATCTATGGCACATTCGCTTCTTTACACCAATAGGTTTCTTTTCCTGAGGCATACCTAAGCAAACTTATCCCCTCAAAGATTTGCCCTTTGAGCAAAACAGTTATATTGTAGGGAAGTGGGCAGAGTTTAAAATGAAGTGGCTGGAATTCACAACAACATACAAACATTTCCATCATCTCCATCATTTCCTGAGCCCTGATAAGATGTGATTAATTAAAAATGTAAAATGAATAACCACAAAATGGCATTTATATGAAGGATTTATCCAATGACAAGTACCTACACTGTTCTATTTCTTTTAAAGAAATTGGCTGTACTGAAATTATTTAAGAAGCATCTCTCAGTTATTCTAAGGACTTCAGTTCTAACTCCAACCACTTTAGGTCTTACAAACTCCAACCACTTAACAATTGAAAAAGACCAACATGCTGGCATGCTGTTCAAGAAAAAAATGTACAGTTAAGTAATCAGCAATCTTTCAGAGACTACAGTAGCCTTAAGCACTTGTTTCTCAAAATTTATGTTATTCAGAAGTGATAGCTTCTCTTCAAAATCTATAGTGATGTTGTCAACTGAATAAAAGTTATCATATAAAGCAGTGATTTCTTTTCAGATCAAGGGAGACAGGTTGACACGATGACACTTCTTCAGACCTATCCTATTTCATTACCAGTGAAAATACAAGCCACTCTGCAGAGTATTTTTACATGAATTGATTGTATCAATCATGTAGCATAGAACTAGAACACTATGATGTGTTGAAAGTTATGGTCTTCAGAGAGCCTTATCTGCTCTGCCAGAATAATGCACATATGGCAGTAAGAATTGCTTGTTCATTGCAAGCAAATGTTATAATTCACTGAATTTGAAATATAGCTTTAATAGTGACAAATCTTCATCCATTTCTGAAATTACATCCAGGTAATTGTGTGGTCAAGATTCTATTGAAAACAATATCCAGTCATATATACTTATTTTCACCTAATTTTCATCGCTGCCTATGAGTGGCTGTGTCAAACTTTGGCTCTGCCCTGTTGCCTGTCTATTTCTCCTATTAATTCTTTTTGGAGAAGCTTGCTGTTTGGAGTATATATGTAGTTGTAAGGTTCTGAAATTCACAGGAGACCTACGTGAAAGGAAATGCATAAGAAAATCCCTGTTTCCCAAACACTTGTGGAGAACTGAAAAACATTTCTTAAGATACATTAGTGTTAAATGGCCCAGACACGATAAATGATATTGACATCAATATAATGACATCAATAAAATTGAAAAACTTGGCAGCCACAAATGTTCAATAATATGTATTGGTTGATATTCAGTCGTAAAGTTAACGTCAAACTATCAACACCATGGGGTTTCTTGATCATGGAGGAAAAGCATATTTTTCTAATACCAGAGACTTGATTCATAAACCTCATCAGTCACAACTCATGATTTTTGTGAGTCACAAACTTTTTAAGTTCCTTGTTGACATTTGTACAGAGTTGTTTTTTCTTTACATCTTCAATAGTAGCCTTCGGAATTTCTTCTTATGCTTTTTGGTGCAATATTTCATATGCCTGCATCTTCTTGTTCCAATCACTATAGTCATCAGATTTCATTTTCCACAGGGCTGGAAGCTGGTAAATGTCAATAAATTCTCGAATAAATCTCCTATCTTTTTTTTTTTTTTTTTTTTTTTGTAGCATCTGACCTCCTTCCTTCATGAGCTATCAGGAGAGACTGGGAAAAAATTTATCAATATTATTGAGGCTACTGCACATGATCAATAATATGTATTGACATCAAGTCAGTTTTATTAACAGAATATCAAAGTCATTTTGATGTCATCAAAATATTGATCATTCATCAAATATTGATAAATATAACACACACTCTTCATAACATCTCATGTTTCTGATTTGTTAAAATAATTGTCTTCATCATAATGCAATACACAAACACAATGACTAGCAAGAAAGTAAAAATATATCAAATAATGTAACTTGTAAAGATTATGTAGGGATGCCACAGCTGACTTCTAAAATTTCTGATCACAGCGAGAAAAATTAAGTATTGTTCAATACCTCAAAAAACTGAATTTATCTATCTATCAACTCGACATAACTTCCTAGACAACTATCTCCTCTTCTTCAATGACACTCAACAGTTACCATCTTCTACACTGAATATCATAAGTCTGTCATTTACTTATAATCTAAACTGTACCTAAAACAGCTTCTATGAAGAGTTCTGAGTCGTCTTGCCAGTTTTTCTTATCCTTCCAATCGCTAACCTGACCATGTACAAAGTATTCTTTGCGTGTTTTATCAGATAGGGTAGAATCAAAAGATTGTAATATTCTCAAATCCTCTCCTCTTTCTCACTGTTGCAATGTTGTACCTCTTGCTATCTTCTACCTTTTCTTATGACCTAAACTCATTTAAGAGGGAGTTTTCTTCTTTCTTTTTTCTTTTTTTTGCTAATTCTCTCTGACCTGCTCAAGGACTGGCATCCAAGTGGAAATTTTTGTTGAATATATTTTTTTCTTAACCTTGACCAGATTCACCCTCTTACATAAAAAAAGATTGTTATGAAGTTGCAAGATGGTGTTGGTTGTTGTTCCCTGTGAGCTACTTTGCAGTAAATGCCATGGGTGGTCTATGCATAGGTGGCTGCTAGAGAATCTTGATAATTGTAACTCAACTCTTTCATTTCTGGAAATGTCTCAAACACCCCCATAAAGCACATAAGAGGACCCAAGATAATATTTTTTGATGATTAATATCAGTGTTATTAGCATTATCACAATTATCATGATTGTTATCGTGATGAGTGTAGTACAATTAATTAATTAATATTTGTAATTAATTGATATTGTAACTTTATTAATACCAGTTTCAAAAACAGTTCACGATGGTAACATGCAACACCCACTAATGCCTCTGTATTTATGTAACAGTGTGTAGGTATCAAGTGATCTTTAGCACATCAATGTATCTCTCATTAATTAAGCAATACTCAGACCAGATTCCCCTCCCCCCCCCACACACACTTTCTTTTGAGTCTTAAAATACCAGGGAGACCACTTTATAAATGTTATAATCAATAAAACCAACAGGTTCTAGTGGAGGAAAGATCAAAGGGGCAGCTGGAGGTCAACCGCAGGCTGATCGATGCAGGGAGAGGAAAAGTGAAGGAGAGTGTCAGAGGCAACTGATGGTTAAAAACATAATAATACATTCTCCACCCACTCTGATTTCTGATATAGCAGCAAACAGCTGTATGGACTGTGAGTTTGAAATATTCAGATCAATCAAGCTGTGAGAGGTATATACGTGAACACAGTGTGTTGTGCACTGTCCCAAGTGTAGGAGAGAGTGTAGCTAGAGCCCTGCAGCAATAGAATGGACCCCCACAAGATTACGTTTAGTTAGTGTAATGTTTTAGCTTAGAGAGCTGCTGGCCATCGTAAAGGTAAGGTTATTTACTTCATTTTGAATGGTTGTATGGCATGATTAACTACTTTAGTTCAAAGATTATTGAATCTTTAAGTTTTTGTGATTTTTGGGGTGTGAGCAAGGGGAAACTAGCTCGTATAGATAATGTTGCAGCGGCGGCTAGTGTGAAGATAGCATTGGCAATGATGACATTGGTGTGGAGGTGGTAAAGATGGCCAGAGTTTGCTGCGAGGTGGATACTTCGTCCCTAATTGGCCAGAAGAAGGAACGTGTCAGGGTCAAGAAGGAGACAAGACGCCCAGCAGTAGTAAGGGGACAGGGTGAATCACGCCAAGTAGATTGCCGCGGGTGGGTGAGGGAGCATCCTGGTCCCACTCTCATTCCTGCTCTGAGAAATGTAGCCAGCCCCAGTACATTTTCCCCTCCCGCTCTCCCTGAGGACACGATCCTGCCCTGTTTGTGTTGTCCTGTTAAGTACTGTGTGCCACCCTGTATTTACTCTGTTGTATGCCAGTAAAGTAAGGAAGTTACACCATACCGTTAACTGTCTTCCTGCCTCTCTGAGTAAGTCTGCGGTTTGTTGGTCTGTTACCTCGCTCCCTTTGCTAGCCATGAAACTTCGCCGAGGTGTCCCTGTGTCCACTGCTGACCTGTCCTGTGC
The DNA here is from genome assembly GCA_020233015.1 of Callinectes sapidus. Taxonomy (NCBI): domain Eukaryota; kingdom Metazoa; phylum Arthropoda; class Malacostraca; order Decapoda; family Portunidae; genus Callinectes; species Callinectes sapidus. Next base: position 8,257,429 of record CM035193.1, read on the forward strand.
CATCCTGTGGGTTGCCGTTGTGGTAAGAGTATACCTGTTGTCGGCCATGGCAGCTGTGTGCATGGACGGGGGCTAGCGTAACAAGTGGTGTCACGAGTTTTGGGGATAGTTTGGCTAGCAAGGTTGCCAGGTACAGAGGCACCATGGTGGAACCAGGTATGAAAGGCAGTGAGAAGGCAAAAGGCACTGAGCCAGGTTGGAAAAGGCTGGAAAACTTGATCGTTGAGTTGGCACAGGAAATCAGTGAATTTAGAAAGGAAATGAAACAGGAACTAAAGCTGGAAACCAGTGCAGTGGTGGTTCAGCAGGACCTGATGAGAGAGAAGCTCAAGGAAGGGTTGGTGGCATTGAGACGACAGTATGAAGGAAGCACTGAAGTTGTCCAGAGCAGAGTGGATGAAGTGAGAGAAGTTGTGGCAGCCCAAGAATCCCCTGTGTCAGACCAGCAGTTGTGTGGCATGACTGGCCACTGTGAGCTGAGTCTCTGTTGCCGACATGGAGGAACCTGGTCTGTTGGGGCTGAACTCCCTGTTTGGGAATGCAGCGTGTGATAACCTCGGAAGGATGCAGCGGCAGGTACGTGGAGAAATCGTACCACTGGTCCTTGAGGGTGCTGCTAAACAGGTGGAGAGCCCCGTGACGAGTCCAGATGTCGAGGAGAGACAGGAGCTGAACTGCAGAGTCATGATGGAACGTGAGGCAGCAGACGCCACTGAGGAAGGCAGTGGAGGCCAAGCAGCAGTGAGCAGCTGTGGTGATTAGGTGAACCACAGCGCAGGGAAGGCGGACCCTGTGGAGAGCGGACGGAGCAAGGCTGGCCAGCAGCGGGACAGTGGCCAGCATGTCCACCCTATGTTGGGGTGGACAAAGGAAGGCAGGGAAGGAAGGCAGTCGTGCAGGGAGGAGCAGCCGTGCAAGGAGGAATTCTCACTGGAAAGCCCTGTTACCGAGGGCTGGGTGGAGCAGGGGGAGATGCTGCACATACAAGATGGTGTGTTGCAGAAGAGCGTGGAGGATGTAGCGACACAGCACACTTGGCTGCTGGTTAACCCATTCTCCCTGTAGGTTGAGCAGCTGGAGGAGGCGCACCTAGGTGTCTCTGGTGGGCACCTGGGGTGTAGGAAGACTCTGTGTCGCCTGTGCTGATGCCTGTGCTGGGTTGGCATGGGACAAAAAGTGGAGTCGTGCAAGCTGTACCACGTTTATGTCGCTGAGGAATCTGAGCGATGTACCAGAGAAGCGCTGAGGTGGTACCAGTTAGGCGCTCCTTGGGAGAGGATGGCGGTGGATGTCACCGGGGCACAGCCTCGTTCGGCCCAAGGTAACCGCCGCTACCTCTCTGCAGCTACTGGATGACCACCTGGGGAGGAGCTACCACAGACGTCACCTGAGGTTGTGGCAGCGTTGCAGCAGCGAGGTGGAGAAATGCCCGCGAAGTGGAGAAGTGTCAGGCAGTGAGGTGGAGGGTGATGCTGCGATGAGGGGATAGCAGAGCGTGTTGTTGGCGCGTGTGAGGGGACAGCAGAGGATGAGTGTGAGTAAGCCACCTGTGTCTCGCCCCCTCAGACCGACGAAAAGACCTGGGGGGAGGGACTACAGGTGAGGAGCAAGTATGAATAGTCGAGGACGACTATTTTGTGGGGGGAGGGTAGTGTTGTGGTGGTAGCTAGTGTAAAGATAGCATTGGCAATGCTACTGCATTGGCAATGATGACATTGGTGTGGAGGTGGTAAAGATGGCCGGAGTTTGCTGCCAGGTGGATACTTCGCCCCTGATTGGCCAGAAGAAGGAACGTGTTCGGGTCAAGGAGACAAGAAACCCAGAGGTAGTGAGGGACAGGGTGAATCACGCCAAATAGCTGGGTGGCAGAGGCGAGTGAGAAGATTGCCGCGGGTGGGTGAGGGTGTCACCCTGGTCCCGCTCTCACTCCTGCTCTGAGAGACGTAGCCAGCCCCGTGTGAAGATGACGTTTTCCTCTCCCACTCTCCCTGAGGATGCGATCCTGCCCTTTTTATATTGTCCTGTTAAGCACTGTGTGCCACCCTGTATTTTACTCTGTTGTGTGCCAGTAAAGTAAGGAAGTTGTACCGTGCCTTTAACTGTTTTCCTGCCTCTCTGAGTACTTCTGGGGTCTGTGGCTCTGTTACCTCGCTCCCCTTGCTAGCCACGAAGCTTCACCGAGAAATGTTCCTGTGTGTGCTGCCAACCCATCCTGTGCTGATCTGTGGGTTGCCGCTGTGTTAAGAGTGTACCTGTTGTCGGCCGTGGAAGCTGTGTGTGTGGACGGGGGCCAGCGTAACAATAAAAATACTTATTTCATTTTACGAATTTTATGCAAATTTCGCAAAAATGGCATTTTTGTCCTTAGATTTTTCCGATTGCCATATACCGCCTGTTTTGTTCCCCCTCCCCCCTACAACACCTGATTCCCCACAGTCCCCCAAGCTTGCTGGGGTAGGTTGGGGGGATAGTATGGAGGACAAAGAGGAGGTGCTATTCTGTACTTTTACCCAAATTTTACGCAAATTTAGAGAAAAATGGCAATTTTTGTCCTTAGATTTTTCCAATTGCCATATATCGCCTCTTTTGTCCTCTCCCCCTACAACCCCCCCGATTCCCAACAGCCCCAACCTCGCTGGGGGTAGGTGGGGGTGTCGTATGGAGGAAAAAGGAGGAGGTGCTATTCTGTACTTTTATCCCAAAAATATATAACAAAGAGGGAACGTGGACCTTGTCACTCATCCACTGGCCAAAGTGTTGATGGTAGTCAAGAGTTGCCGTTCTCACTTTGGTATTTCTCAGCCTAACCGTGAGTTACATCTCATTATTCTATGCATTTTGAAGCCCATGCATTTTTCATGGCTTCCTTGGTGACATCTATCGTCTCCATTACTTCACTCCTTCTCTCAAGTACTTCCAGCATCATGACAGCCATATCTTCCTTACTTGAAGATGTCCAGTGTTTCTATGATGCATTATCTGTTTACACTAGCTGCTGATTGGCTAGTGTCCCTTGAGCTTGTATATATAGAGCGCTACTACTGATGTTCAGAAAGCTTTCGACACTGTCTGGCACAATGGACTGAAATACAAAATTTGCAACAACTTTAACCTTCCCCCATTATGCAAAAAAATTTATACAATTTCCTGGATGACAGACAAGCCAGGATTCGCCACCAGGGCACCCTCTCGGCACCTTTTGCCCCTCAGGCAGGTGTCCAACAGGGCTCTGTACTCTCCAACCCTTTACAACATGTACACATCCGACCTCCCTTCTCCATTCCACAATGATTCACTAACAGTCCAGTACGCGGATGATGTGACGCAATTGGCCAGAACGTTACATCATCTGGGGGATAAATTTCAATTAGAACTAACAAGAATAAGCCTGTGGGAGCTATAATGGCGAATTGTTTCAAACCCAGATAAATCTAAGGTGACATATTTCAACATTAAATCTACCGTACCCCGGCAAATATCACTCTATCAAAATTTTCCAAACCTTATCCCTACAACACCCTACAAACTCCACAAAGTCCTTGGCCTCACCATTAATAAACGCCTTAGACTCAATATTCACGCAGCCATAGCGTCTCGGGCCCTGAGCAACCTGGAGAGATTCCGCGACAGTAACATAAAAACAAAACTCCAGCTATACAAAGCTTTCATCCTTTCACTTATAACTTACTGCCCCCTTGCCCCGTCTCTCTCTGCTCCTACTAGCCTCCTTAAACTTCAGAGGATCAAGAACCGAACTATTCGTTTCCCTCTTGGGACGAAATGGTTCGACTTCAGGACCTCTCTTTCCAACCACGAGGAGACCTATTTCCCCCCCCCCCAACCCCTGACTTCATACTCACAAACTTCAAGACTCATATCGCATACACTCATATCGCAAGGACCACTCACCATCAGCGATTATACTCTCATTTTCTTCACTGTATCAATTTCCTCCATTCTGATACCTTCCCCTCCAAGACCAAAAGCAAATCAATACACAAAGTCCATATAATATCAGAACTTTAGAAGACATTGATAATGAAATTGAGTACAATGTAATACAAACAGTCATACACAATAACATTCCCACAACACGCTACAAACCACTACCACCTCCTTCACTTAGACATAAAAAATATCAATGATTAGATTTACTGGAATCAGAAACCAAGCAACTAGCCAAGGATAGAACATCCTATACAGAGAATATCATCATATTCAACGTCAATTACAAAACAGCCTTATAAACGAAACCAATGAACATCAGGGCAACATAATGCAATCTACAGCTGCCATCCACAACGAACCAGAAACTTTCTGGAAGAAAATTTAAAAAAAACCTAATGTGAAACACCAACCCAACAGCTCATTTTCTTCCAGATAATAACAATAATAACACCAAAATTAAAACCCCAGAAGGAAAATAAAAACTCTAGAGAACACTGCCAAGAAAACTTTGACAGCGAATTCCCACCTGAAGGACAAGAAGCAGAATACGACATAAACATAAGAAGACACTTACAGAACCACCAGCACCGCACAATAGCACACAAAATTGTCAACAGTAACAGACTCGAACCACACGCACCATTTACTAGTCCTTTTACAAAAGAAGAAAGTCAACACATAATCAGAACACTTGAAAAAATCTAGCCCTGGGTCAAGTGGGATCAATAAAATCATATTAAAACACCTCCCAAATAATGCAGTTAGGCTATTAACCAAAATATACAAATCATCTCTAAACACAGAATACTTTCCCAACAAATAGAAAATAGCTATATGAAGATTAATACCAAAACTGGCAAACATCCAACGCTAATTACCAACTATCGTCCAATATCTTTATTAGAAGTTCCAGGAAAAATCTTAAGATATTATTAAACAAAAGGCTAAGGAACCGCTTGGAATTCAACGAAGTTCTCAATCCTAATCAGTGTGGTTTCAGAGGGGGAAAAGGCACAACTCATGAACTTGCACTCAAAACAGAACAAATTGTACAATATAAAGCAGACGGGAGACACTGTCATGTAGTTCTAAGGGATGTATCGAAAACCTTCGATAAAGCCTGGCATCTAGGAATGAAGTACAACTTGGACTTTCTGAGATCGTAGAAAGACTACTCAGTAATCTTCTTCCCAATCCTTCTCCTTCAATTTCTCAAGGAAAAAATTAAATGAATAAAATAAATAAAAGTAAAATAATAATAACAATAAAAAATAAATAAATATACAAATAAAAAAATAAAAAAATAAATAGAAAGGAGTAAATAAATAAAAATAATAATAATAATAATAATAATAATAATAAGCGCGACACATTCCCTCTCTTGCTGGCTCAGACAGGACCTCACACCAAAGTTGGCTAACATCATAACCACTCGGACATCTCATCACATTATCAATCAAGCAACGTGATGAGTGAGTATGATGTCAGCCAGCTTTGGAGTGAAATCATGTCTCTGAGCCAGCAAGAAAGGGAATGGGTCGCGAGAGTAGAGAATGAGATTTATAAGGGTCTTATCAGTGGTATCCCATGATCATGCAAAGGCACCTAGTACCAAAGGCACCAATTCACCTCTTCAAGTCGGTATTCAGTGTCCATGTCTCACAACCACAGAGTAAGACAGGGATCACCAGCGACTTCAAGATTCGAATCTTCGTCCATCTACACAGGTACCAACAACGCCTAATACTCGTGCTAAGCGCGTCCATAATGCCGTAGGCCAGGCCAATCCACCATACGACTTCTTGGCATTAGCATATGTGAAGTCATATTTGTAATGGCGTTGGTGAAACGTTCCTTAAGGCATGTATGTATGTATGCATATATATATATATATATATATATATATATATATATATATATATATATATATATATATATATATATATATATATATATATATATATATATATTGAGGATATATTTGGGCCAGGAGATATTCTCTCATGCATATTTTATTGAAGGTGATGGCTAGTTGGGCATTTATTATCTTCTTCTCAATGCCTTAATGCCTTCTCCTTGTCTGAGGAAAATTTTTATCTTTTTTGGAGTGAATTTATGACTTCGCCGAAGCTAGTCATTTTTTTTTTTTTTTTTTTTTGCTAGCAAAATCATTCATTTACTTCACTCTGCCACTCCCTACCTATTCCTATATTTCCAACTTCCTATGACTTGGCTTCATTCAAAAGGGAGGTTTCAAGACATTTCTCCCTGTCTTTTGGCAAACTCTTTGACCTTTAAGGGGGAATGACAAATTAGTGGGCTTTTTATTTTCATTTTTTTTTTGTTACCCAACTTCCTACTACTACATAATATATATATATATATATATAGATATAATATAATATATATATATTATATATATATATATATATATATATATTTATTTATTCATGTGTGTATGTGTGTGTGTGTGTGTGTGTGTGTGTGTGTAATTCACTGTCGCAGTCGCCTGCTGGTCCCCCAGCCGGCTTTTTCCCTAAGGAGTGAGCTCAGAGCTCATAGACCGATTTTCGGGTAGGGCTGGAACCAGAACACACACTACACACCGGGACAACGAGGCCACGGCCGCTCGACTTGCATCTCGTACCTACTTGCTGCTAGGTGAACAGGAGCTAGATACACATTAAGAGAATTTAAAAAAAAATTGAAAGGAAAAGTCAAGATGGTGATATGAATTGACATGTACTGTGGTAGGGTGCGCTTTTATAAAAAGGGATTACACGAGAGGGGAGTCCCACCCTGACATTTAACGGGGAGGTAAGTTGCGCAGTAATGGTGGCTGCCAGGGTTAACCAGTATGTGTGTGTGTGTGTATGTGTTTTTATTTATTCGTGTGTGTGTGTGTTGGATGTGAGACGCCGTACTTGCCATGGACAACAACAAAATGTGCTAAAAAAGACCCACTGAAGTACCGGTCGATGGTACAGGAGTCAAGATTTTTTCCTCTCACCCCTATTTTGTCCTGGAACTCTCTCCCTACATTTGTATTTCCATCTGCCCATGACTTGAACTCTTTCAAGAAGGTATCAAGACACTTATCCCATTCTTTTGGTTATTGATTTAAAACTTTCCCAGGGACCGGCACTTCAGTGGGCTTTTTTTGTTGTTGTTGTTGTTGCCCTATGCCGCCTCCCTTCTACATAATATATATATATATATATATATATATATATATATATATATATATATATATATATATATATATATATATATATATATATATGAATAAAGCTAATGAATTCATCCATAAACTTCTGGAATAATGTCACTTCCCCCTTTCTTCAACCGCCCCCTCTCATCGTATTAGAGTCTATGTAGTTCTTTTCTTTTTAATCTCTATTCCGTTATCTCAAGGCTACTACTAATGTCTACATCCTGCCTCTTCCCTGTACACCACAAATACACCTCTTTCTCTTCCTCGATACTCAAACCACACCCAGCCCTCTCCTTTTTGTTCTTCTTAATCTCAGTTTCCTCTTTCCCTTCAATGCGAATGCAGACTCTTACTCGAGGTCAGACGCCGAGGTCACGAGAAATTTCAGTTCCGCAGTCATATGAATCTTATATGATGTAAGAACAGATATTGATAGGTAATAGAACAGCACAAATTATTGGAAAATATGAAAAGGGTTTCTCTCTCTCTCTCTCTCTCTCTCTCTCTCTCTCTCTCTCTCTCTCTCTACTATTTCTTGCTTTTATTTGCGGCTTCTTTTACTTAATTACATTTATCTAATGAGGTCACTTAGGAAAGATTATGAGGCTACACACAGACACCTTTTCCATTGCCACACCTAAGTCTCTCTCTCTCTCTCTCTCTCTCTCTCTCTCTCTCTCTCTCTCTCTCTCTCTCTCTCTCTCTCTCTCTCTCTCTCTCTCGTTCCTTCTCTGCCTCGCCCTTAAGTGCTATTGACTGTCCTTCACCAGTATACAACCCTAACCACTTCAATTTCCTTCTTGCTTCACATCCACCTCACGAACGTGGATGCTTACCTGCTCTACCTGCTCCAGTGACTCAACCCATTAACAAAGCAACTCTCACCTTTGACATTAGAACAACTAACACACCAGCCCTGATGTTCTTCCACACAAGATACATTAGTTATATCATTGTGTTATTGGTATACGATATATTACACATTTGTCTCGATTATATATATGGAAGGCTGGCTGGGTGACCAGTAGGCAACCATGGTGAATAACACATCCACATCCACACCCACACCCACACACACACACACACATACACACACACTAACTTCCTTTTAGTTTCCTTGACATTCTCAAAAACAAAGGCATGAAGGGTACGAAAAAAAAGGTAACAAAAAAATAAAAAATAAACAATAGCCCCCACCACACGCGCGCGCGCGCACACACACACACACATTCGTCACGAAAGAACTAGTTTGTCGCTCATGTAGGTAAATTATTTTATTACAGAATACTGAAAGACATCTCCCTCAGCCACCCTACTTCAGATATCTCAAGGCCACACACGAAGGAAACAATAACTACCGAAATCTTTCTTCCACGAAAATTAATCAGAGGCAGGAGAGCAAAAGGCCAAGGTGAAATTAAGATGGTGGAGAGTGAGGTGACAGATACTTCTTTTCATCCTCTCTAAGGAGAATGTTGAGTTCTCGGAGTATATATATATGACGTTAATCTTTTGATATTTCTAGGTTGAGACATTTTAGCTTTGATTCCAAAATTCTGTTACCCATGAAGCTCCACTCTGCATGAATGTTATTTAGCAAGGAAGGGCGTGTGGTGCCTAGCTCGCGGCCGTAAGGTGAGGAAATGAAAGGAAGAGAGAGAGAGAGAGAGAGAGAGAGAGAGAGAGAGAGAGAGAGAGAGAGAGAGAGAAACGGAACGGAGAAAGAAATACCGAGGTCATGGTTAGCTCATTGCTAACACACATTTGCACATGTGTCTTGACGGTGCGGAAGCAAGTTTAGCTCACGACTCGTGAGTGTACGCCGTTAATGCCTCAGTCTTTAATCTGGATTCTCCGAGATATGATTTCTATAACAGTTTAGTGCAAGACATAGAATCAATCTTGTTTTTGAAATAATATAGAATTCATAGGTCTGTGTGTGTGTGTGTGTGTGTGTGTGTGTGTGTGTGTGTGTGTGTGTGATGCGTTGTGTTGGGAGGTGTGTGTGTGTGTGTGTGTGTGTGTGTGCGTGTGCGTGCGTGCGTGCGTGCGTGTGTGTGTGTGTGTGTGTGTGAGAGAGAGAGAGAGAGAGAGAGAGAGAGAGAGAGAGAGAGAGAGAGAGAGTTGACATCAAGAACAGGAACTATATAAGAACAAAAAGCGGGAAACCTAATAAATAACACTCTTTATAATTCTTCCATTACTACTACTACTACCGACGCTGCTTCTGATGGTGCTGCTACTACTACTACTACTACTACCACAGCCACATTTCACCACTCAAGACAAAGACCAGCGAGAAATGAAAGCGGCGTCAGATGGGTGTTCTTTACCACAAGCCTCAAGACGTATTTGAGGGTGTAGCTAACGAAAGTTTGATTCTAATAACTCTTGTATAGAGATCTTCCTTCTCTGCATCAAGTTATCATAGACCTTGTCTATTATTTCATGATAATCACTTGAGAGTTCCTTATTGAAATCTTATTACTATTACAAACCAAACAATGCGATTAATATTTTGTCATTCTGGTGTGTGACGTTCAATAAATGAAATGCAAATTATTGTAATAAGATAAATAACTAAAGGAAGGAATGTGAGGGTGTGCTTTGTGAATGTAAACGTATACATGCAGATGCTTAGCCTTAATTAATCTCTATATATTTTCCTATCAACATCCTGTTCATAAGCTGCATTACCTACTTTATATATATATATATATATATATATATATATATATATATATATATATATATATATATATATA
>CM035193.1:8270700-8290234 GCA_020233015.1 Callinectes sapidus
TATCAGTTTCTCATCCCAGGCACACTTGTGATCATCAATTTGAGAAGTTACGTATGCTTTGAGAGATGCCTTGATTTAATTTTTTTTTCCAGATTGTTCTCACAGTTGATTCACTGAGGCCTAATGCACGGCCTACAGCAGAATTACCCTGGCTCTCCTCTTTGCACTTTATAACTTCATGTTTTATGCTAAAAGTCAAGTGATGCACTTTCCTGCATGAGGCCCAGGCATTTTCACAGTTCACTTTCCACCTGTAAGGACTGCTGAAATAAGGAACACAATATTGTTATAACAGTACGTGGTGCACATGTACACAATTATGTTGTGGGATGAACGCACTCAATTTTCACTCATAAGGGCTGTAGTAATAAGGAACACATTACACACAACACTAGCCCATGTGATGCCACAGTGGTGAGGGATGAACTCACTCAATTTTTGCCCATAAGGGCTGCTGGAATAAGGAACTCAATACACAACACTGGCCCACGTGACGCCACAGTGGTGAGGGACGAACGCACTTGATTTTTACCTATAAGGGCTGCAGCAATAAGGAACACAATACATAACAGCGGTTCGCGGTGTACGCCACAGTGGTGAGAGACGAACGCACTCACTTTCCACCGGTATGGACTGCCAGAATAAGGAACACAACCCACAGTACTGGTCCACTGGTTTAGGCCACACTGATGAGGGTCTGAGGGACAAATGCACTCTTTTCAACCATAAGAACTGCTGGGATATGGAACACAACCCACAAAGGTGGTTCTCGGTATATGCCACAGTGGTGTGGGTCGAATGCGCTCACTTTCCACTCCTATGGACTTTCAGGATAAGGGACAATCCGCCTCAGTACAGTGGGTAGCCGAGTGTGGTGAAAGGGTGGGACCGTGCGGCATCACTGGCGTCGTTTGGTGGGTGGTAGGGGCAGGCGGCGTGCCAAAAGTTGATGCGCACTGGGTACCACGCGTCATAGCGGCTTTTGGGAAATTTTCAAAGTTCGGTCGTGGTGGTGGCTCTCTCTAACTGGGGCTTTCGCGCTGATGAATTTTTTTATGGTAGATGGTAGCTCGCGCTAATTGGTCTCGCGTTGAATGGGGTTCTACTGTATATATATATATATATATATATATATATATATATATATATATATATATATATATATATATATGTAGTGTGTGTGTGTGTGTGTGTGTGTGTCTGTGTGTGCAGTGCATCGTCTATTTCGCCAGCACCCTCGACAGAGACAGAGGGTCAGGGGCGGCGATGGAGCAGCGCATCGTGCATTTTGAAGGGTCCTCGTGTATTCCGCCAGCGCCCACAAAAGAAACAGAAGGTCAGGGCCAGTGAAAGAGCAGCGCGTCTGTCGTGTATTCCGTTGAATCCTCGTGTATTCCGCCATGGCTCACTACAGAGACGGAAGGTCAAGGGCGGGGAATGAGCAGCGTGGCGTGTATTCAGCCAGCGCACTGGACAGAGACCGAGGGTCAGGAGTGGTAACGGAGTGGCGACGGAGCAGCGCGGTGTGTATTCCGAAGGGTATTCTGCCAGCACCTTCAACAGAGACAGAGGGTCAGGGGCAGCGACAGAGCAGCTTGTCATTTATTCCGTTGGGTCCTCGTGTATTACGCCAGCACCTTCAACAGAGACAGACAGTAGACTCAAACTCTAATACCTATGAGAGGGGTGCTATGTCGACTGTATAAAATAAAAATGTAGTTCCATTGTTACCCTTTATAAGTATGATATGAATAACCAAATTCATATTAGGAGATTGAAAATTAGTAAAAGAAAGGTTATTAAAATACAAAAAATAATAATTTCGAAGAAATATGAATCAAAGAAACTTTATGGTGCCTGTTTAACCCTTTCAGGTCGCAAATAGATATTTGGATCATGTCTGTGAGGCGCAAATCTGGCCGAAATATCGAGGTTTGTAAAAATGGAAAATAATCATATTCCCATCCATAATAGAGTTCTGCACATCCACTGTGAAAAATTTAGGTCTCTACTCAGCCTGGAAAGGGATGCAATAATGATGGGAAGTTGTATTTCTCATGATGCGTTGTGTGCGGTTGAGTGTTGCCATCATATTGGGCTGTTATTTTCCGCCACAAATTGTGCAGTATTTCTCTAAATTACGCAGTATTTTCCACCTGATTTGAGCTGCAGTTGCTCAAAATTGCTCCAGATGTAAAAAGAAAATTTTTTTTCACCCCTGTGTTACATTATGTCCACAGAAATAATATAAAATACATTTTCAGAGTGTTTCCTTTGTGTACATACTATTATTTCCAAATTCAACATAAAAAACTAGTAGATACATCAAGTGCTACCTCATCAACATTTTCCTCCTCATCTGAATATTCATCTCCTGATGCTAGAGTCATGACAATAGCATTTGGTGTGCTAACAATTGTGGGGCTTCTACACCGCACTGCGGGCGTAGCAGGCTGCTGGTAAGGTGGGGGGCCACGAGAGGTGGAGGGTCAACAACCATCCATCTTTCCTGACAGACACGGACTGAGGGTCCCATACAATCCTCCTCTTTTGTTTCAGTGCTGTTACCATGCAAGGTTTATGTAAACAATATAGCGAGAGGTCATGAGCGAGGATACACATGCCCATATATGGTAATATACGAAATACGCATTATACTACCAATAAATGAATTATATCTGGCAAATCTGCTGTCTAATAACAAGATTTTATCATTACTCATGTTGTTTCAGTAAATAAATGCACAAATAGCCGCTGGTGATGTCTGGAAATAATAATAATTGTGAAAAAAGATGCATCTCATACCTTATGGTGTGATTGCCATTGTGACTATATTTTCCTAACCACACAACTAGTGGTGCGTCCCATGAGTCAAGCGAGGACGGGAGAGTGTCAGCTGGCCACAAGCAGCAGCCAGGAGGTGCGCAATTTAATTCTGTGGCTTGTCAAATATGGGACCACTATCATGGTCAGGAGCCATTTCCCTCAAAGCCACGATCATGGTCTGGAGCACCGAAAGGGTTAAAAAGTGTGCTTCCAGAAGGCGTACACCAGTTTACCACAAGCCACCCAGAAGGCGTACAGCAGTTTTCAGGTTAATATTTTACTGTACCCTATTGCAGGTATAACCACATTTTACTCTCTCATGTATATTGTATATGTATATTGTACCATATTGTAGCCTATGAGTATGTGTGCAAGACAATATATAGCTGTTTACTGTACAGTACAGAACTGTATTGTACTTAATTTTCAGTGTCTGGACTTTTTCACTCTCTGGACATGGCCCAGTCTGTATTAGTCTGCACGAACGAGGGCTGACTATATGAGTAGCTCTGCGGGAGAACAATCCAAGCGCCACCCTCAGGGAAAACATGTTTTCACGCGCAAACAGGAGTTCAAGGCGTCCTCTATCACTAGATGTCGCTTAGATTTTTCTCCCTCTATGTTAATACGGTCTAAACCTCGATATAATACCAGGTATTTTTCGCCCATGTTGACATGGAGGCTCTTGGGTAAATTTACTCCGCGGGAGAACAATCCAAGTGCCTCTGGCTGTGACATCATTGTAGCCAGCCCAATCCCCGGAGCGGGCGAGATGATGTAGTTAAGGCGTCAGGCCAGTCGGCCAATGGCGGAGCGTGAGATGTCGTGACGTACATAGCGCGTGGCCAATGAGCTGGCCGCTTGCCCTCCCGGAGACTGCATGTGCCACCAAAGCAGCCTCGGTGCCACAGTCTCGCTTGGGCTACGCCCTTCATAGAAGCATCTCTTGAATTGTATTGCATTTCACTTCATTTTAATGATGGCTGCACGCGATTATGACACTGATGTTGATGATCCACTTGCTACTGATGTTGTACAAGGGACAAACGAGAATGAAAATGAATTAGAGACCAGCAGAGGTAGCAAAAAGCCACGTTAAGTGGAAGCCTGCACGAATACTGCTCTTCCGCCTGAATTACAGAGAAGGCTATGTCATCAAGTCGGACTACACACTCGACAACAACAACGTCACCGAAGTACGACAGATGAAAGGGAGGGGAGCTTGGTCCCGTAACAAGTTCAACCTGAGTACCGTCCCCTTCCCACCCTTGTATGATGCCCCCCTACAACTCAGTGAAGCGAAGCTCAGTGACTTAACAAGCATGTTATGCCTCATGCCAGATGACAAGAAGGCCTTTTACCAGGGCCTCCAGGCTGGCACAGTCCAGCACAATGTCTTGCATCCTGACGAGGATGACAACTACTCCTGAGCTTCGGGTGGAGGGGAAGGGACAGGAAAGAGGGGAATTAACATTCAACACTCAACTTTCACACAATTGTGGTAAAGCTACCTTTGATTTTATTTCATATCAGTGTTACAATCATTTCTATTACCTTAGTTTACATGTATACACCTCATTAAGACGAAAGCCACACGTGAATAGTCTTTGTTTATCATCAATTCTGATTCAATGTGTGATTAGCTCAAAATTACTTTTCATGTCCCTGGAAAGCTGATATGTTAAGGAACATTTTGGTATATGTTACGCTAAAATCGTATGGCTGATTGTCGAGATATTAAAGATTAAAACTTTAGGAGCGATTTTTGCAGTTTTTCTAAAATGGCGCTTGGATCGTTCTCCCGCGGAGCTACTTATATATATATATATATATATATATATATATATATATATATATATATATATATATATATATATATGAGGCGTCCAGAGTCAGAGGGGCGAACCGACCAAAACAAAAAGTGGGAGAAAAACGCGGTCAAAGTTTTGCAACTTTAATTCTATCGTATTTTTGTATGTAAACCCCTTATTATTCAATACTACATCTAATATACTAAATTTTTACCCGTTTAATCTTCTGAGACCAGAGAAAATCATCTAAATCAATTTTTGATCTGTAAAAAAATGAGTATAAAATTACCCACATTTTCTATTATAATAAAAATGCAACATAGACATAAAAAAACATATGTAATAAAATGCTTGCAAAAAGATAAAAATAAAGTTATAGAATACCCATTTGCAGATTTTAATTCCTAATGCCTTTAATTGTTAGTCAAAAAAAAAAAAAAAAAAAAGTTGGGATTTTTTCTTTGTTATCACTGAACTGCGGAGGTATTAATAACATTATTTAATAATCTTAATGCTAAAATTAATTTGATTAGGTACTCACCATTGTGTGGAGTGGTCAGAAGGCTTGTGGTGGTGGTAGTTTTGGGTGGGGGTGGTTGGGGAGTAACCCATTAAGCACAGGTTGGAGACAGAAAACAGGCATAGATAGGTGGATGATAGAGTGAGAGATAGATAGATAGATAGATAGAGAGAGAAAGAGAGAGAAGAAGGTAGGGAGAAGAAGATGGTGGGGAATAGAGGAAAGTGAGAAATAGATAGATAGATAGAGAGAGAAAGAGAGAGAGGTACTGAAGGGGTTACAGGGCAGCGGGGTCGTCGGGCTCGTCATCATCCAGGTAATGATCGAGGATGTACCCCTACTCTACTCTGCCCCCTACCTGCCTGCCCCCCACCTGCCTGCTCCTGGTCCTCGATGATTGTGGTGTAGAAGGCGTGCGTCCTGGGCCCGGATTCAGAAAGAGTAAGGTGTTAGGAAGTTGTAATTTTTCTACAACCTTCGAAAGATGTGGCTATTTACACTATGCTCATATTGGGATTCAGAAAGCTAAGTGTATCTTCTTCTTCCTCTTCAGTGGACACATAGAGGCAGCTGATCGAGATTTCCCGCCCATGTTGACGTCACAGACGCCAGCGAATCACAACCCCCGACACAAAACGGCTAACCAATCACAAACCCTCCTGTCTCCCCGCTCTCTCTAAACTCAGCCCTTTTCTTCTTCTTCTTCCTCTTGTGACTTGTTTTGATAGTCGTCTCTCTGTTGATCACCACCTCTACTTCTGTCTTGTTTTACTTAAAGTTTTTATCAGTTCCCTTCAGTTTTAGTCATTGTAGAAGCAGAAGACATACACAAGGACATTATCATTAGGAAGGTAATGTGTGTCTGAATAAATTAGTGATATTCTATATGATTTTGTGTCGGCCACTTTGCCGCGGGGCAAAACACACATTTCTGAGTTCCCTCTTCTCCCACAAACTTGTAGGACCTGTGGCAAGCTGTTTTAGTGATGGAGAAACATCGTAATGATGTATCTGCAGGAGAAATCAAGTGAAACAAATAAAAACACGAGATCTAAATATTAGGGGCACTCGTGTCGGTCTGTGGTCCGTCCGGCTCACCTGTGGGGCCCGTGGGGGTGCAGTTAGGCTAGCCGAGAATCGTCTCCACAGTGGGCTATATATCATCCAGCCTTTTTAGAATGATTTTTTGGTTGTCGTAGTGTTTCAAATCACTTATATCTTCTTGGCAAACATTAGTTATACCGAATTTTATGTTCATCTGAGTGAGTTACACCACCTCCTCAGATGGTGTAGTTCTGGGTCCAGATTTACACCATTCTCACACTATTTGAAAGTTGTAAGTGGCTTTCTGAATACCATACACTGTTTGAAAGTTGTAACCGTGAGATATACACCCTTTGAATAGTGTAAAGTGCTTTCTGAATCCGGCCCCTGCATGGCTGGGAGCGGCTGGGAGCCGTGGCGTGGTTGCTATGGGCCGTGTTATTGGTCGAGCGAGGAGGTAAATACAATGCCGCGCGCTGATTGGCTGGTCGGGCGGGAGGAGGTTCGCCTCTCTGTTTCTACGAAAACGGAGTTGGTCGACAGGCCAGACGCGAAAAAGTAACCCAAACTAAACCTTCTATTACTCCTCTATAAGATCGCTTTTCGTGTTGTAACTTGTATACACATAGAGAGGAGGGTTAGGCCCTTCGTGATCCGTAGCTAACTCCAAACCGATAAAAGTGGTCTGTTCGCCCCTCTGACTCTGGACGCCATATATATATATATATATATATATATATATATATATATATATATATATATATATATATATATATATATATATATATATATATATGAAACACAACATCATATTTTTTCATCTTATTTGAGATAATTATTGATTCTTTACTTATACGTTCATAAAAAAAAAAAGAACACTGATGACATACTTTCCTTTCCGTGATGTTTCAGATCTAAATTATTTGTGGATCATTGCTATCCTGTCTTGTGATAGATTAAGTTTGCCTTTTTCTGCTACAGAGAAGATATCTTCAGCGTTAATAATTGAACTTGTGTCTTAGTGCTCTCGGATTTAGGGCCATTATTGATATATATATATATATATATATATATATATATATATATATATATATATATATATATATATATATATATATATATATATATATTATTTGGATATTGGAATAAGTAGTGATATTAGTAATTTTTGCGAACGATACGAAAGTAGGTAGATTAATTAAATCAGATTCTGAAGCCATCGCTTTACATGCAGTCTTGGACAAGATGAATGAAAGGGCAGACAGATGACAAATGTAGTTCAATGCAAAAGTACAAATGCAAAGTATTCAGTGTAGGTAGAGGTAATCCACAAAATAGGTACATGATAACATAACTCTGGTAGGATCAGAATATGGAAAAGATTTAGGAGTTAGTTCTGACCTTATTCTGAGAAAACAATTCATTGAGGCTTGAAATAAAGCTAATATGGTACTAAGACTCATCTTTAGAATATTAGAAGTAGAAGCCCCGAAGTTATATCAAAGCTATATTTGGCGCTGTTCAGACCACATTAGACTATACTGTATAGTTCTGGTCCCTACATTATAAGAAAGATATATGACAACTAGAATCAATGAAAAGAGAATGTCTAAAAGTAAACATGGGATGAAGAATATTCCGTGCAAAGCGAGATTAACTGAATTTGCATACCGTAAAGAGACGTTTGTTAAGAAGGGACCGGATAGAGGTATGAAAGTTGATACAACAAAAGGGACATTAGCAAGATTCTTAGGATCAACAACCAGGATAGAACTAGAAATAATGGGTTCAAGCTGGAGAAATTTAAGTTTAGGAGAGAAATAGGAAGAAACTGGTTCTCTAATATGGTAGTAATTACATTGTTAGTACTGAGATAATAGGGATTTTTAAAAGGAGATTAGACAATTTTATGGATGAAAATGTTAGGTGGAATTGGGCAGCGGTGCTCTCACGGTGACTGCCACGAATAGTCCTAACGGTCTCTTGCAGCCCCTCATTTTCTTTATATATATATATATATATATATATATATATATATATATCTATATATATATATATCATATATATATATCATCTGTCTATATATATATATATATCATATCTTATATATTATATCTAATATATTATATATATAATATATATATATATATATATATATATATATACACACACACACACACACACACACACACTGTACACACATACCCTTTTGGAAATTAATTGAAACAAACAAAAGATACATTTTCTTATGAATTGTGATACGCGTCTTCGGGTAAGAATGAACCATAGAGAGCCCCAGACTGTAACACAGGACACACACGCTAGAGAGCTGAGGTAGTTGTGTCCTACTGTAGCCGTATAAGAACAATATACGTGATTGTGTCTCCAGCACTTTCCTTCAAACCCCTAACGTTGACAGCCTTCACCTACGTGGATTACCACCTCAACTATTTAAGAGAGTGTAAAGGACATAGTTTATTACATGGTGTGGTGAAGTAGCCGGCTCCCAGGACCGCCATCTCATCCAGAACCGCCATCTTAGCGTTGCCTTTTAACCCTGTGTTGTCTGTGCTACCTGTACGGAGAACATTCCCTATATACACGTGCCAGTTACTTAGTGCAATGACTCGTGTGCAGTGATATAGTGTTGTTGTAGTATTTTGTGCTGTTCGCTGTGTCCGACTGTGCTCCTCCATAATAGCGTAGTCTCCCTTACAAGCGGGGAAAACGGAGCTCTATCGGCACACCCCCTTCTACTTGCCAGTGTTCACAGACGCTGCCAGCGTCACTGAAGTTTCCTTTCGTGACCAGGGCCCGGATTCAGAAAGAGTAAGGTGTTAGGAAGTTGTAATTTTTCTACAACCTTCGAAAGTTGTGGCTATTTACACTATGCTCATATTGGGATTCAGAAAGCTAAGTGTATCTTCTTCTTCCTCTTCAGTGGACACATAGAGGCAGCTGATCGAGACATCCCACCCATGATGACGTCACAGACGCCAGCGAATCACAACCCCCGACACAAAACGGCTAACCAATCACAAACCCTCCTGTCTCCCCGCTCCCTCTAAACTCCGCCCTTTTCTTCTTCTTCCTCTTGTGACTTGTTTTGATAGTCCGTCTCTCTGTTGATCGCCACCTCTACTTCTGTCTTGTTTTACTTAAAGTTTTTATCAGTTCCCTTCAGTTTTAGTCATTGTAGAAGCAGAAGACATACACAAGGACATTATCATTAGGAAGGTAATGTGTGTCTGAATAAATTAGTGATGTTCTATATGATTTTGTGTCGGCCACTTTGCCGCGGGGCAAACCACACATTTCTGAGTTCCCTCTTCTCCCACAAACTTGTAGGACCTGTGGCAAGCTGTTTTAGTGATGGAGAAACATCGTAATGATGTATCTGCAGGAGAAATCAAGTGAAACAAATAAAAACACGAGATCTAAATATTAGGGACACTCGTGTCGGTCTGTGGTCCGTCCGGCTCGCCTGTGGGGCCCGTGGGGGTGCAGTTAGGCTAGCCGAGAATCGTCTCCACAGTGGGCTATATATCATCCAGCCTTTATAGAATGATTTTTTGGGTGTCGTAGTGTTTCAAATCACTTATATCTTCTTGGCAAACATTAGTTATACCGAATTTTATGTTCATCTGAGTGAGTTACACCACCTCCTCAGATGGTGTAGTTCTGGGCCCAGATTTACACCCTTCCCACACCATTTGAAAGTTGTAAGTGGCTTTCTGAATACCATACACTGTTTGAAAGTTGTAACCGTGAGATATACACCCCTTGAATAGTGTAAAGTGCTTTCTGAATCCGGGCCCAGGCAACCACAGCCACCACTTGCTCCACACTACCCGCACACACCAACGTCCTATTACAAGGTATGAGCCGTCGCTCTGGTGTCACCCACTTGTTGCTGTTCTGAAGCCCAACGGTGGAGTGAGAATTACTACCGACCTGCCTGATCTCAACAAGCAGATCTCTCGGCCTGCCCACCCATCACCTACACCATTTGCTGTCATCAGAAGTGTGGATTCTCAGACTCAATATTTTACTACAGTTGATGCCCTGCTAGGATATTATCAACTTGAACTGGCTGAGGAGGACCAGCCACTCACCACATTTATAACGTCTTACGGTCGGTTCAAGTACCTCAAAGGCCCCATGGGATTTGCAGCAACAGGTGACGCCTTCTGCTTCTGAGGAGACATTGCATTACAAACCATATTTAATTGTGTTAAAGTGGTGGATGACGTTGTCGTTCACAACCGAGATCTACTAACACATCTCCATTGCGTAAAAACCATCCTTACTAGATGTCGGGAAAACAATATCACACTTAATGCAGACAAGTTTGTTTTTACGCCGCACCTATGGTCAAGTTCTGTGGCTTCATGCCATCTGAAGGCATAAGCGCCAACCCCGAGAAAGTGCGAGCAATCGCCGACTCCGTCATCCTGGCCAACATTACTGACCTCAGATCCTTCATGGGCCTAGTTAACCAGTTGGCTGAACTTTCGCCAGAAATCTCTGCAGCTGCACAACCACTCCGACCACTGATGAGCCCACAACGTACTTTTACGTGGATCATGATCATGACGCAGCCTTTCGCCAAGTAAAGGCAGCACTGGTTCGTCCACCACAACTGGTGATATTTGACCCGAACCTCCTCACCATTCTCTTGACAGACGCCTCACGTCTTGATGGCATTGGCTACGCCCTCTTGCAAGATCATGGTGGAGGCCACTTATGTCTCATTCAATGCAGCTCATGTTTCCTTGCAGATGCAGAGACATGGTACGCCATGATTGAACTGGAGATGCTAGCAACGGTATGGGTGATGCAGAAATGTAGTTTTTTACCTGCGTGGTCTGCATCACTTTGAATACATCACCGATCACCGTCCGCTCATCCCCATCTTAAATTACTATACTCTAGATGCTGTTGAAAACCCATGACTACAATGTCTGAAGGAAAAAGTTTCTCCATACGTCTTCACAGCACGCTGGAGTGCCTTGCCTCACCATCCCGCCACCAGCCCTCACGAAGACAATTACAATTACACGTTCATTGATGTATCTATGCAGAACACTGTTGTCCTCAGAGCCATGAGCTCCTTCACTAAGCTGTAACAACACCCTTCATCATCGAGGAACTACAACAAGCAGCACAATCCGACGACGCGTACACCCGCCTGCTGGAATGTGTACGTTATGGATTCCCACACAGCCGCTACGACCTCCACTCTACCCTCCTGCCCTACTGGAAGCTTCGGGAAGACTTGAGCTGCGATGGTAACCTTGTGCTGTACGGTCAACATGTCATCCCTGCAGCGCTCCGCAAGACAGTGCTCATGCGTCTGCATGACAGCCACCGTGGAGCTGAAGCCACCAAGCGCCGCGCAAAACAGTCTTCTGGTGTGGCATAAATTCCAACATCTCTAATGTTGTGGCCTCATGCAATGCCTGCCAGACCCTGTTTCCCAGCCAGCAGCAAGAGGAGTACTACAACAATGACCAACCATCCCGCCCTTTTGAATCTGTCTCTGCTGACTACTTCAATGTGGCAGGGAAGGCCTTCCTTATCATATAGTAGACAGGCTTTCTTGATGGCCAGTCGTCTTTTCATCTGGGAGGGACACTACTGCTGCTGCTATTATTTGCCACTTCAGCAGATTCTTCGCCAGCTCGGGAATTCCTGTATGCCTCAGGACCGACGGAAGCCCTCAATTCACGAGCCGTGAGTTTGCTGACGTTCAGACACGTTGGGGGATCTGGCACATCATTACTTCACCCCACTACCCACAAGACAATAGTCATGCTGACGCATCAGTCAAAACCATTAAGCACTTCATTATCAAGGTCGCACCCTCAGGCAACATCAACTGTGAAGCGTTCGAACGTGGATTCCCGGAGGTGCGGAATACACCAAACTACACTGGACGTTCCCCAGCACAAGTTTTATATGGCCACCCCCTCCGCTCCTGCGTACCAGCCCACCCTGCAGCATAAGAGACAGAGTGTCAACTGGCAGAGGAGGAATGTGCCCTACGTCCAGCAAAGCGGGACCAGGAAGTTATCTCCCGCTACAATACATATGCCTGTACGCTGCCAGCCCTGAACATACACCAGCACATCTGTATCCGGGATCCCTGAACCCATCGCTGGGACCAAATGGGCAGAGTGCAGGCATACCATGCACCGCGTCACCGCAGCACCGCATGCACCGTGTGGTTGTGTCTTGGGGTGGAATCGCCGCTTTCTGCGCCCAGACACTGCCTCCGCGGACCTCTCATCAGACGCTCCTGCTCCCCAGGACCCACCATCGCTTAGACGCTCAGAGCGCCTGCGTCAGCAAGAAGCCATGGCAGTCGCCTCGTCATACGTTCAAGACTTCGCTATAAACTCGGTGGGGGAGGGAAGTGTAGGTATATCATTTAGCTAGGTAGATCACGCAGACAACACCTACCATAATACATATCCTACACACACTCTAGCTACGTCTGGCAACTGTACACGTACCCAGAATGCACCAGAGAGAGCTCCAGACTGTAATGCAGGACATACATACGCTAGAGAGGTGAGGTAGTTGTGTCCTACTGTAGCTGTATAAGAAAAATATCAGTGATTGTTTGTCTCCAGGACTTTCCTTCAAGCCCCTAACGTTGGGAGCCTTCACCTACGTGGATTACCTCCTTGTAAGGCCACCACAACTACCACTTCCATTACCAGTCTCTCGCCTCGGTCGAGTCAAAGTGAGTGTTGGAGGTGAACGATGCTCCGAGCCGCCACTGATGCTCTGAGCCGCCGACAACGCTTCGAGCCACTGCCTCGTCTGTCTACCCCAGACTTCCTCCCCCTCCCTCTCTTATCCTGGGGGGTGGTACTCCCCCCGAGCTGATGACGGATGCCGGGCTGGACCACTGGGGAGAGAAAGCCCGGTGCCTTCGTAGACTGAGCCAAGATACCGTGCTGGAAACACGTACTCTGAAGCTTTTGTCCTTCAACCTCCTCTGTGTGGATATTTTTGGATGCCCATCTGGCCTAGTGTCTTAGATAAATAAAGTTAGGTTTCCCATTGCCCCGTGATTTTTAGTTTTCCTTGTCACTTACTTGTCCTTAGTGGAAACAGAAGGTGTCTCTTGCCACCGAGTCAGATTGTCTTAGCTCTCTCACCTACGGATTATCCGCCTCAGTTAGCGTGCTTTTGTGGTAAATTAACACCGTCCGGCCCCCCTAGAATGGTTTGGCAGGTCAATCTGACCATAGGAATCTCCTTCCCGACCACCTCCCAATTGTGTCCCACTCCGCTCCTGTAGGAGGGGGGTGTACCCCCTCCATGCCGGATGGATTCGTCTCCCCTCCCCTTCCAAGGGGGAGGGAGGACATTGATCGACGACCCCCGACCACCAGACTGAACATTGTTTTTTTTTTTTTTTTCCATCACCCAATCATGGAAATTACGCCATTTTTTATTTTATTTTAGTGTATTTTTTATTTATTTACAAGTGAAGTTTTTGTTTAATTCCTTTGTGTTTTTAGTTATTTCATTCTAATTTTTATTATATTTGTTTTTTAAAATATTTTTATATATAATAACATGAAAAACAACAACAACAACAACAACAACAACAACAGTCACACCTACACACACGCTTCATTCACACAGGATACCTATTGCTACTGCAAAGCTATTGTCCTTTTTCAAGGAAGTGGATGGGGAAAGAGGGGGCAACACACAAACACAAAGGGTGACTACATAGTATTACTACGTATTGCTTTTATTTATAAAAGAAAAAAAATGAAATAATGTAAAAAATGGAAAACATTTACATCAAATCACGCTAGATGTAAATCATACACACTTTCATACTTTTATTTACACACGTTCAAGTGAAAGATGTACATAGTGCATCATACATAATATATACACATAATCACAACTCTATGATCAAGTTGGTCTCAGTCAGGTAAATCATCAGTCTATCGACCACATCCGGGTGTTCGTCACCCAGAAGGGTGGTCTACGTTAGCAAGAGGCCGCGACTCCGGCAATACGCCGCCAAGGGCGGCATCTCCTCACGATAACGCACACAGTGAAGCAGGATGGGCTTGACAGAGAGGATGACATTACATATAGAACATTGGGGTGGGAAAGTGTTTGCTATGTAGGGAAGCATGTGGGTGGGGAGGGTGCAGCCCATTCTGAGACGTGTGAGTAGTACCTCCTCCTGCCTTGTGGGGCGAATGGAGGAAGCCCACTCGCCTAGGATGGGTTTGATGGTATGTAGGTGAGGTTGTTCCAGTGACTCTGCCACAGGAGTTTCGCTGATGATTTAACAACTGAGAGACATGACTGCAGATTCGACGGAGGTCCCACGCTCCCTCAATCTCTGCGGTAGACCGAGCTTGCATGTCAGCCTGTTCATTCCCGCGAATATTGGAATGTCCAGGCATCCAAATCAGTGAGAAGGATTTACGACTTGAATTTAATTTATTAATGATGTTGCCCTGGATTTCATTTGTATCCGTACGGCCGGACTCTATTGCCTGAAGGGCTGACATAGAGTTCAGAAAAAAATGATAATTGAATGATGAGATTAATTTAAAGCATAATCGATGGCTTTATCAATTGCAAAAATTTCAGCGGAAAAACCCAATGTATGAATCGGCAGTCGGAACCTGAGGGCACATTCACACGACCATACACTTGCACCCACACATTCATCCGTCTTAGAGCCGTCAGTATATATGTGTAGGATGGAGGGAGGCTAACGATGAGGGCCCGGAAGTGTTGGTGGAGCTCCGGCTCGGCAACAACAGCCTTCGTCCCCCTTAACCATGAAGTGTAGATTGATGTTCGTGGTTTTTTCCATGGGGGAAGGGTGGGCAGCACAAGGCGGTCCGCCTCATCCAGCCTCACGCCCGTTTGTAGGCATAGAGCGTTAAGTCTGACAGAGACTGGACGGTGGCCCGCAGTGTGGTGGTGTTCGTGCTGCCAGATGATCTTGCTTGCTGCGTTCCCGAGGGGAGCTTTCCGGGCGGTTTTTATCCCATATGATAATAATAGAGTATCGCGATGGTGATGCAGTGGTGGTATATTGGCTTCAATCTCCATCCTTGCCACACGAGTGCAGCACAGGCCCCCAAGACACATTCTCACACATTCATTCTGTAAAACATCCAACCTCTTCAATGTTGGTTCCGACCCAGACCTATACACCAGTGAGCCATAGTCTAAATGAGAGCGAATTAAGGACTTGTACACCATTAATAAAGATTTTCTGTCTGCTCCCCATAAGTTACTACGGAGGTATTTGAGGACATTGAGTTTTTTACGGCAACAGATAAGTAGTTCATTAATGTGGGTCTTCCAATTGAGTCTGCTGTCAAAATGCAGACCCAAAAATGGAAAAATGGAATGGTGGCTGAGATGTTGTAACATAATATTTGAAATGTATTACGCTCACGAAGTGCTTGTCGGCAATCCGTTGTCCACCATGAAACTCCATGCTTAGTGTGAACTGTAGAAGTCTTCGGAATACAAGCCTCGGCGGCGTGTAATATGGATCGTGTTGCGTTGTTGACCATTGTGTCAATGTCCTCGCCAGATAAGTGGAGATGTCGCGTGAGTAAGAGATACAGATGGGTAGATGGTCACTTCCATGGGAGTTGTCGATGACTTCCCAGGAGAAGTCAGGGAGTATACCTGGCGATAACAATGACAGATCAATGGTAGACGCGTTACCAGTCCGATCATCCACACGAGTCGCACTTCCATCGTTCAGAAGACAGAGGTTAATCTGCAAAATAATGTCAACTATCTACTCCCCACGTTCACTAGATCTCTCACTTCCCCATTGTTGATGATGGGCGTTAAAGTCGTCCAGTACTATAGTCTTTTTCACGGGTGGAGAACACTTTGGCGCTGGCCAAGTACAGTTAGCTACGCTGCCACAACACACAGTTTGTCTTTGATATGTCAGGTCCTTGTTTTTGTTTTATTGAAATTAAGGTATCAAGTATATATGGATGATTTATGCTACCAAACTATGCAGCTCTACATATGACACGGGTTTGAAGGTAATAATAGTCTGGATTCTATGTGTATAAAACAACATTTGACAACAAAGATGTGCGGCATTGTCATTCAGGTAGAGGAGTAGCCTGGCGTGGTGGGTGCTTATCGGTATGGTCAGGTCACTCAGGTCAGAAAGAAATATCACTCCTCTGTCACTCCCTGACTATAAAAACTTTTACCTCTAAGGTGGTGAGGAAAAAAAAGTTGAAACATGTACAAATAAGATAAAATAAATCCTGACACGCAAAAACACAATACTCAGAGAGAGAGAGAGAGAGAGAGAGAGAGAGAGAGAGAGAGAGAGAGAGAGAGAGAGAGAGAACAATATAGGTGTTTTCAGTGTCGTCCATCCCAACCGCCCTACACCCGGACGCCTTCCAGAGCACGACCGGTGAAACCCAGACAAATGTGCTAAAGGCTGCGAAAAAGGTGCCAATTTTTCCAGTTTTAAATCAATAAAAACTTCTATTCTGAGGCGCATGGATATATGATAAGTAGTATTATGTAAGCAAAATAAATGTAGTAACTCTTTTCTAATACTGAAATTCAGAGGAATTCTCCATGTGATTGGGCTTACATTAGGTGTTTTCAGTGGCATCCATCCTAACCGCCCTACACCCGAACGCATTCCAGAGCACGACGGGTGAAACCCAGACGCATGTACTGAAGCATGAACCGGAGCTTCAACAATTATTTAACTTGACTTACGTTAAGGGTCTGAACTAGTAAGCCACCACTGGCGAGTTTCTTAACATTTACAATGTTTCCAATACTATTTTCAATTACTTTCTTTATAATAAAAGAATTAACCGTTGAGAGGCAGGTGGAAGTCATAGAATGTAGAGTCACATATTTCGCTTTATTGGGATCAATGTTCAGTCTGGCAGTCGGGGGCTGTCGATCAATATCCTCCCTCCCCCTTGGAGGCGGAGGGAGGTACATCCCCCTCCTACTGGGGGGGGGGGGACAAATGGGATGAGGTCAGGGAGGAGATTCCTATAGTCAGATTGTCCTGCCAAACCACTCTAGTGGGGCCGGGCGGCGGTTTTCTCTTATACCTCCTTATTTCCCGTTCTAGAGAACGGGATATAAGGAGGTATAAGAAAAAGTGTGGATTTGAGGGCATACTGTACTAGACACGGTTACAGGGTGCACACTACAGTAGTAGTAGTAGTAGTAGTAGTAGCAGTAGTACTTGGTAGCAATAGTACTTGTTGTTGTTGTTGTTGTACTAGTAGCAGTAACAAAAGTAGTAATTGTAGTAAATATAGTAGTAGTAGTAGTTTCAAGTACTTGGGGTCAACTGTACAAAGTAATGGAGAGTGTGGTAGAGAGGTAAAGAAGAGAGTGCAGGCTGGATGGAGTGGGTGGAGAAAGGTGACAGGAGTGATATGTGACAGAAGAGTTTCTGCAAAAATTAAAGGAAAAGTCTATTAGACAGTGGTAAGGCCAGCCATGTTATATGGTATGGAGACAGTACCTGTGACAAAAAGACAGGAGGCAGAGTTGGAAGTGACAGAACTGAAGATGCTGCGGTTTTCGTTAGGAGTGACGAGGCTAGATAGAATTAGAAATGAACATATTAGAGGGACAGCGCATGTATGAAGGTTTGGGGATAAAGCGAGGATAAAGAGAGGCGAGACTGAGGTGGTTTGGTCATGTCCGGAGGAAGAATGAAGAATATGTGGGAAGGAAGATGCTGGAAATGGATCTGCCAGGCAGGAGGAGGGGGAGACCAAAGAGAAGATTTATGGACGCAGTGAAGGAGGACATGCAGATGATGGGGGCAGTAGAAGAAGAGGTGCAAGACAGAGCGAGGTGGAGACGAGTGATCCGCTGTGGCGACCCCAAATGGGAATAGCCGAAAGAAGATAGTAGTAGTAGTAATAGTAGTAGTAGTAGTAGTAGTAGTAGTAGTAGTAGTAGTAGTAGTAGTAGTAGTAGCAACCGCAGCAGCAGCAGCAGCAGCAGTGGTAGTAGTGATAATGTAATAAAGATAACATAATTGTGACACAATTACTACTTTTGTTCTTGAGGTAGTTATTATTTAACTTCTTACCTGAAAATTATAAGATTGCTATTTCTAAAAGGACTTTTAGTTAAACAGTAGGTAATTAAATTATTTAATATCAAAGCTGAATACACAATTCTTAAATAATATACTTCTAAATGTAGGATACATTATGTTCTATGAGTGGTGTTATCAAAAGTTCAAAAAAGATAATTTTGTCCTACAGACTTATACGTTATATTAGGAGCAATGAAAAATATTTATGGACATAAGGGAATATTGATATGTTTGAATTACTGAAAAAATGGCTGTTGAGTCATATTATTTAAGAAAAAGAATGCACTTGAATATTTAGTCTTGTTCCACTGTTATTGAGAAAGGATGGCTATATATAGGTCCATATTCATACACAGTATATCAAACGTGGGCAACAAAGGGTGAAGTACATGCTAATCATTGCCTCTTTTGTCAGACTTCCAGATTCTGTATAAAAAGGCCTGTGATTTTCAACCTTATGATGCTTCTCTTTCCTTGCGTTACATACTAAATACCCTAGGAATGTATCTGCATGTAATACAAAAACACAGGACTGATCACGAAAAAAAAAAAAAAACTAGTGATAAACCAAGTGAAGTACTAGGCACTAATGCAATAAAAACTATTGAACTTTTTGGAAAAACCTAGCGCGTAGTGTAAGCTGTCAGCCAATAGATGATGTTGAATACCACAAACACGAACGCCATAAAGATCCGTCCAAATTTTTCTACCCCAATCATAGTCAGGCGAATTTCTGGCATCATCCCTCCCTTGGCTGCAACTGTACGAATGTCTTTGCTCTTCGGTGGACATCTGAATCTGTTATTTGTATAAGAAAGACCACGAGAATGTTGAAAAGCTTTGGAGGTCTCAAGCAGGTCTTTGGTGATGGTAGTATTTCTGCTATTTTGTGTCATTTGGCCTATACTAGACACCATAGTAACATTCCTTCTTGCTGACGCCTGCTGGGCCTCTGCACACTGAAGGAGGTCTATGATGATGTGAAAAACGATGATAAGGAAATTTGAGGAGATGCAAAAAAGGAGCCACACGTCCACAAGCTTGAAATTTGATGATTTGGGTAGAGATGTGGCCACCTGTGGAAGGCTGGGAATCAGTGTAAAGGTGGTAGCTTCTTAATCATCATTTGCATTGTAATTAATATTATTAACGCGCGCGCGCGCGCGCACACACACACACACACACACA
>CM035193.1:8307603-8330103 GCA_020233015.1 Callinectes sapidus
CTTTCCTTCTTGCTGGAAGTTTGCCTACATACAGCCTGATCCTAAAAAGGGTGACCGTTCTAATCTTTCAAACTACCGTCCTATTGCTTTAATCTCCTGCTTATCTGAGGCTTCCCTGCGTGAGCCGTGTACTTCCTGAAGGGTTGGTCGTCTATGGAAGTTCTTGGAGTTCCTGCAGTTCTTGGAGGATCCTCCAGAACTGCAGGGTTTTTCGGAGTGCCGAGTTCTTTGCGACCGATCACAGGCTTGTTGTTGCTTCACTCAAGCTTCATATCAAGTCCAGAAAGCCTCCAGGACGCAACCACACTGTGTTTCAATCTTGAGAAGCTGAAGGACTTGACATGTGCACAAGAGTATGCAGTGACAGTCTCCAATCGGTTTGGAGTGCTCGACACCCTTGAGGACCCTGAGGAGCTGTGGGATACCTTCAAACGTGAGACTCTTGAGGCTGCCAAGGAATGCATTGGGGAGCGCCCGAGGTCACGGAGTGGCTTCACCTCGGTAGAGACGCTGGAAAGTATTGACGAGAGCTGCGCTGCCAGACTTGCCAGGGACCATGACCAGTACAGGGCTCTGTCACGCAGGACTAGAACTCTCCTAAGAAGAGACAAGGAGAGGTATGTCAGGGGTCTCGCTGAAGATGTCGAGTGTCATTTAAATGCTAATGACCTCAGACCTGCCTATCGAGCTCTGAAGAAACTCCGCTCCAAGTCTACTTCTCAGGTGAGTGCTGTCCGAACAGCAGATCGTTGCCTCGTATTGGGTGCAGATGGGCAGTTGGCTCATTGCGCTGAGTACTATGAGCAGCTGTTCTCGGTGGATCCTCCAAGCGGACAGGTCCAGACTGCAGGGTTGCAGACGCTGGATGCTGATCCACCCATTGACGAAACCGCACCCTCCATTGGCAATGTCAAAGAGTCTGTGGCAAAGTTGAGGGGTGGAAAGGCAGATGGCATCTGCAACATCAGTGCAGAGCTGCTCAAAGCTGGGGGTGAAGCCATGATCCGTGGGTTGCATGCTGTCTTGACTGCTGTATGGCAGTCAGGTACCATTCCCCCTGACTGGAAGAAGGGGTTGGTCGTCCCTATCTGGAAGGGGAAAGGGGACCGTCAAGACTGCAGCAACTGCCGTGGAATAACGCTACTCAGCGTACCAGGCAATGTGCTTGCCCAATTGCTGCTGACACGGATCTGCACTTACCTGCTGAAGCATCAGAGACCTGAACAGTCAGGGTTCACGCCCGGTAAGTCAACAACTGACCGTATCCTAGCGCTTCGCGTACTGGTGGAGCGCCGACGTGAGTTTCGACAGGGAATGCTTGCAGCCTATATCGATCTCAAGAAGGCGTTGGACTCAGTGCATCAAGAGACACTCTGGGATCTTCTGCGTCTGCGTGGGCTTCTTGCAAGGATTATTGGTCTATTAACTGGCCTGTACTCCGGGACTGTAAGTGCTGTGAAGTGTGGAGGAGGCGTGTCCAGCTTCTTCCCTGTGAATACAGGTGTGAGGCAGAGCTGTGTGCTTGCTCCATCACTTTCCAACACATGCATGGATTGGGTACCTACTAGGCAGAGTTGTGGAACAAAGTCATTGTGGAGCATCTGTCGGCAACACCAATTACAGATCTTGTTTTTGCTGATGATGCAGCAATCTTCGCTGAGTCACTGGAGGTTCTGGTAATGGCTCTAGAGGCACTGCACGAGGAGGTGAAGCCCTTGGGACTTAAGGTTTCCTGGGCCAAGACCAAGGTCCAGGTGTTTGGAGGCGTGCTGGATGAAACAGTACAGTCTGTCCATGCGTGTGGCGAGGACATGGAGATCTTGGAAAATTTCACATACCTTGGTAGTGTAGTACATAACGATGGTGAGTCAAGCCAAGAAGTCACACGGCGGATTGGCCTGGCCCACGGCGTTATGGATTCGCTCAACACGAGTATTGTGCAGACGGACAAAGATTCGGATCTTCAAGTCGCTGGTGATTCCTGTCTTACTCTATGGTTGTGAGACATGGACGCTGAACACCGACCTGAAGAGGCGAATTGATGTCTTTGGTACTAGATGCCTTCGCAGGATCATGGGATACCGCTGGTATGACTTTGTGTCAAATTAGCGATTGTTCCACGAGACCGATTCGAGGCCCATTACTAGCATAGTCTGTCAGCGCCAACTGGGGCTATATGGGCATGTGGCGCGATACCCGGAAGCCGACCCTGCTTGTCGGGTTGTTTCCGTAAGAGACAACCCAACTTGGAGGAGGCCTAGGGGTCGCCCACAGAACTCTTGGCTGCGGCAAGTCTATGCCTCCTGCTGGGAGTTACTCGGTATAGGAAGGGAGCCTGCATGGAGACTCGCGAGGTGTGACCACCAGGAGTGGCGCCGTAGGGTAGGCGAGGCAACGTTCCCCCCGGCGTATGCCCCCCATGATTGATTGATTGATTATCTAAAGTTTTTGAATCTATTCTCAACAAGAAGATTCTTAAACACCTATCACTTTACAATCTTCTATCTGACCGCCAGTATGGCTTCCGCCAGGGCCGCTCTACTGGTGATCTTCTGGCTTTCCTTACTGATTCTTGGTCATCCTCTTTTAGAGATGTTGGTGAAACTTTTGCTGTGGCCCTAGACATATCAAAAGCTTTTGATAGAGTCTGGCACAAAGCTTTAATTTCCAAACTACCCTCCTTTGGCTTCTATCCTTCTCTCTGCAACTTCATCTCAAGTTTCCTTTCTGATCGTTCTATTGCTGCTGTGGTAGACGGTCACTGTTTTTCCCCGAAATCTATCAACAGTGGTGTTTCTCAAGGGTCTGTCCTATCACCCACTCTCTTCCTATTATTCATCAATGATCTTCTAAACCAAACATCTTGCCCTATCCACTCCTATGCTGATGATACCACCTTGCACTTTTCCACGTCTTTCCATAGACGACTTACCCTTCAGGAAGTACACAGCTCACGCAGGGAAGCCTCAGAACGCCTAACTTCTGATCTCTCTAAAATTTCTGATTGGGGCAAAGCAAACCTAGTGTTGTTCAATACCTCAAAAACTCAATTCCTCCACCTCTCAACTCGACACAACCTACCAAATAACTATCCCCTCTTCTTCAGTGACACTCAACTGTCCCCTTCTCCTACACTAAACATTCTTGGTCTATCCTTTACTAGTAATCTAAACTGGAAACTTCACATCTCCTTTCTAGCTAAAACAGCTTCCATGAAGTTAGGTGTTCGGAGCCGTCTCCGCCAGTTTTACTCACCTCCCCAACTGCTAACTCTATACAGGGGCCTTATCCGTCCATGTATGGAGTATGCTGCACATGTTTGGGGAGGCTCCACTCATACAGCTCTTTTGAACAGGGTGGAATCAAAAGCTTTTCGTTTTATCAACTCCTCTCCTCTGACTGACTGTCTTCAGCCTCTTTCTCATCGCCGCAATGTTGCCTCTCTTGCTCTCTTTTACCGCTACTTCCATGCTAACTGCTCTTTTGATCTCGCTAACTGCGTGCCTCCCCTGCTCCCGCGGCCTCGCTGCACAAGACTTGCTTCTTCCTCTCACCCCTATTCTGTCCACCTCTCTAATGCAAGAGTTAACCAGTACTCTCAGTCTTTCTTCCCTTTCTCTGGTAAACTCTGGAACTCTCTGCCTGCCTCTATATTTCCACCTGCCTATAACTTGAACTGTTTCAAGAGAAAGGTATCAAGACACTTATCCCATTCTTTTGGCACATGAATCTGGACTTTCCAGGGACCGGCACTAAAGTGGGCTATTTTGTTTTATTTTTGTTGCCCTTGGCCGCCTCCCTTTCTACATAAAAAAAAGAAAGACAAAAAAAAAAACGCACACATTCATGTACTCAGACATACACACTCGCATGTAAATTGCTAATATCAATGTTTTGACTGAATGTTCAAAATTGGCAAGACATTAAATAAAGTGAAAATTGGTCACGATTTTTGGTCATAATTAGTGCACAAATCTTGCTTTATTTTATCCCTAAAGGTGATAGTATTACTCTCCGTTACGTAACAGTCGGGCAAATCATTCCAGCTTTTGCATCCCTTGAACAAAAGGCTCTGCTGGGCATAGGAAGTCCTGCACAGTGGTACATGTAGATAATGATATCTTCTGGTGAGAGTGTTATGTTGTAGGGATATAAAACCAGTGTCTATCGGACATGAATATAAGGATTTATGCACAAATCTGCAGTAAGGATTCTTAGAATCTGCAGGTGTAGTGTCTGGAAATTTTAACAATTTCAGGTCCTTCAACATACAATTGATGTGATCAAAGTTTAAAGGATATAATAAGAAGGAGCCTCTTTTAAACAAAGAAAAGACTAGTTGTGTAGGTTTTATAGGTGCCTCCCCATATTGTACAACAGTAAAATATGAGGATAGGCTATAATTGTATAAATTTGTCGAAGGCAGGAGAGATTTAAAGATGATCTTACCCTGAATATTACCCCCGTTAAAGCTGATACTTTAGAAGTACCTGTTTCTATATGAGATTTCCACTTTAATTCATTATCAATAGTTATCCCTAAAAAGTTAAATTCCTATACTTCATTTAATAAATTATTACTTATTTTTATAGATATGTGTGGTGGTTGAGTCATCAGGGTGCTAGAAACCATGAATTAGGTTTTGTATACATTTAAAGTTCACTTATTGCTACTTCACTAGTTATAAACTTTAACTCATTCAATACTGCTGCTGCTGATCAAAATATTAGTATTAGTATTAAACGCTTTAGTTAGATCACAAATTACTGCAATAAGGAATATCTTATCGTCTAAAGCAATGTATATGTTCTTTGAAAGATGATGAACAGCTAAATCAGTGAAGTTAGGACGGAAACCGTATAGAGATGAGTTCAAAAGGGAATGTTTGCAGAGGTAGTTTGAAAGTCTTCTGATCATATTTTCCTACATTATCTTACTGTTGCTTAGCAGAATTGAAATGTGTCTATAAATTTGTGGTAAGGTCTTATCTCCTTATTTAGATACAGAAATAACATGGGCAATTTTTAATTGGTCGGGAAATGCGTCTTGTAGGAAAGATTTGCTTATAATAGATACTAGGCAAGGAGATGTGATATCACTCCAATCTTGAATAACTTAATGTGAGTATCATCGAAACCAGAGGAATCATTAAGACTTTTTGTAAAAGACTTCACTTCGGTTAAGTTGGTAGAACTCAAATGAAAAAAAAAAAGGAACAGGGTTGGAAGAGAGAGAGAGAGAGAGAGAGAGAGAGAGAGAGAGAGAGAGAGAGAGAGAGAGAGAGAGAGAGAGAGAGAGAGAGAGAGAGAGAGAGAATTTAACTATACTGTCCAGCCATGTTTAGAAAATAGAATGAAACAATGGTATATCAGTAGTATATACCTACGGATGTTTAATCCTGCAAATGGCATCCTCACCTAGCTGAAGCAATGGCCTTATAATGCCGCTGTCTATCCTTATCACAACGTTGGTTCTGGCCAACCTCTTGAACTGGAACCTGATGCACGCTGTGAAGTCGGTCCCTGTGTACATACCAGGTGACAAAAGCCTGGCACCTGCTCCAGCCATAGGGTCTGAGTTTGCTAAACAATCTAACACTCGTACTCCCTGTACATCCCCTACAATAAGAAGGAATGGATGAAGTTATTGTTAGATATATTCACTTATAAAGTAAAACTAGGGCCATATTCTTACTCTTACAAGAGCTGTTTTCTGAGATAAGAAAAAGTTATTTTGTTTTGTAAATACTTCTCCATTAACAATGCAGAATTTGTCATATTATCAATGAATTATGAGATCACCCCCTAAAAAATTCCGAGCGACAGAGATATGATTCCACTGTTTGAGAATAAAATCTTTGAAAACCACTCATAGATCCCAACTCACAAGCAAGGAAACCCAGCATAACAGCCGCTATGATGCGATGATTCATCTTAGGTGCGTAAAGAAAAGGCGCTCCAGCTCAATCAGTACTGACGACAATCCAGTGTCTGGGGTTTTTTTGCATGCACAGTCTGCTTTGCTTATTCTAACTCCGCCCACATAATATCACGCAGGCGCAATTGTGTGCTTTCTTTGGTGCACCCCACTGGTGCTTTTAGATTTGGACAACTCCCAGTTCTCAGCTATTTCAGTGTTTCATTCGATAGCTATATGGCCATGATTTTGATTATATAATACCTGTTTAGATGATTTTCCAACACTACTGCTGAGCCATTGTTTCCTTGTGCCTTTAGTTTATTGTGCTTATAATAAAACTATCCTTAGATTAGATTATCGGTCCACATTTTAACATGGATCTTTATTTTCGTCTTATTCAGAAATCTTATATAGTCTGTTTGTATGATGTTTTGCTGAAAATAACTGTCGTTATTATTATTTTTTTCTTTTTTGGTATTTTTTCTAGCAGCAGTAGCAGTAGCAGCAGACGCAGTAGCAGCAGCAGCAGCAGCAGCAGCAGCAGCAGCAGCAGCAGCAGCAGCAGCAGCAGTAGTAGTAGTAGTAGTAGTAGTAGTAGTAGTAGTAGTAGTAGCAGCAGCAGCAGCAGCAGCAGCAGCAGCAGCAGCAGCAGCAGCAGCAGCAGCAGCAGCAGCAGTAAAGAAGTTGCCCACAAAAAATATTTGAGGCTTCCATCATCTGAATTTCACGGGGTTTATATTTTTGCCTGAAATCATACCATCTTTGTTCTTTAATTTACCAAGCAAGGCTTCATCAATAGAAAATATCAAAATCTTTCGAAATATAACTCCCTCTCGAGACTTCTGGCATCTGTCTAAAAACTTCTTTAATAACTTAACTTCTTCCTCTTTTCCTCCTTCAGTTCCTCTTGATCCATAACATCTGTCTCTTAGGCTTCTCTCAAACCTTTGCTAATAACTCTACCTTGGATGGTTTTGGGCTTGTTTCTACCTCCTCTCCTCCCTCTGACAATTTCATGTCTTCATTTAACATTCTTCGCAACTATGTTTTCCACGCCTAGCTGCCCTAAACCCTCTGAATGCCTATGGACTGATAGGGTCCCTCCTATTGTTCTAAAAAAAAATGTGCCTAGGTGCTTGCAACTTATCTGGTCAAACACTTTGAATTTACTCCATCAACTTCTACCTTTCCTTCTCCCTGGAAGTTTGCTGCATTCTGCCTGTTCCTAAAAAGTAGTAGTAGTAGTAGTAGTAGTAGTAGTAGTAGTAGTAGTAGTAGTAGTAGTAGTGGCAACAGAAAAAAATATTTCTAGCTGTATTATATATAGATTCCCAAACCTGCAATACACAATGACCTAAATTTGTAGAATACGCTATTCTATGGACAATGCCCATGGCAATATGATAATATGCATAACTTTTCTAACTCTTCGTTGACTTAGACGAATTTCTGATTATGACGGTGATACATTTCTTGCTTACGATGCTATTATCCTCAGGCAACGTAATATATCGACGGAGGTAGTCTGCGCTGCATATTGATAAAAGTAACGGAAAATATGTACCGTGAAGCACAAAGTGCGGAAGAAATTACGTGGTGTTCACGAAGAGATTGTCGCCATAGAGTATCACATACTATTTCCTAATATATTTTTCTGGCAGTTTATTATTTGGTAATTTAGGTAAAAACGATAAACATATGAACCCCAGAGCACCAAGTGGTGTCGTCTAAGTGGCTGTTCTGACAGCAATGTGATACCAAGGAAGGTATAAAATGTAGAATGGTTGTGCGATATAGAAGCATACTAAGTTCTGGTAACCATGGCAACGGTTTGTTTACAACACATTCCTTGCGCTAACAGAAACTGGACCACCCATAAGTTTTGGCAGTCCTTTACAGACCACTGGCCACTAAGATATTCCGTTGCCAAGCAATCTCTGATATTTTCTTGCAAGACTCAACCCTTCATTCCTGTCTTTTTCTGTGAAGCCTGACAGAGAAATCAGTTTCTCTTCTATATATATATATATATATATATATATATATATATATATATATATATATATATATATATATATATATATATATATATATGCCACAGGTTGTGTCTCAAAGCCCCGGGAAGTCGCTTGAAGATTTTTTTCCGCTGCCGTGATTTATCTTTGTGTTGATTTTGAACAGACCATTTTGTCTACAATACATTAAACATGTATTCATATGTCATCTTCTCCATGAAAGCTAAGGCTCTTCATAGAAAATCCAAGTTTTATTTTCCATTACAAACTGTGTTCTTTTTGTTTTTTTAATCTAACAGAACTTGGATTCTTTCCAAGTGAGGAGTGTGTGCCCTCTACCTCCCATATCTCATTCTCTCCTCATCTGTGCCTCCTTTTCCTCCTTTTGGGGCAGCCATGGTTCTTTCCCCCAGGGATAGTGTACCTGCCCATGGCTGACCTAGCTGGTTGGGGTGGGGCTTGCAATCCCTCCCTGTAAAAAACATTCACAGCCACCACCAATATGAGAGGCAGAGGTCAGGGTAGGGACTATAGGCTCAAGCCTATAGCCCCTGCCTCTGGCCACCGCCCTGATCCAAGTATGCTGGGGGGTCCGACCGTGCAGACCTTTCGGGTGCCGAAGCACCAGGATGGCCTGCCTACCAGTATGACGGATGCAGGGGAAAGCCTGTGGGAGCCCTGTGTCCTGAGAGGGGTGGGAGGACCCCCTAGCCCTATTTTCAATTTTAGTGGTGCCAGTGGGGCTGCAGATGTGGCGCCTACACGTTGGACAACTTCTGGGGTGAACCTTCGAAGGGTCCTACGTGTAGGCTCCTGGATTGTCCTGAGTCTCTCAGAGGATCACCGACTGCCTCATTTGTCAGATGAGCTCAGTAGGCTGAGGGTGGATATCGTGGGGCTCTCTGAGACAAGGAGGCCTGGTAGTGGCAAGAACAGTAGTAAGGATTTTACTTACTACCAGTCCGGCATAAGTAACGGTAACCATGTCAAAGGGGTAGCCATAGGCGTCTCCAGCAGACTGCAGCCGTCTGTTGTAGAGGTTACTCCAGTTGATGAGCATATAATGCGATTAAGGCTGAAGCACAGCTTAGGCTTCATGTCTGTTGTTGCAGTGTATGCTCCTACCGAGGTGTGTGAAACTAAGGAGAAGGAGATGTTCTACGCCAAACTCGACTCTGTACTGGACCAGTGTCCCCATCGTGATGCACTCATTGTCCTGGGTGACTTTAATGCTGTCACTGGCACTGGAAGGGCTGGCTATGAAATATGTGTTGGTCCCCATGGTTCTGGTACCAGAATTGACAACAGCTCTTTCCTTCTGAATTTTGCAAGATACAGAAAGCTGAGAATTGCGGGTTCCTGGTATCAGAGACCAGCGCTGCACTGCTGGACTTGGTATAGCAATGCCAGAGAGGTAGCAAAGGAGATCGACCATATCCTTGTCAGTACTCATTGGAGGATCCTCCAGAACTGCAGGGTTTTTCGGAGTGCCGAGTTCTTTACGACCGATCACAGGCTTTTTGTTGCTTCACTCAAGCTTCATGTCAAGTCCAGAAAGCCTCCAAGATATAACCACACTGTGTTTTATCTTGAGAAACTGAAGGATTTGACATGTGCACAAGAGTATGCAGTGACAATCTCCAGTCGGTTTGGAGCGCTCGACACCCTCGAGGACCCTGAAGAACTATGGGATACCATTAAACGTGAGACCCTTGAGGCTGCCAAGGAATGCATTGGGGAGCGCCCGAGGTCACGGAATGGCTTCATCACGGTAGAGACACTGGAAAGTATTGAGGAGAGTCGCACCAGACTTGCTGGGGACCATGACCAGTACAGGGCTCTGTCACGTAGGACTAGAACTCTCTTGAGAAGAGACAAGGAAGGGTCTGATAGGGGTCTCGCTGAGGATGTCAAGTGTCATTTAAATGCTAATGACCTCAGACCTACCAAGCTCTCAAGAAACTCCACTCCAAGTCTACTTCTCAGGTGAGTGCTATCCGAACAGCAGATGGTTGCCTCGTATCAGACGCGGATGGACAAATGGCTCATTGGGCTGAGTACTTTAAGCAGCTGTTCACGGTTCATCCTCCAAGCAGACAGGTTCAGACTGCAGGGTTGCAGATGCTGGAAGCTGATCCACCCATTGACGAAACTGCATCCTCCATTGGCGATGTCAAAGCGGCTGTGGCAAAGTTGAGAGGTGGAAAGGCAGATGGCATCTGCAACATCAGTGCAGAGCTGCTCAAAGCTGGGAGTGAAGCCATGATCCGTGGGTTGCATGCTGTCTTGACTGCTGTATGGCATTCACCAGGTCCCATTCGACATTCAACAGAGAATGCTTGCAGCCTATGTCGATCTCAAGAAGGCGTTTGACTCAGTGCATCGAGAGACACTGTGGATCTTCTGCGTCTCCGTGGGATTCCTGCAAGGATTATTGGTCTATTAACTGGCCTGTACTCCGGGACTGTAAATGCTGTGAAGTGTGGAGGAGGCGTGTCCAGCATCTTTCCTGTGAATACAGGTGTGAGGCAGGGCTGTGTGTTTGCTCCATCACTTTTCAACACATGCATGGATTGGGTACCTACTAGGCAGAGTTGTGGAACAGTCATTGTGGAGCATCTGTCGGCAACACCGAGATTACAGATCTTGTTTTTGCTGATGATGCAGCAATCTTCGCTGAGTCACTGGAGGTTCTGGTAATGGCTCTAGAGGCACTGCACAAGGAGGTGAAGCCCTTGGGACTCATGGTTTCTTGGGCCAAGACCAAGGTCTAGGACTCTAGGTGTTTGGAGGCGTACTGGATGAAACAGTACAGTCTGTCCATGGTGTGGCGAGGACATTGAGATCATAAAAAACTTGTCATACCTTAGTAGTGTAGTATATAACGATGGTGGGTCGAGCCAAGAAGTCACAG
This sequence comes from Callinectes sapidus, assembly GCA_020233015.1. NCBI lineage: Eukaryota > Metazoa > Arthropoda > Malacostraca > Decapoda > Portunidae > Callinectes > Callinectes sapidus. The sequence goes on from CM035193.1 coordinate 8,318,452, forward strand.
AGAGGATTGACCTGGCACACGGCGTTATGGATTCGCTCAACACGAGTATTTGGCGTTGCCGATACCTGTGCAGACAGACAAAGATTTGGATCTTCAAGTCGCTGGTGATCCCTGTCTTACTCTATGGTTGTGAGATATGGACACTGAACACCGACCTGAAGAGGCGAATTGTTGTCTTTGGTACTAGATGCCTTCGCAGGATCATTGGATACCGCTGGTATGACTTTGTGTCAAATCAGCGATTGTTCTGACACCGATTTGAGGCCTATTACTAGCATAGACCCTCAGCGCCAACTGCGGCTATATGGGCATGTGCCGCGATACCCGGAAGCCGATCCTGCTTATCGGGTTGTTTCCATTTGAGACAACCTGACTTGGAGGAGGCCAAGGAGACGCCCACAGAACTCTTAGCTCCGGCAAGTCGATGCCTCCTGCTGGGAGTCACTCGGTATGGGAAGGGAGCCTGCATGGAGACTCGCAAGGCATGACCGCCAGGGGTGGCGCTGTAGGGTAGGCGAGGCAACGCGCCCCTCGGCGTACGCCTCCCCCATGATTGATTGACAGAACAACCCCTATGTTTAGTGTTATGGTCAATTCATCATTTATTTCCGCTGAGTCTGAGACGACTTCTGAGACAATTTTACATCTTTATTCTGGCACAGTGTAAGTTCATTTTTCCTAATTTTAGAAGTGATCTTGTGGCTAAATCCTATTTCATTATTATTATTATACAGTCCAGTAAACATTTTTTTCTTCTTCTATAGGTTAAAAGACTTTTAGAGACCAGTTTAAGTTTTACTGCAAAAAAAAATCTCAAAAGTAATTAATCGTCATTTTCAAGACCTAGAGCAGTTTAGCGACTAGGTGTGGAGAGGAGTATTCCCTATTGTACCTGAAATTACTTTTAGGTGTTAGGATGAAAGCCCAACACATCATTTTAAGCAAAGAAGGGGCATCCTACGAAAGTATGGTGATACTCAGCTGATCGCGAGATTTCTGCCTGCCCTTGGTGACGTTCTACCTGCGAGGGATAGATGCACTAGGGAGTCACATTGCATGAAGTAAGATGAGACGATAGCCGTACCTTTGCTATAACATAGCCAGCCACCCAATACACGGCTTTTTTAGATTCTCTCTCTCTCTCTCTCTCTCTCTCTCTCTCTCTCTCTCTGGTAATTGTGTGTAACATAATGTGGAAATTGTGTTTGAGAGAGAGCTTTTCTCAATACTTTGTAAAAAGTCTGAGCTGAGCCAAATCTCTCTCTCTCTCTCTCTCTCTCTCTCTCTCTCTCTCTCTCTCTCTCTCTCTCTCTCTCTCTCTATATATATATATATATATATATATATATATATATATATATATATAGATATATATATATATATATATATATATATATATATATATATATATATATACACCCTCTCTGCCCCCAACAGCACAACTCAGGCCACAGGTGTACACAGTCAAGGCAAGGGGGGTGGGGGGGGAGGGGTGGCGTAACATCCACAGCTGGGATGGGAAAGTGAAGCAAAGTGCACCTATAGCAGATCAAAATAGGTGACAAAGCAGACACAGAGTACACTTTGGCCAGTTTACTCAGCAAAACAGTACACATAACACAGGAGGGACCGCGACACGATGCGACGACGACCCTGGACAAAGGTGCACAGCAAGGAGACACTCAGCAAGCTTGGGCCACCTCACACCTCACACCTCTTTTTGTAGCTTCCCGGCAAGCTTTTACAATGTCATCAGCGGCAACCCCATTCCCTGCACACACTGCCAAAACACAGGCACTTCCACCATGAAGTCAGAGGGTATATCTACCCAAGAAAGAGTGGAGATGAGGCAGCACTCTCAGGTGGGTCTTCTCTCTGTCCCTGCCGGCTAGCTACTCCCCACCGCTCGGCTCACCGCTCGGCGTCTCTCGTCTCTTTCCCGTCCCAGACGCCGTCCTTTTTTGTCGAGATTCCCAAACCTGCCACTCACATACACACACAGCTCCTAAAACATGGGTTTGTAATACTGCCCCCCTCTTACAAAAAGGCCGACCCATTCGTCCTCAACTCCCTACAAAAGAAAATCAACTAAACAGAGCAAAACAAAAATAGATCACTTATACATCTTATTCTACACAAGAACTAAATTTCTACAAAGTCCCTTAAATACTGTGATGGCCTCCAGGCCCCGATAGATCTTGTTGCGGTGGCGCCTAGTGTGAAGATACCATTGGCAATGCTATTAGATTAGCAATGATGACATTGGTGTGGAGGTCGTAAAGATGGCCGGAGTTTGCGGCCAGGTGGATATCTTGTGCCTGATTGGCCAGTAGAAGGGACGTGTCTGGGATGGGAGAGAGAGAGAGAGATGCGGCCGAAGGAGCGATACAAAGGAAAGGGGGCTTTTGCCGACTCAGCAATTGGTGGCTGGGCGACCAGAGGGTGAGCCCAGCAGAGGCAGTTGCAGCCCAGTCACCCAGTTAGGAAGAGAGATGTAGCCAGTTTTGCCTTGAGAAGACGCCTGCCTCTCCCGCTCTCCCTGAGGACACGATCCTGCCCTGTTTGTGTAGTGGAGTTAAGTACTGTGTGCCATCCTGTATTTACTCTTTTGTGTGCCAGTAAAGTAGGAAGCAGTGCCGTGCCTTTAACTGTATTCCTGCCTCTCTGTGTAAGTCTGGGGTCTGTGGGTCTGTTACCTCGCTCCTCTTGCTAGCCATGAATCATCGCCGAGAAGTGTCCCTGTCTGCTGCCGATCCCGTCCTGTATGCTGTCCTGAGGGTGACGCTGTTGGTAAGAGTGTACTTGTCGTCGCCTTGGATGCTGTGTGTGTGTGAAAGGGGGGGGGGGGGCAGCGAAACAGTCTGTTAGTCTCAAAGACCTCTCTCTCGGCCTCACCATCACTACTGTCACTACTGTCACTGCTCCCTTCATCCTGGCCATCACTGTCTAGAGCAGGATCGTCAATTGCTCTAACTTCCAGGTGATGGAGGAGTCGGGACAGTACCATCCTGGCCCTCCCAGGGAAAGGTGGCATCCCCTGCTTACCTTCACAAATGGTCCACATGCACCACCTTAGACTTCCGGCCAACTCGAGGTGGTGCAAGGCGGTGTGTGACGGCTGAGAGGACCTCGGTTACCATATAAGGTCCTTCCCAGGGACTTTGCAGTTTAAGGGACAGACCTGTCCTTTGCATGGATTGTGCAGCCATATCCGGTCTCCTGGTGAGAACACGGCCTCACGAACCCGCTGCTGATGTCGCTGCCACATGGAGTGCCCGGCCAGCTTCAAGTTTCTGTTCATCCGCTGCTTGGTGTTCTCCAACCTCTGCTAAAGTGCCACAGCATACTGGGACTGTACTGTGGGTAGCCTTTCATCTGGGGGTTTCCCAAGGGTGAGGTCAACAGGGAGCCGTATCTCACGCCCAAACATGAGGTGAGAAGGTGTGTACTGTGTGGCCTTGTGCTCCGGTGCCCGATACGCCATCAACATGTAAGGCAGCCACTCATCCCAGTCTTATTGTCCCTCTTCACAATACCTTGCCAGCTGTCCCACCAGTATGGCGTTATACCTCTCGACCATCCCATCGCTCTGCGGATAAAGAGGTGTGGTACGGGTCTTGTCCACCCCAAGGAGGGAACATCACTCCTTGAAAACTCGGGACTCGAACTCCCGCCCCTGGTCCGAATGTAACTCTCCCGGCACTCCAAAATGTGTGAACACCTGCTTGACCTGGAACTCTGCCACCATCTCCGCTTCATGGTTGGGCAATGCACAGTCCTCTGGCCACTTTGTGAAGTAGTCCATGGCCACGCAGATGAATAGGTTGTCCCTTCGGGTGCGAGGGAAAGGGCCAGCTATGTCCACTGCCATCCTCTGCATGGGCGCCCCAGCCTGGTACAGCTGGAGGGGAGCATGCGTCTTCCCTGCTGGGCCCTTCTTGGCAGGACACACCTCGCAAGTACGGCACCAGTCCTGCACATCCCTGCAATGGCTGACCCAGTAGACACGCTGCCTCAGTCGATACAGTGCTCTCTTGATGCCCAAGTGGCTGCCAGTGTGCCCCTCGTGCATTCCACGCAGCAGCTCCTCCCTGCGAGCTGGTGGCACGACAATCAGCCAGCGGTCCTTTCCTCGGCCAGCATCAACCCAGAGTCGCTGCAGCATGTCCTCTTCCAGGCGCAACGTCTCCCACTGCTCCATCAGGCACTTCGTCACAGGACACTGTGCTAACACGCTTTTCCAGCCAGGCCGTTCTTCTCCTGCTTCCAGCCATGAAATCACGGGACCCAGCTCTGCTTCATCTCGCTGGTCTCTCTTCCACTGCTCATTGGCTTTCTTGGGGCCCCCTTTGGACCTGCAGCCTCTGACATTTCACCGCAGGCTCCCTTCTGGACCAATGAGCGCAACTTGGCTCACAGGAACGGCGGCTAAGGCTGTCCGCATTGTTGTGCTCATTCCCTGCCCAGTGCACAACCTGGTAATTCTACTGCTCCAATTTTCCCAGCCACCTTGCCAGCTGCCCCTCTGGCTCCCTCAACATCTTCAGCCAGCGGAGGGGAGCGTGGTCAGTCCGGATCGTGAACTTGGCCACGTACAGGAAGTGGTGGAAGTGGCCCCAGACTCTTCATCACTGCAGCCAACTCTTTGCGGGTCACACAGTGATTCTTCTCGGGCTTGGAGAACTTGGCGCTGAAGTATGCCAACACCAACTCCTTCTCTTCCCTGACCTGCGGCAGTACAGCAACCACGCTATCCGCACTGGCGTCAGTATCTAGTAGGTAAGGAAGATTCGGCTCAAGGTTAGACACCACTGGAGCGTTTACCAAAGCATACTCAGTGCCTCGAAAGCCCTCTGGCAGGCTTCATCCCACAGGAAGCGCGCCCCCTTTTTCATAAGCTGGTGGAGGGGAGTTGCTATGGTGGCAAAACCAGGCACGAATCACCTATAGTAGGAGCACAGACCGAGAAAGCTCCTTACCCCGGTCAAGTCAGTGGGCACCGGCAAGCCTGCCACCGCTGTCACCTTCAGAGGATCCGTGTAAATGCCCTGCCGTCCCACTATGTGACCCAGGGACGGCACCTCATGCTGGAAGAGAGTACAGTGTTTAGAGCTTAGTTTGAGGTTGGCCGCTCTCAAGCGACAAAGCACCTCCTCCAGCCGGCTCAACCCTTCTTCAAAGGTACTTCCGAACACCAGGACGTCATCTAAGTATACCAGGGCAGCTTTCCACTGCAGCCCCTCGAGCACCCGTTCCATCAAGCGCTAGAAGCAGCTTGGGGCACAAACCAAAAGCCATTACCCGAGGACGCGTTCCTGCCCTGTTTGTGTTGTGGTATAAGTACTGTGTACCATCCTGTATTTACTTTTGTGTGCCAGTAAAGTAAGAAAGTTGTGTCGTGCCTTTAACTGCATTCCTGCCTCTCTGAATAAGTCTGGGGTCTGTGGGTCTGTAGGTCTGTACCTCGCTCGCCTTGCTAGCCACGAATCTTCGCCGAGAAATGTCCCTGTGTGTGCTGCTGCCGACCCCGTCCTGAATGCTGTCCTGAGGGTGACGCTGTTGGTAAGAAGAATGTACCTGTCGTCGCCTTGGAAGCTGTGTGTGTGTGTGTGTGTGTGGACGGGGGGGGGGGGGGGGGCACATAAAAATATATACATATATATATATATATATATATATATATATATATATATATATATATATATATATATATATATATACCAGTGAGAATATGTTGTATATATTGTCCCATTGTCCCTGATATATATCTATCAAACAGGGTAACTCCACAGTAAACAAGGTGAAATTAAAGTATGGTACAGGGTAATGTGACAATTCCATCTGGCAGCACTGAACCCGTGGGACATTCAGCACTGGTGAAGACCCTATACGGCTTGCTGGTACTGCTGCCCTAGACCAAGGCCTTCACTATGCTGCATATGCCTTGACTGTGGATCCCGTGCCCACCTCCTCAGACCCCCGCCGCAGCTAGCTTCAAGGGACTAGCCACAACCTGTCCGAGAGATGCAGTACCACGGCAGACCAAATCATCTACCCTGTTACTCCCCACGCCCGTGACGAGAGGAAAGGAGAGACGCCATTTGCAGGACCTCCAGTCGGCCAATTTAGTGTTCTGTGTTACCCCAGTTGTCCCCCACAGTAGGCAGATTAGCTAGGCGTTGGTGTGGTGTATAAATGTCAGACCTCCAACAATAGAGTTCCTATTGTTCCATCTCATTGAGGTCTTTTTTTTTTATTGTTTCTTTGCCTTTTTTTTTTTTCATTAAGTACTCTTGCTGTTTCTTTCCTTTATTATTTACCATTTCCAAAAAAAGAAGAAAAAAAAAGAACAGTATATATATATATATATATATATATATATATATATATATATATATATATATATATATATATATATATATATATATATATATATTGTTACGAACCCATGTATGGGGGGGGGTGGCCGTGGCCGTGGGTATGTGTGTATGTATGTGCGTGGTGGGCGTGAGAGTAGACAAAGAAGCAACGGGTCTGGGACGGGAAGGAGAGAGAGAGGCCGGAGGAGCGACACAAGGGAGAAGGGGGCTTTTGACGATTCAGCAAATAGTTTCTGCCGCCGCCCGGCGACAGGCAGTGAGGGGAGAGAGCAGAGAGAGAAGAGAGTTGGGGCCCAGTGAGGATGACAGAGGGAAGAGCTGCCTCGCTTCCCCTTGTTCCTGGACAGATATATTCTGACTGCCATGTAATAGTGCCTGTGCGTTGGCAGTGTGTGCGCCTGGACTGTGTGTGCCTAGTTGACATCGTGGAAGCCTGCTGGGAGGCCGTGAATGAGGTGTGAGGTGTGAGGAGGCCCGAGCTGCCGCCTTGCTGTCGTCTTGCTGAGCGCGCCTTTGTCATTGTGTGAGGCGTGTCACGATCCCCCGTGTTACCTGTAGAGCTTGCTGAGTAAACTAGTCAAAGTGAACTCTTGTGTGTTTGCTTTGTCCCCCATTTTGAGCTGCTATAGGTACACTTCGCTACACTTGCCCATCCGAACCGTGTGGAAGTTACGCAACCCCCCCCTGTGCCCTGGGAGGCCTGTGTGAACCCTGTGGCCTGAGACATGCTGCTGAGGGCAGAGAGAGGGTGTGAAGAAAAGGGGGGGTTAACGTAGCAATATATATATATATATATATATATATATATATATATATATATATATATATATATATATATATATATATATATATATATATATATATATATACACACACACACACACACACACACAGCCTAACATTTGGTTTAAACAGAATTTACAAAACAATAACAAAAATCATCTTAAATAGTAGTTTATTCACATATACTGTACAATGCAAGAGTTGCTCAGCCTTAATAATGCTGAACAACTCTATGGGCAATAAATATTTGTCAACATAAACTTTGTCAGATTGATTTAGGTGAATTTACAAACACTAACAAAAATTATCTTAAATGATATTCTACACTTGATAACTAGATTCCATAAATATTTATCCACATATGAAATGCAAGATTTGCTCAGCTTTAATAATGCTGAGCAACTAAAGGCAATAAAAAAAAAAGTCGACATAAACTTTGTAAGATTGATTTAGGTGAATTTACAAACACTAGCAAGAATAACCTATATTCCATAGGTGTATATCCATATATGAAACGTAAGACGCAGCCTTAATAATGTTGTTTCTATGAGCAAATATAGGCAATAAAACTTTGAGTAAGATTCATCATGACCTTAGTAGGAATGATTTCACTTACCCATTCCATTTGTGCTGTTTGTCAGCTGCCTGTATATTATGGGCAAAGTTGCCTTTGAGAACTTCCTCTTTCTCTGTTACAAGCCTTACCAGCATCAAGACCGCGTCCTTGATCAAGTTCTCGCTTCTCTTGGGTGTAGTGGTAGCCAAGAATATTATAAGTAAGAATCCTTGGTGGTAGCGGTGATCTCTATGGTGAGCGACTCTGCGTGGTAGTTTGTTTTTATTCAAACTTCGCGGGATATCCATTATAGATATTCACAATGTATTATTTTTTTTTGCCAATAATGCTCATATACATCAGTATTAGCGAGGGGCCTGCTAGCAGGGTATTCTCTACTGAGGGAGCGCTGCTTCCTCAGTAGTTATTTCTTGCTCTTCTCCCCTTTCTTTTTTATCTACATACTTCTATTCATGTTCTTTTCTTTCTTCATTACTACTTTTTTTTCCCTTGTCTTTCCTTCATATCTTGCTCTTTTTTACCTGATGTCTCTTCTTTACTCCCAGGTTCCTCTTCTGCTTACCTTCCCTTTCTCTTTTTTATCTCAGTTTCCTCTCCATTATCGTTTTCTCTTCTTTGACAGCATCCTCCCCCCACCTCTCTCTTTTATTGATACATTTATTATATCTTTACAGGGCATTTTACAGGTTAAAGATGGCATTGCTAGTACCACCTATCTTAAAATCTAACCTCGCAAGCAGTACATCTACTGAAGAATTAACTTCACTAAGTAGAAAATAAAGAAAAATAATTAACCTAACTTTTAATTACTTTAAAATTAATTGCCTTATGTTAAACCTTAATATTGTGTCACTGTCACACTATCACTGACTGCTGAGCCACTCAGTGACCGTATCCTCCCATTGCCAGAGGATGCCGGTGGCACTCTCATCGCGGGGCCTCTTGAAAGCCACACTTGTGAATGTGGCTTCGTGGTCCAAGCTGCCTACAGCTGCACATCGTGAGGGGAAGTCTGTCAACACGGGATCGAGGGAGGAGCCAGATCTCCGGTTCGTTAGGGATGGGCGTCTCAGACACGAATACTATGTCGGCTTTCTTCACTTGGATGAATCTGTGCGTGAGCTCCCCCACGTTCGTGTGGAATCCCCGCAAATTAGCCGACACAATGCGTAGTTCCCTCTGAATACGCCCGTGCCATCTCTTGCTGCCGTTGGAAGGCATCGATGATACCTTGAGGCGTAGGCACTCTCTCTCTTTAATCTTTATGACTTACATTCTTTCCTGTTACCCATCCCCCTTTTCCTCTACCCTAATTCCTCTCTTCTTCCTTCCTCCCCTTTGTTTTCAGATGAAACAGAAAAGATATCCCACTGCCTGGAATTGCTGTACTAACTATATAAATTGTCGTAATTGACATTTTTACTCATCAGTTAAATCATGGAACTTATAACGATTCTCTTTTTATTATTAATTCATTTATTTTTCACGTTTTCATGAGGAAGTCACTTCTTTAAGGACAGTGAACAAGTTTGCCCCGTCGCCTTCTGCGAACCAACAGGAATTATTATTACAACTACAAAAACTATCATTATTACAATAATAAACATTGAGATCATAAATTTTTAAAATCCATTTACTTGAACTGCTCTTTAAAAATGTCATAGAAAAACTAACCATTTAAAGGTAGTCAATAAGTTTATAAAATTGTCCGAAGACTTTAAATACCTCACAGTTGAGGTCTTTCCTATATGTGTAGTCAAGGAACCTTGAGGTCATACTGAACATATGATGAAATTAAAAGGGGTGATGTGTGAGATTATCAAAGTAAGTGCAAGACCTGTATTCATTTTATAATTACTAGTATTTTTTACTAGCCTTGGATAACTGGACATCTTTTATAATTGTGTTTGGTTTCCTTTTTAGCAGGGATGTTAGCATGGTGAGTGCAGTGTTTTCTGCCAGTCATTCAACTTCTTATCCTGCAATATCAAATTTCTAAGCAAACAGTCTTACAAAAGGTTCAAAATAATGAAAACAAATGTATTCCTTTTTTTAATTACAGCTTCCTTTTTACATCTTCACCATTCTGCTAACACCTGAAAAGAAATAGAATATAAAAATGAGATGGAAATGTAAATACTATATATGTAGAGCATAAAACTCAAGTTCAGAGTGAACCCTAAAATAATCAAGATACTCATAATATTCTATTTACCATCTAAGTAGCCCTCCTCTCCTATTCTTACCACAGTAGTATTTCACCTTACAATAAAATCCTTCCTGAGATGGTACGTGTGACTTAAGGCACTCTTATCTCCCATTTCAAACTTCATTTAACTTCTATTCTTTGAAGTTGTTTAAGCATGCTGTACAAAACCTATAAAAGCACTGGAGCCTTAATTCCATTTGGATTCTCCCGTCTGTCTTCTATATATGGCCAAATCATCCCAAAATTTTTAAAAACATTTATTCCAATCCCTTGTACTTTCCTGCTGCACCATCTTCATACACATTTCCGAATCAAAACACTTTTTCTTTAGTACTATTGCAGTGTCCACCAATTTCATTTGCAAGCATAAATATCACAGCCTCAATAAACTAATTCAGCACATCTTGTACCACCACATCCTTTTATTGAACACTCACTCCACTTTGAATACTGCAAAATCTGTCAGCATGATAGTAATTCAGCTAGAAAAACATTAAAATTAAGACTTATTCAATCACTAAAAATTCCTCTTGCCAGCAAAGAACTTTCAGTTTAATCCCTTTCTTCCCAGAAGACAAGTCACCAATAAGGGTTGGTAATTCTGTTTTAAAAGTCCTATCACACAAACATTCCCTGGTGTCATCTAGCCACTGGTAGCGGGGACAAGGAACACTTCCCATCATACACACAACAAACATTAATTGGCATCTAACCGTTATCACCAGTGGCCTATCCTATCCTATCATCACTGAAATAGTTAGATATATCCCCAATGAATAATGGATAAATATCAGACTAAAAATGTTCATATGTTTGCATTTGTGAAAAATATCCCCTGACACTTACTGTGATTAAGCACAAAAGCTGAATACTAAACATATATCGAGAAAAGAAAGAAAGAAAAAAAAAAAAAAGATACTGCAGGCATTAAATAAAGGTCATATGTTTGGATACTCCATCAGAGCTTCCATAATTTTTTTTATGACAATGTCTCACTTCATATTTCTTTTTCAATAGTTTTCATCCCTGATGTCACACTGACACTTGTTTTCCCAATAGAAATCACAGAAGGTGGCAAGAGCATCCTTGGAGCAAGTAATTTACTCCATGAGTTAAGAGAATGTAAACAAAGATGATAGTTTTGGTGGCAAGATGATGAGTGGCACTTTGCAGAAAGCATATGGTCTAAAACCGTACGCCTATGTAGCAGTGTGACTCCACTGAAAACGATAGTAACACTGCCAGACAATTCTTGTTTGTTCTTGAAACAAACTTCCAGGCCTTGTTAATTAATTTATGAGTTGAAGGCCTTCCATTCCTCTCCATATTCAACATCTTGTAAACTTCAACATTTTTTATGTAATAAACTTATCTAATGAGTCAAAAGACTACAAAATGAAGCCAAGCCCCATTAATCACCTTCATACAATGCTCAGACGGTCAAATGTGAAGAGGCACAGAACAACTCTAGAGATCTTTATTTCCTTAATGTTTAAAGAATTAAAGATCTCTAGATTCATCCTGTCTCATCTTCATCATATTCTATCTACTTGCCTAAACTATATACTTCTCATATGATAGACAAGAACAAACAATATTGTAAACCAATTTCTCACCTGTTATTATGCTAACAATATAGCCAATACAAAGCACTAGAACATATATAAACACATATTCCCTAAAATCTTACACTAATATCATCA
>CM035193.1:8335103-8357198 GCA_020233015.1 Callinectes sapidus
ACCATCAAGGTCAAAAATGACCTTGTGTGTGCAGGTTGCACACCAACCAGACCAGCTTTCTCCCCAGGTGCAGCTCCAGCTTCCGCATTACTCACCAGTGTTGACATTTGTTGAGTCTCCTCCAATGGCCCACAAGGTCTTATCAAAACCCCTCTCTTTCAGCCAAGAAAACAGGACCTTAGCAATCTGCTCTGCATGTGACTCCTCTTTAGTTGCTTTCTCTGGGGTAAAGTGGAACAGATAGTAGCTGCCAGGCTCACTAGCAACACTATAGTGTTCTTCCTTGATCTTTGGTCAGGTCAATCCGTCCATCAAAGAGGATGCAGGAGATCCGCCCCTCCTCCCTGCACTTCTCAAACTCTTCCCCCAGCTCTCTCATCAAGTTCTCCTGTGCTCTCTTGACATTGCTCTTATCAATCACTTTACTTGTGTTGTCTTCTGTGATGATTCCTGCATCAATCAGAGCTGCTGTTGTTATTGCTGCGGTTGGCCTTAGCCCTATGCCATACCTTACACTAGCAAGGGCAATGTTTGGAATCTCATCATAGTTTTTCTGTACCTTTGATGAAGCTGCGGGCTCAGGATCAATTTTAGGGACAAACTCAGCTTCAGCACCACTTCTCTCGAATTCCAGATCCCCATCACCATCTGCCAAAAATCTCTTAACATCCTTCTTGCCTGCCTTCTCTGCTGCTGCAGCAATTAAGTGGAATGGCACCTATTTTTCTTTGAATATTTATCGGTCTTATTTATTATATGAATTAATTAAAACAATGCACTATGAGAGAAAACGTGAGAAGACATATTCTAGGGTAACTACAATGGCAAAATAATCAACAATTTAATAATAATCAACTGCAAATTGAAGTAGGTTAGGGTTATCAGAATTAAAAATTTTCTTCAAATTTGTGTTCTAGACCAAAATATGTTATTTAAACACCCCTCTCCATTGATTTTAAAAAAATACATATGACCCGCCCTAGCAGTGCGGGCCAGCCACCCTTGGCTCTTCACGTCTGGAGCACTTGTTCCCATTATCTTGCTCTCTTCATTCTTTTTATACAAAAACAACTTCTATACTACTAAATTATAGCTTCCTCTTACCATACATGAGACTCAAACTCTAATATCTATGAGAGGAACGCAATGTCAACTATATAAAATAAAAATATATTAGTTCCATTGTTTCCCTTTATAAGTATATGAATAACCAAATTCATATTAGGATAAAATTTACTAAAAGAAAGGTTATCAAAATACAAAAAAATTAATAATAATAATAATTTCAAAGAAATACGAATCAAAGGAACTTTTTGGTGCCTGTTTAAAAAGTGTGCTTCCAGAAGGCGCACAGCAGCTTCCTGCGCCACCCAGTAGGTGTACAGCAGTTTTTCAGTTAATATTATACTGTACCCTATTACAGGTATAACCATATTTTACTCTCTCATGTATACTGTATATGCATATTGTACCATATTGTAGCCTATGAGTCTGTGTACAAGACAATATATACGCTGTTTACTGTACATTACAGAACTGTATTGTACTCGGTTTTCAATGTCCGGACTTTTTTACTCTCCGGACATGGCTCAGTCTGTATTAGTCAGAAGAAACGAGGGTTGACTGTATATATATATATATATATATATATATATATATATATATATATATATATATATATATATATATATACAGTGGTACCTCTTGATTTGAACACCCTTTGACTCGAATACTTCCCAATCTGAACACATTTGGCAAACAAATTTTGACCTCCAATTCGAACGCGGCTTCTCAATTCAAACACAAAAACACGGCGGTTGACGCACCTTTGTGCCGGTCGGCCAGTCTCGGTTGCACTTCGCCGTGAACACTCTCGTGAACGCCATTCAAGTCACTCTGGCCCCTAGTTGTCATAGTTACTCTGGCCCCCAGCCCTGATCACTTCCTACCTACCACTCCAGTCAATGTGGCTTCTACTCTGGTCACTGGCAAACTAATTTACTAATGAAGATATATTTAACACTTTAAACAACCAATGAAGAATGAATTTTTAGATATCATTGTCATTTGCGCAAACTATGATAATGTAATAATTTGTAGTTTTGTGCAATAATTTATACTTTTCTTGAAATAATTCCTGTTGGAAATGATGCTGTGAAAATATATTCTACTTGATAAGAAAGAGAGAGAGAAGGGAGGGGAGGAGGGAGAGAGGATGGTGAGTGGCTGGAGGAGGGAGGGAGTGGGGGGGTGGCCTACTCAGTCTGCTTGTGTATTGAATGGGAGAGGATAAGGATGGAGGGAGGGGGAAGGGAGGAATACTACGCGATCTGTTCCTGTATTCAGTGCATGGGAGGGAAGCGGGACTCGTGAGTTTCACACCGATGTAAATAAGTCTTTTGTTATGCCTTTTCTTTTTTTATGCATTTCATGTCTGCGTTTACTTTGTACTCTCAAAATGTGAAGGATATCTATGAATTATGATGAGATGAGGGGAAAACAAGGTGCCAATATGTTAAATCATGTTGCCACCAATTTTATTTTTCCCATTACTTCTTAGCAATGGCTATTGTGTTTATAGGTATTGCGGCGATGTTAAGGGACCAATTTCTTGCAATAGCTGGGGTTGAGTGCAGTTTTATTAATTTAAAATATACTAGAACAGACTAAATGTTTTTACATTAATTTCAATGGTAAAAATAGCTTCCTAATTCAAATTTTTGCAATTCGAACAGCCAAAAGAATTAATTAAGTTCGAATCAAGAGGTACCACTAGGTATATATATATATATATATATATATATATATATATATATATATATATATATATATATATATATATATACATATCGTCATACAAAAGAGTGCTTAATTTAAAAAATGAGCCAAATCGTTCCCCCAGGATAGGAGGCAATACTGGCCATACAATCCATGAGCATTCAGATACGCCAAGCAGCAGCGGCGTCCTGGCAAAAGCAGTGAATGAAAAAAAAACTTGTGGTAAGTTAATTTTAAGTTTCTATTAATTTCATTACGTTTATTATGTAAGTTTAATTCTCCTCAGCTGATTTCACTCCTCCCTTCCTCCACCACCATCTTACACCCCTGCCGTCAACTGTCCTCAAAGGTAAAGCGCGAATTAACCTCTATACATTTTTTTTAACTTGATATTTACATTATTTGTTTATTTATTGTTTATTTATTTATTTATTAGTCCAAGCTGGTTTCGGTGTCATGTTTATAACGGTGCTAATTTTGAGGCTCCCAAATCAAGGGGTGGTCTTATACAATGGGGTTAAAGCAAACCTATAACCCTGTGGTAAACATTAAGCCCTATTGTAACACACACACACACACAGATGTGTATAAACAGTCAACCCTTGTTTCATCAGACTAATACAGACTGGGCCAACGTCTGGAGAGTGAAAAAGTCCTGACATTGAAAACTGAGTACAGTACAATTCTGTACTGTACAGTAAACAGCCTATATTGTCTTGCACAGATACTCATGGGCTACAATATGGTGCAGTATGCATATACAGAATACATGAGAGACACACACACACAGATGTGTGTAAACAGTCAGCCCTCGTTTCATCGGACTAATACAGACTGGGCCACGTCTGGAGAGTGAGAGAGTCCTGACATTGAAAACTGAGTACAGTACAATTCTGTACTGTAAACAGCCTATATTGTCTTGCACACATACTCATGGGCTACAATATGGTACATTATGCATATACAGTATACATGAGAGAGTAAAATATGGTTATACCTGCAATAGGGTACAGTATAATATTAACCCGAAAACTACTGTAAGCCTTCTGGGTGGCTTAGCGGTAAACTGCAGTATGCCTTCTGGAAGTGCACTTTTTAAACAGGCACCATAAAGTTTCTTTGGTTCGCATTTCTTTGAAATGATTTTTTTTGTTTTAATAACCTTTCTTTTACTAATTTTTATCCTCCTAATATGAATTTGGTTATTCAAATCATACTTATAAAGGGAAACAATGGAACTACTATATTTTTATTTTATATAGTCGACATTGTGCTCCTCTCATAGATATTGGAGTTTAAGTTTCATGTATGGTACAAGGATGGTATAATTTAGTAGTATAGAAGTTGTTTTTGTATAAAAAGTATGAAGCGAACAAGATTATGGAAACAAGTGCTCCTTCACTGTGCGTTGGTAACGCTTTCAGATGTGAAGAGCCAACAAGGGTGGCTGGCCTGCACCACGTATCACACACACACAGCTGTATAGTATGGTGTGTATATTATTGTGGCCTACATGGAACTAATATTTCGGTACTTTATTGTGAACCAAGCAGATGAGAGTATTTTCGTTTCACTTATTTATTTAGAACAGAGAGAGAGAGAGAGAGAGAGAGAGAGAGAGAGAGAGAGAGAGAGAGAGAGAGAGAGAGAGAGAGAGAGAATTGTAAAATAATAGGAGGCTATGTTAACTATGTCTTATCAAGAGCAATATTTCACATTACCATTACCAGCGTATACACAGGGGTCTCGCTTTATGCGAGGGTTAGGTTCTGTGAGACCCTTGCATAATGAGAATTCGCATAAAGCGAACCTATCTTACCATTAATTATAGGGGGTTACATTCCGAGACCCATTTTTCCCCACCCCAAATGATAAAATCCTTCACCCGCCTCCGACCTGTTGATTATTTCTAACTTTGTTTCCAAAGTTAGTGCAGTCCTTTTACACTTACCACAACTTCATCACTTGAAGAAGGGCCAGGACGTTTCGAAGCCATAGTATGAGCAAAAGTAAGGCAGGATATAGCACAAAACACAGCGAATTAGAAATGGAATGAGGCGACACAATCCGCATAGATCAGCTCGGTAGAATGACACAAGCGTGACTGAATGAATCTGTGTGTGGAAGGGTGTGGGTGGTGGGAAGGAAGCGCGTACTAGTGGCGCATTAGTGTATCACTCCGCATAGCAAGGCTGACCTCACTAACACGCGCCACCACCTCGCATACACAACCGCACAAGATCGCATAATATGGAATTTTTCTCGCATAAAACAAATAGCTGGTACATTTAGGATGGTCGCATAATGTCATTTCCGTTTTGCGCCCCCTCTTCAGGAACACATCCCTCTCGTAAATCGAGAGGTACCTGTACCTTGGCAAAATTTACTCTGTTCTACACAACTCCATGTGTTTCTGAACTACAAAATGTCAGAAATATGGCCATAGTTTCTTTTAGTCTAATTGGCAACTGGTTATTATTATGGTGTGGTTGGAATCAGGCATTTCACGTGTGAGGTGAGGGTGTCACCAGATTCCCCCACTGTTGCCACTTCACCATAAATCATAGGTTTGCCTTATTCTCCAAACCCACTTCATCTCCTTTACTCCTGTTTCTGTCTGTCTTTGTTTTTATATAAATTTGTTTATTACCAATTTCTTACTTTTGTTACATATCACTGTTGAAATAAAAATAAGGCGTGTTTTATATAAAGATCTTCCCCCCCTCCATCCTAAACGTGGCATATGAGCAGGGAAGCATGACCTGACTGAAACACGTCACTTAACCTGCCACACTAGACAGAAAACATGCCTTAATAGTGTTGACAATTGTAAGTGTGATTGCCACTTCAACAATGATGCCGCAAGTAAACACAGACCACTAGAGAGGAGCTGCCTGCTAAGCCAATGAATTGTGTGTGTGTGTGTGAATATACATATATATATATATATATATATATGAGGGCCCCAGAACCATAGGGGCTCAAGCGCCGCCTCCCTGATTATTGAGATATTCATATTTCCGGAATTGGCAACTTTTCCTCTGTGTCGCTACATTGTTTCTGACACCGTTTTCCGATTTCAATAAGGTTGAGTCTTGTAGAAGCCAATGTACTCTCTACCCATCAATACGTAAAGCATTATTCTATGTATGGCGTTTGAGCCTGGGGTCACGTTGGTTTTGGACCAGAGGGGCTCAAAGTTAGCAGGAGGTAGCCAGCCAATGAGAGAGCACGGCACACAGCATATAGGCAAATGGCAAATCTCGTCCAATCAGCATTTTCTTTCATATGAAATGCGTTACCATGGGCCAATCAGTACACTGCTATGACAACCTCATGGAGTATGACGAATGACCGTAGTAACTTCACCGCCCCCTCCCCCCAACCTCCAACTTCTTTAGTGGATGTATAGCAACATAATGAGTACAGATTATCCAGTCTTTTTCTTTGAATAACAAGTTCCACATGTTAATCCTTTGTTTATCCATCATTACTGAGTTATTTTTAATGATTTCTTCTAACATCTCATAAACTATCCTCCAATTTTTGTTGCTTTCTTTTAAGTAACTATTGTACTGTACTATGTACCAATACTTGTATGTTCAATTTTTCTTACGTTTACCCTGTGATGCAATTCCATAATGCAGCTTAATAAATCATTATTATTATTATTATTATTATCATTATAATCATCATCATTGCTAAAATATTCCCTTTTTGTTATTGCGACACAAGGAAAGTGTAAAAAAGTCATATAGGCATATAGCATATAAGCAAATGGCAAATCTCGTCCAATCAGCATTTTCTTCCATATGAAATGCGTTACCATGGGCCAATCAGTACACTGCTATGACAACCTCATGGAGTATGACGAATGACCGTAGTAACTTCACCGCCCCCTCCCCCCAACCTCCAACTTCTTTAGTGGCTGTATAGCAACATAATGAGTACAGATTATCCAGTCTTTTTCTTTGAATAACAAGTTCCACATGTTAATCCTTTGTTTATCCATCATTACTGAGTTATTTTTAATGATTTCTTCTAACATCTCATAAACTATCCTCCAATTTTTGTTGCTTTCTTTTAAGTAACTATTGTACTGTACTATGTACCAATACTTGTATGTTCAATTTTTCTTACGTTTACCCTGTGATGCAATTCCATAATGCAGCTTAATAAATCATTATTATTATTATTATTATTATTATTATTATTATTATTATTATCATTATAATCATCATCATTGCTAAAATATTCCCTTTTTGTTATTGCGACACAAGGAAAGTGTAAAAAGTCATTATTTATTTCATTAAAAATTTTTGTCAAGGTTTAAATCACAGGTCATGCGATGAATTATACAGAAACTTGAAGGGGGGAGGGTACATTTTACGTGCTAGCACTCAAATGCACCATACATTTTCTTTCATTCTTGGCCTAAAAAATTCTGAAGAGCAGGACTATTGTCTGAAACTTAGTTGAAATCAATATCTTTCATAAAAGTGGAGTTATCGTTTATAGACTTGACACATTTTTCTCGGTTTTTAAAAAATGGCGCTTGAGTCCCTATGGTTCTGGGGCCCTCATGTGTGTGTGTGTGTGTGTGTGTGTGTGTGTGTGTGTGTGTGTGTACAGGTACCTTTCGATTTACATGGGGAATGTGTTCCTGAAATGACAAATCGAACTCCCTATATATATATATATATATATATATATATATATATATATATATATATATATATATACACACACAGGTACTTCTCGTTTTGCGCTTGTTCGTTTTACGTGTCTTTGAATTTATGCAGGGTCCAAAATTGCCCCCAAAATATATATTTTAGGTATTTTAGGTACATTTTTTTTCACTTATATGCAATACAGTATTCTCTCGATTATCGCGGTTAATGGGGGGCAGAACCCCCCGCGAAAGGTGAAAATCTGCGAAGTAGCGGCGCTCCTTTATAAAAGCCCCCAAGGCTCAAACTTATCTCAAGATGATGTACTTACGGACAGAGAGATAATATGGAGACGAAAAGACCTGTGCAGTACGATGAGATGAAGATGATGATGAATGACTGCACAGGTTCATGAAGAGCTTTACTGCTCCTCGGATGATGCCGCAGATGACGCAGGGGAAGCTGCAGGTGGCGGCGTAGGGGTTGCAGAAGTCGGCGAAGTGGCTTCAGGAGGCGGCGTAGTGGCAACAGGAGGACGTTCTTCAGGTTTTTGGCGCTTAAGGAACATCGTCATTGGGAGCTGTGAGCGTTGCTTTTTCTTCTGGACGAAGATGCTCTTATAAACAGCCATCACGTCATCAATACGATTGCTGAATTCGACGGCTCTGACCATGTTGTCGTCCACTTCTTGGGCCCTTTTTTGGAGGCCTTTGGCAATATTGAAGAGGTCTTGCAAATTATGTAATGTAAGGCCACGTTCTTCAGCTTGGTCACCTTTGTCACTAGCAGACTCCTCTTCTTCCTCACTCGCCGATCTTGTCATTTCTTCTAGGTCCTCGTCTGTCAGAGGGTTTGAGTGGCACTTGATGAGATTGTTTACTTCGTCCGCTGTCATATCGGAGAAGCCTTCAGTGCCCATCAACCGAGCCAGCCTCACAGCCTTATCAACGGTGGAGTGATATGAGCAATACGAATTGGCCAATCAGCTTCCGAGATTTCAAGGGCGACTGGCCAATCAGCTTCAAGATGATTCATACACACTTGCTCTTGGGTGTCACGTGCTTTTCTCGGTGTTGCGGGTTGCCGGAATGGATTTTTTAAAATATATTTTTAATTTTTATTTTTAATACTTTTAATGAATTTTTAATTTTAAATTGATTTTTTTTTACCTGCGAAGCACTGAACCCGCGATAACTGAAGCGCGAAGTAGCGAGGGAATACTGTATTTTGTAGAGTGGGCAACAGATGTCTCATGTGAGTTTCTTTATGCAACTCAAACAACAAATTAAATAATCACACGTATATATATATATATATATATATATATATATATATATATATACTGGTGCCCTCATTCAATTACGTTATTATCATGGTAAAATTCAGTAACCTTAATGTGCACAATTCCAGGCATAACCGAGCTCCAAATAACGGGAATATTCATTGCTTTCTATTCGTGATGAGGTTTATTGCTGGAGCCTCACTGGACACTTTAGAGACAAAATATGATAGGCTTGGTTGGTAATTCTCATTACCACCTTGTCATGTAGTATTATGTTTATATTGAGATTATCTGTGAAGGCTATGATTGGCTAGCTTAACATAAAGTATTTACCGATGCCAATGTGTACCAATGTAAACATGACAGTGTCCTCGACACAGTAAACATCTGTAAATATTGCCCTGTCTTGGAGCCAATAAATTTTATACATATCTATTTAAATACACACACACATTCACACACACACACACACACACACACACACACACACACACAAACACACACACACATATATATATATTACAGTAAAATCTTCAAAACAGTAAATTTGTAAATTTCCTAAATTTCCTAAAAATTTGTAGGAAATTTACAAATATACTAATTTTAGGAGCCAGGAATTTTACAAAATTTTACAAAAAAAAAGGTTAGGTTAGGTTAGGTTAGTAATTTTGTAAATTTACTGATTGAAACAGTCACTTTGTAAATTTACTGAAAAATCAAGGAAACTTACAAATTTACTGTTTTGAAGATTTTACTGTAATATATATATATATATATATATATATATATATATATATATATATATATATATATATGTAATATGGAAGGCTTCAATGTGTGTTCGATACCTGTATTGTATTAGACTCGAATCGCCAGCGACTCACTATGGTTGCGACTCTGCAATTTCGACCTTTCGACTACCACTCGATCCTCTGAACCCTTGAAGCATCGAAGGTTATATAAAGCAGCGATGGGCTCACTATCGTCATCCTGTCCTGGGAGCAACCACAACATCTGTAAGCTGTTCCCCCGTGCAACCCCTGGAGTCCTGACCTGTCTTCTTGTAATACCCGAATTATCGATAAGTTTATATTATGTTTAATTTGTGTTTGCTAGAGTTATAGTGATAGCATAAGTTCGTAGAAGTTCATTTTACTGTTTTAATACCATAGTTGGCAACAACTTGTATTAAACTCGTGTTTCACATCTACTTTGTTTTCCTAATCATCTTACTTAAGGTAATGTAAGTATTACATTAATTTGAACTCATTATTCTGTCTGATGCCTCTTGACTTTGTGCTCTTGGGGTCAAGGAGGTAAACTGATTGTGATATATATATATATATATATATATATATATATATATATATATATATATATATATATATATATATATATATATATATATATATTCACACAG
The DNA here is from genome assembly GCA_020233015.1 of Callinectes sapidus. NCBI lineage: Eukaryota > Metazoa > Arthropoda > Malacostraca > Decapoda > Portunidae > Callinectes > Callinectes sapidus. Next base: position 8,345,254 of record CM035193.1, read on the forward strand.
GTACCTCTCGATTTACACGGGGATGCATTCCTGAAGAGGGGGCGCATAACGAAAATGACACATTTATATATATATATATATATATACATCTGTGTGAGTGTATTTAAATATATATAAAAGAAAATTATTGGCTCCAAGACAGGATGATGTTTACTAATGTTTACTGTGTCAGCGACTCAGTGTCTTGTTTATATCGGCGCACCACCTGTGCGATGATAATCAGTTGCTGATTAAGCTAACAGAAACTTTGGCATTCATAACTACTTTATGTTAAGCTAGCCAGTCATAGCCTTTGTATCTAATTTCCTTACAAAATCAATACAATGTGACAAGATGGTAATGAAAATTACCAACCAAGCCTATCATATTATGGTGTCCAGTGAGGCTCCAGCAATAAATCTCACCACAAAGTAATGAATATTCCTATGATTTGGAATTCCGTTTTATTTGAAATTATGCACATTAAGAGGTGAGTGTTGTGTGTGTGTGTATGTGTGTATACCGGTACCTCACAATTTATGCAGGGGATGTGTTCCTGAAGAGAAGGCATAAAACAAAAATGACATAAATCTCTCTCTCTCTCTCTCCCTATATATATATATATATATATATATATATATATATATATATATATACACACACACACACACACTGTGGTAAACATTAAGCCCTAATGTGACACACACACACACACACACGTGTGTGTATTTTTTTTATTGATTTGTACTTGTGATTTTGGGCCTAACGTGCCATATTATATCAATAAATGTATGATAACTGCATGCCTGCCATCTGCTTGCGGCTTCACCACACGAGACTTTCTTCTTCCTCTCATCCATGTTCTTTTTTTCTTTTTTTTTAAACAATGTGGGCATTTTACAGGAATTTATGGGCTAAAGGATACCCATCCATTTGGGAATCATTACCTCGAGAGGATGCCCAATCTCCACTCAAATCATGGACAGGATTCAGACCCCTGTGCTAGCAGTTCCACTGTACCACAGCTGTTCAACTCTCTAATGCTCTCTAGTGCTCCCAATCATTCATTCTTTTCTCTGGTAAACTCTGGAACTTCCAACCTGCCTCTGTATTTCCAACTTCTTATGACAACTCTATTTAAGAGGGAGATTCCAAGACATTTGTCCCTGACTTTCAGCTAACTCTATTGATCTTTCAGCAGACTGGCAGTTAGTGGGCTTTTTAATTTCATTATTTTTGTTGCCCTTGACCAGCTTCTACCTCTTAACTAAAAAAAATTGTACATTTTTACTTTTATACCAGTCTCTCGATTTCAGACAAAACTGTTTTTCCCTGGTAGATTTTGGTGTTTTGAATGAGTCTGCTTGTTTTCTTCACAATTCAATAGTTTTTTTGGGGGAGCCCCCAAACCCTGAAACTAATGATTTGCGACAAAAACAACAGGCAGATCAATTCAAAACAGACTGAAATCTACCAGGGAAAGATAGTTTCATCCTTGCAATGAGATACAACAAACACTGATGATACTCACCAACGTAGCAAGTTTCAGCTTCGCCCCTACCCCAAAAATCACTAAAACACTAAAAATTCCATAAACTGTGAACTAAAATAGTTCATCATGCCATACAACCATTTAAAATTAAGTAAATAACCTCAACTTTACGATGAAACTACCATCAGTGGCCAGCAGCACTCAAGCTAAAACATTACACGAACTAAACATAACCTGGCAGGGGTCAAATCTAGCCCTGGGATGCTCTAACTGACCTTTGTGGGTTCTAATTGAACCTTGCAGGCTCTAACTGAACTCTGCAAACTCTAACTGAACTTTGCAGGCTCTAACTGAACCCTGAAGGCTCTATGTATTAGCCAAAAGTCGTTACCTTATTGGACATCAGCGTGTAATGCACGACACACTTCTCGCAGCTAGTCACCTTCCAAGACTGATCAGAATATTTCAAACAATGCCTTGTCTTTGTCTTCAAGAGACTGTGATTGGCAGAAATAATCATGCATTTTTTTTATTGGCCCATGACAAACCAAAGAACCAATCACCGTGACTAATTTCAGTGCCTATGCAGAAAATGGACACACGCAGACCAACGGTCAGTTTACCTTGCTGGGAGCAGGAGTGTGGGTGTGTCCGGATGGCTAGTCGCATCCCACAAATTCAGTAAATCTTCATAAATAGCTAGCACCATTATAAATGATTTGCAGGGGTTATATATGGGGTTCAAAATACTCAATTATGGAAAGCTCTAACAGATAGGGAGGGTATAAAAAGCCAACTTGAGACTGGTGTAAAAGTTTAAAAAAATACCAAAAAAATAATAAATTCCCTGTGGTCAGTAAACCATCTATCTGTATTTCCTCTTTTCAATGCTCTTTAATACCATGAACTGCACTAAAGGGAACTTGTTATATGTAAATTGTTAATTTGTAATTCTGCCAATATTTCATACCCCTATCCACACCCACCATAAGCCCTCAAGCAACCTTTGAGAGACTCAAGAGGACCAGGAGGATTTTGGAGGTTGGGGAAATTTCCCAGTATTATTGCAGTTTCAGACAATATATACCATGGCACAGTAAACTGCCTAACCATCTAAGTCACACTGTCAGGAGCATTTTGAACCCCATATTACCTGTTGCAAATTTATAATAATGATAGGGAAATTTCCCTGGATTTTTTAACTCCATGTATCGCTCATATACGTCTTCCCCACCCAAAACCCCCAATTCCCCACATTCCCCCAAGCTACATTTAGGGAATTTCATTAGGTTAGGTCAGGTTAAGATAATTAGAGGGGGGTCCAGGGGGGTGCATCCTCCTGGCTAAAATGAGTGTCTGGCTACATTTAAGGAATTTCATTGGGTTAGGATAATTAGAGGGGGGGGTCCAGGGGGGCACAACCCCCCAGCTGGAAGGGGGTTTCAGGTGGGTGCATCCCCCTGGCTAGTATGAGTGTCTGGCTCTGGCACATTTAGGGAATTTCATTAGGTTAGGTTAGGTCAGGTCAGGATAATTAGAAGGGTGGTCCACGGGGGCACAGCCCCCCTGCTAGAATAGGTTTGTACTAGTGGAGAGGGATTTCAGTAGGTATACATTTGCTTGTTTGCTTCATTTGGGGAATTTTCTTGATTTCTAGGAAAATTTCCCTGGATTTTTAACTTCATAAATGTCTTCTCCCCCCCCCCCCCCCCCCCTCCCTCCAAAAAAAAGCCCTGATTCCCAACATGCCCCAAGCTTGTTTTGAAGGGATGGGTGGGGGGTGTGGGTAGAGATATAGAGTATTGGCTGAAACTACAAACTACCAATTTCTCCTATATTTAAAGAATCTCAAGATTTCGAGATATTTCCCCGGTAAAAGTCAAGAATTACACCTTTCTAATCCTTGAAATGACCTTGCAAGGTGATAGAGTACATACTGTAGAACATGTCTGTGATGTTTTTAATGTGGGGACGGCTTTTGTAAGGCCATAGTAATTAAATTAAAATTCCGACGCCTCCAGATTCTAAGTCCACAATGATCAGTCCTGTAGGAAGCTATAGAAGTTAGTGCGTGTTAGGTTAGGTTAGGTAAGGTTAGGTTCCGAACCTAACCTAACCGGGGGGGCTGCGCCCCCCCTGGACCCCCCCCGCTAGGTCACTACTCCGAACCTAATCTAACCTAACCTAACCTTACTTAACCTAACCTAACCTAACCTTACCTAACCTAACCTAACCTTACCTAACCTAACCTTACCTAACCTTACCTAACCTAACCTAACACGCACTAACTTCTATAGCTTCCTACAGGACTGATCATTGTGGACTTAGAATCTGGAGGCGTCGGAATTTTAATTTAATTACTATGGCCCTACAAAAGCCGTCCCCACATTAAAAACATCACAGACATGTTCTACAGTATGTACTCTATCACCTTGCAAGGTCATTTCAAGGATTAGAAAGGAGGTGTAATTCTTGACTTTTACCTATTTCCCCTATATTTAGGGAGACCCTAGATCTTTAACGCCAATTTCCCACAGGCCACCAGGCTTGTTGGAGTGGGTTGTGGGTAGATAGAAAATAGTGGCTTATACTATAAACTTAGTTTTTTCCTTAAGTTCTCCAAAATGTGGGATATTGTTTCCTCCTCCCCCCTGACACACACACACACACATTGATTGCCATATATCACCCGTTTTGTCCGCCATAGTCCCCAAAGCTTATCAGGGTGGGATGGAGGAAAATGGGAAGGTCAAACTCTATGGTTTTACCATCGCGGTTCCATAAGACGGATGAAAAATGTAATCGTTCGACTTGGTAGCCAGGAAGGGCAGGCCGGCCAAGCCGCAGCTCATCGCCTCCATCAGCTGATCGCCGCCACTCACATCCTCAATCTGTCCCTTCTCTAGTTACTCTCCCCATACCCCGCCAGTACTCACCGCGCCAGGCACTCCTCCGTCACCTCCCTTCCTGATGGCCGAGGTCATGAGGCCCCTGGAGGCCACGGCAAGCCTGTTCATCAGCATTGTGTCACAGGAGTCCTGTCCGGCTCAATCTGCTGGAGTAGAATGGCGGAGAATGGCTATGCAACATATAGTCAAATGAGCGTTGATGGTAATGAATTTTCTTCATATTTCATTTCTATAATAATGAGTAAAATATAGTAAATTATTATTTATAAAAAAGGTTCTTGAATTATATAAATCATTATTTCTTTTATGTTAGAGATGTCTAATAAAACTTTTTATTTTACAACCAATGTATTTTTTATGCTTTTTCTTTTGTGTTTTTCTTTTTAATACTTTGTTATATTTTTCATTATTAAATTTTTTTTTTTCATATAATTCTTCTTATCTATTAACATCTAATTTGATAAAGATTGATTAAACTTATTGGATTTCGTCCGTCATTCTCTGGATAATCAATATTATATTACACTATGAGTTTATGATGCAAAAACAGTAGTTTGTTATTTTCTACCTGATTATTTACTTCCATTATGGTGGAGAGCTAATTTGACAAGTGTTGCATCACTGAACCCATTTCGGCGGCGGACACTTTGATTTAAAGGACGCAATGCACAGCATACCAACATATAAAACTACTCTGCTTGTGCATGCTCTCAACAACTTATGATTATTTTTCTTCACACCCCGTTAGTTGCATTCCATGTGTCTTGTAAGTCTAAATCGGTTTCATGCCGTGTTCTCCAGCTCTTGGAAGAAGGACGAGTCAGTTACTCCGAGCTCCAACTTGCAATAAAAAAATAAAATAAAAAAGACTCATTCAGTAATAAAAAAAAGTCAAATCTTTCGATATCCAGTTGAGATGTAACTATTGCGCGGTTGTCACATTCTCTCTCTCTCTCTCTCTCTCTCTCTCTCTCTCTCTCTCTCTCTGTTTAACAGTTTATGATGTTTCTTTTACAAGTGTATGCTGATTACAATCAATCATTTTGATGACAAAACAATCCCTTATGAAGCAGAATGCTTTGGGGACAATTTATGACAGGTAAAAAAGTAACAAAATAAAATAAATGAAAAGAAAAGACAATGTCTGACAATACAATAGAGTAATGATAGGAAATTATTCAATGGTAATTATAGGAAATTATTCAATGGTGGTAATGACAAAATCCTATGTTCAAGGTAACAAAGTAACAAAAGGCAGGATATTCTCTGATAATGAAATATAGAAATGATGGTTCTCTTGAAAATAAAAAGCATAACAAAATAATTATTCACAAAGATGGTTAAGACAAAAACCTATGTTGAAGCAGAAAGATTAATATAAACAGAATGCAATATAAATAGTTGAAAAGGTATCATAGCACAATTTGATTACATATGCAAATAAATTTGTTAATGTCTGATCCCCAGGGTGTTAACAACAGTCTATGAGATACATTTTTTTATGATATATTAGAAATGACATGATCTAAAGTATAATTTTCTGAATTATAAGGTTAGGGAGGGAAACATTTGCTAAGGAAGTAGAGAGAGTAAGTGTTTTTTTGTAGCTATTCCTAAAGGACTGTAGACTGGTTAATTGTTTGATGCGGCTGGGAGTTTTATTCCATATTTTAGGTCCAGGATGAGATATTGAATGTGTGAACAATGTTAGTTTGTGTCTGGGATTAGGCACAGACTTTTGGTTGCGCGTGCAATATGAGTGAAGGGGCTGGATATTATACTGGTTAGACTTGATCTGGGTATACATATAGTCTGCAATATTCAGCTTAAATAAATTAGTCAGGTTTAAAACATTTAATGATTTAAATAAAGGTGGTGTGTGTGTGTGTGTGAACAGAAATCACTGTTGGTCATTACTCAATTTTTTTTTTTGTGTGTGTAGGACATTCAGGTGATACAGGTGAGTAGGGTAAGTGTTTGACCAGATGGGATTACAATAATTTAAGTGAGGAAAGAAATGGGCATAATAAATACATTTGAGAACTTCCTGGGGGGCAAAATGTTTCACTTTGAGGAGGAGTGGGATTATTTTGGATATTTTCAAGCAAAGTTCTGATATATGATATTTGAATGACAAACTTTTATCCAAGATTATACCAAGAAATTTTGTTTTGTAGACTTGATGTACATCATCATTTAGAAATTTTAGGTTTGGTAATGGTTGGTATTTTGTGATGTTTTTGGTGAATAACATATAGAAGGTTTTAGAGCTATTTACTGTGAGACGGTTTGCCAGGCACCAATCTGAAAATTTCTTTAGTTCAACATTTTCTCTGTTTATCACTTCAGTTGGTTGGTCTCCTACCATGTAAAAAGTTGAATAATCTGCAAATAGTATGGTATTAAGGGAGTTGGAGATATTGCAAATATCATTTATGTATATCTAAAACAATATTGGTCCGAGTATACTACCTTGTGGTACCCCTAGGTGTACTTCTTTATGTTGTGAGGAGCTATTTTTGAATAGAGTAAATTGTTTTCTGTTATTTAGGTAGGATTTAAACCAATCATGAATGCAACCTCGAATTCCATAGTGGTACATTTTATTGAAAAGAATAGTGTGATGAATAGTATCAAAGGCTTCGCTGAAATCAATAAAAACTGATAGGATAGATTTGTTTTTGTTAAGAGCAGAGTATAAATCAGATGTGAAAGTATTTATTGCGTCAAAAGTGCTCATACCGGATCTGAAATAAAATTTTCTGTTTAGGATTTTCTTTTTATCTAATAACTGCATTAGATATTTTTTCATTAGGTATTGTTTCAAATACTTTGGAGAAAATGAGCAGAATAGAAATAGGGCGGTAGTTTGAAACTTTCGATTTACAGCCTGTTTTATGTATGGATATTACTTTATCTATTTTGAATCCATTTGGGAAAATGCCTGTAGTTATAAATTGATTAAACATGATTGTAAGAGGAACAGAAAGTGATTCTATTTTCTTCAAGAATATTTGGTGGGATCTCATCAAGGTGGAGCTGACTTATTTTTGAGAGATGATATTATGTTCATGGTGTCTACTGTAGTTATTGTAGGTATTGCCATTGAGTGGGGATAGTTGCTTTGGAGATAGATGAGATGGGAGGTATCTCTAGGGGGTAATCTACTTGCCAGTTAAGGAGCAATGTTTACAAAGTAATCTCTCTCTCTCTCTCTCTCTCTGTGGCGTCCAATGAAAGGATTGACTGTCTTTCACATTTATTTCCCAAGTTCTCCACACCCAAGTAGCTACAGCCTTGTACGTCTTAACAGCGGGCGGGGTGGAGGAGCTCTGCCCCAACCCCACCAACTCCACCCGTCACAACAACTCGACTAAACTCGAAGCAATAACGAAACAATAATTACTAAGACACTGGTTCGTTCAGAGTGCGACACGAACACACACAATATAATAACAATATAATAACCAATACACACACACACACACACACACACACACACACACATATACAATCCCCACATTACACCCCTCCCTGATCTACAAGATCACAGCAGTAACGTTGTGGAGGGCGCCGCATGCGAGTGCTGCGCCGAAGTGTGGGTTCAGCTGCTACCGTCCGCTGAGGCAGTGGTGCTTGACGGGGCTGGCCCTGCACCTGCTGCATCCTCACGTCGATGTACAGAGGAGGATCGTCCTTAGCCTCGTCCGAGTCAGAATGCGTCGACTCAGAGTCCTCTAGAGTGGCAAGGTCGCGGTGCCGCACGTCTCGCACATGCCTTGGCATCCCGTCCACTTCTACAACCTGCGGCGAGTTCACCCTGGTGACGATACCAGGTTGCGATACCGAAGTGCATCGCTCGCCGCGCTTCCTTATCCATACAGCGTCTCCTAAAGAATACTTCTGACTTCCGTCGTTACTGGGTATGCTGACTTCTGCTGGCTGCTCCGGGGAAGAGCACACACGGTCCCGTACCCTGTGGCGATACACAGCATTTGCAGGAGCTTCAGTCGCCGTGGCTCCGTCACGGGGCGTGATGTTGTAGAGATGGACTGCCTCGGGGATAGAACAGTGTTTTCTGGCTGCAATCACCTTCACTGTGCGGTGGTTGCGCTCCACAATCCCGTTCCCACTTGCGGCATACGCTGCCCTGAAGCGTAGAAATACGCCCCAGCGTCTGGCAAATGCTGAGAACTGGCGCCCACGGAACACAGTGTCGTTATCGAGAAGCACTTCCACAGGTGCTCCCCTTTCGAAGAAAACTTGTTCCAGCTCCTTTACGACGGTATCACTGTCTGCCCTGCGTAACTGCCGCCATACACAGAACCGAGAAGGCCCACAGTCGATGATAGACAAATAGTCTTGACCAACGTGATGCGTGATGTCAATGGCTAAGCGCCACCACGTTTCTTCTACACCGAGGGATCCCTGACGCCATTTCACTGGTGCTGGATCGATGCAGCGGCACACATCACATTTCTTCACGACATCACGCACCTCAGCTCGGGTAACCACTCTATCCAGCTCACGCCGTGCGAAATACAGGGTGCGCCGAATACCTGGGTGACCGGCACTCACATGAAGGTCCGCTATGCTGGGCCTGACATCTGGTTCCCCTTCAGCTTCTGCCGCGGCAACTGTCGTCTTGTCGCTTCGCATCCACTCCACTGGGACGCGCGTTAATACATCTGCTCTATTTTCTGCGGAGCGAACAAGGGTTACAGACAAAGCCAAACTGAACTCTGTCACCAGTTGCCGGATAACCTCGACGCGGCGGCGAATCAACATTTCCCCGTGCGCTTTGGTGCGAAGGCGTGCACGGCCACTAAGTGCGTCATCTAACCAGCGGTGAACGGTAGCAGAGTCTGTACGCAGTTCTATGTGCTTCATACCCCATGCAATGGCCAGGTTGACCCCACGAACTGCCGCGTCAAGCTCCGCCATGTTGATATGTGTGGTGTCGTCTTGCCGTCGCAACCAGCATGCATCCTCAATAGCTACGCCTTGCGGAGTCTCCACTACAATCCCAGAAGCAAGAGAGCTAGCGTCAGTCCATACAACCGCCCGGTCGCCGCGCACACACCACGCACCATGGCATGGATCCTCTGTAGCAAGCCGCGCCGCCACATACCGCATGTGATCCCTCAGAGAGTCATCCTTTACAGCATCGTTCCAGCCTTGCGTTACCTCATTTGCCCGTCGCTTCAGCCACGCTGCTGCTGGGCGGAGCCACCCGCCCAGTGGCATGTGAGCGACAAGCCGCCCGCACCAAGCGAATATGGACCGGCGCGTCACTTGAGTTGGAGGGGGGGTGATAGTGTTGTCGCGTGTCCACCACAGCTGGCCGTCACATGACTGCACGTGTAACCCCAGCAACCGGGCCCCGTCTTCAGCACGGCAGGGCTTCTTACACTCCAACCCGTAAGCAGCGAAGTGTGCAGAGACTTGTTCGGCACAAACTATGTCTTCGTTCACAAGTAAGTCGTCGACATATGGCAATACCGCTCTCTCTATTTCAGGGTCTTGCGCCAGGATGGTCTTGACAACTGCTTTCATGACTAACGGTGCCACGTTGAGGCCGAATCCAAGCCGTGTTAAACAGTATCGTTGGCCACGCACCATCACTATTTGAAACGGCCACAACTGCTGCTCAACACGTAACTGTAGATATGCCTTGCGAAGGTCTAAAACTGTGACATTTACTCCGTGTCGGCGCCACTTGCGTAGTTGGTCAGCACACACGTCGCTATCGGCGGTGAAGGCGGTTACGTGGTCGTTAAGCTCACGATAATCCAGCACGGGTCGCACTTTCCCACCGTTATTCTGGCGGACTGCCATGAGCGGAACAAGTCCCCGCTGAGCTCCGTGTTGTACTTCGTCATAGGGTACCAGCCAGCCATGTTGAATCCAGGATCCCAGTTCCTCGTCAAACTCCCGGCGCATGGAAGTGGGCACGTTGTACTGCGCCACGGTATTTTGTAAGCAGTCGGGCGCCTTTCCATCAGTCCACTTCCAAGTCACTGTCCATGTCCGTTGTGTCGCATTGAACTGAACACTGAAGTCCGGGGCGTCCACTACCAGTGGTGCAGTGCTCGTGGCCCCACACACCCGCTCATTTCCACAGAATTGGACGTCTGTGGGTGACTTCACCACTACACCGCCGAGTGCCGTAACTCCAGCGATACCAAGTACAGCATCCACACCTAGCGGCGGCTCGTTCATCACCAATGTGTGCACTTGAGCGCGTTGGCCAGTAGAGGTCTCCACAGTCATGTTGCCGACGCCCACACATTGGAAGTAGTCACCGCTGATGGTTTTGATGTTTGTTGTCTTCTGCTGCCACTGAGCACAAAACGGAGCATACACGATGTTATCTGTGCAGCCAGTGTCGAGCAGAACACGGCGCGGCCGACCATCAACTAGCAGCTTAATCACCGGAAGAGCGCCACCTACCAGTTGCTGGGAGAGGGTGCTGGCGCTGATGCATCCTCTCCAGCGTAGTTTTCCGGCTTCGGACACATGGCAGCAAAATGTCCTAGTTGCCCACAGTTCCAACATCGACGAGGCCGACGGGTCCCTCGTAGCTGCTGCTGTCGCCGCTCTGGGGTTCCGGCGGCGGCGGCGGCGGCGGCCACTCGTTCGTCGCTGAGGACAGCCCTTGCTCTGGCTAGCACTTGAGGTAAGTCGAGTTTCTCAGCTCTTGAGCCTGCGCGGATCGTGCGACGAACATCATCCGGCAGACCAGCGATGAACGCGCAGGCAAGGGCGCGATCAGAGATTCCACCAAACAAAGCAGACAGCCTCCGTAGGTCAGCCAGGTACACGTCAGGGGCCTCACTGGGACGCAGCCGGCGTGAAGTAAAAGCTTCGTAGGCTGCATGCTGGTCCAAGGCGAATGCCGCGTAAAGTGCGTCCCTTACGTCCTCAAGCGAAGACCGGCTTGAAGGCGACAGCTGTGACCACACAGCGAACGCCCCGCCAGTCAGGCGTAATGGCAACACATCCTCGAGTACAGCTCCTCGGAGTCCACACAACATCTCCGCCCGTGTTACCCATTCCACTACGTCTGTCGTACCATCATACTCTGGGATCAGCCGGACGTCGAACGGTAGTGGTGAGGTGAAGGTAGTGGTTGTTGTTGATCCAGAGGTGGTGGTGGTGGTGGTGGTGGTGGTAGTAGTAGCGGGCTGTGTAGTCGTACTCATCTTGCCTAGATAGCTTGTGGCGTCCAATGAAAGGATTGACTGTCTTTCACATTTATTTCCCCAAGTTCTCCACACCCAAGTAGCTACAGCCTTGTACGTCTTAACAGCGGGCGGGGTGGAGGAGCTCTGCCCCAACCCCACCAACTCCACCCGTCACAACAACTCGACTAAACTCGAAGCAATAACGAAACAATAATTACTAAGATACTGGTTCGTTCAGAGTGCGACACGAACACACACAATATAATAACAATATAATAACCAATACACACACACACACACACACACACACATTACACTCTCTCTCTCTCTCTCTCTCTCTCTCTCTTTAAATGTCATTTACTATCTTGTATAGAGTTA
>CM035193.1:8357298-8387298 GCA_020233015.1 Callinectes sapidus
TTGATTGCCATATATCACCCGTTTTGTCCGCCATAGTCCCCAAAGCTTATCAGGGTGGGATGGAGGAAAATGGGAAGGTCAAACTCTATGGTTTTACCATCGCGGTTCCATAAGACGGATGAAAAATGTAATCGTTCGACTTGGTAGCCAGGAAGGGCAGGCCGGCCAAGCCGCAGCTCATCGCCTCCATCAGCTGATCGCCGCCACTCACATCCTCAATCTGTCCCTTCTCTAGTTACTCTCCCCATACCCCGCCAGTACTCACCGCGCCAGGCACTCCTCCGTCACCTCCCTTCCTGATGGCCGAGGTCATGAGGCCCCTGGAGGCCACGGCAAGCCTGTTCATCAGCATTGTGTCACAGGAGTCCTGTCCGGCTCAATCTGCTGGAGTAGAATGGCGGAGAATGGCTATGCAACATATAGTCAAATGAGCGTTGATGGTAATGAATTTTCTTCATATTTCATTTCTATAATAATGAGTAAAATATAGTAAATTATTATTTATAAAAAAGGTTCTTGAATTATATAAATCATTATTTCTTTTATGTTAGAGATGTCTAATAAAACTTTTTATTTTACAACCAATGTATTTTTTATGCTTTTTCTTTTGTGTTTTTCTTTTTAATACTTTGTTATATTTTTCATTATTAAATTTTTTTTTTTCATATAATTCTTCTTATCTATTAACATCTAATTTGATAAAGATTGATTAAACTTATTGGATTTCGTCCGTCATTCTCTGGATAATCAATATTATATTACACTATGAGTTTATGATGCAAAAACAGTAGTTTGTTATTTTCTACCTGATTATTTACTTCCATTATGGTGGAGAGCTAATTTGACAAGTGTTGCATCACTGAACCCATTTCGGCGGCGGACACTTTGATTTAAAGGACGCAATGCACAGCATACCAACATATAAAACTACTCTGCTTGTGCATGCTCTCAACAACTTATGATTATTTTTCTTCACACCCCGTTAGTTGCATTCCATGTGTCTTGTAAGTCTAAATCGGTTTCATGCCGTGTTCTCCAGCTCTTGGAAGAAGGACGAGTCAGTTACTCCGAGCTCCAACTTGCAATAAAAAAATAAAATAAAAAAGACTCATTCAGTAATAAAAAAAAGTCAAATCTTTCGATATCCAGTTGAGATGTAACTATTGCGCGGTTGTCACATTCTCTCTCTCTCTCTCTCTCTCTCTCTCTCTCTCTCTCTCTCTCTGTTTAACAGTTTATGATGTTTCTTTTACAAGTGTATGCTGATTACAATCAATCATTTTGATGACAAAACAATCCCTTATGAAGCAGAATGCTTTGGGGACAATTTATGACAGGTAAAAAAGTAACAAAATAAAATAAATGAAAAGAAAAGACAATGTCTGACAATACAATAGAGTAATGATAGGAAATTATTCAATGGTAATTATAGGAAATTATTCAATGGTGGTAATGACAAAATCCTATGTTCAAGGTAACAAAGTAACAAAAGGCAGGATATTCTCTGATAATGAAATATAGAAATGATGGTTCTCTTGAAAATAAAAAGCATAACAAAATAATTATTCACAAAGATGGTTAAGACAAAAACCTATGTTGAAGCAGAAAGATTAATATAAACAGAATGCAATATAAATAGTTGAAAAGGTATCATAGCACAATTTGATTACATATGCAAATAAATTTGTTAATGTCTGATCCCCAGGGTGTTAACAACAGTCTATGAGATACATTTTTTTATGATATATTAGAAATGACATGATCTAAAGTATAATTTTCTGAATTATAAGGTTAGGGAGGGAAACATTTGCTAAGGAAGTAGAGAGAGTAAGTGTTTTTTTGTAGCTATTCCTAAAGGACTGTAGACTGGTTAATTGTTTGATGCGGCTGGGAGTTTTATTCCATATTTTAGGTCCAGGATGAGATATTGAATGTGTGAACAATGTTAGTTTGTGTCTGGGATTAGGCACAGACTTTTGGTTGCGCGTGCAATATGAGTGAAGGGGCTGGATATTATACTGGTTAGACTTGATCTGGGTATACATATAGTCTGCAATATTCAGCTTAAATAAATTAGTCAGGTTTAAAACATTTAATGATTTAAATAAAGGTGGTGTGTGTGTGTGTGTGAACAGAAATCACTGTTGGTCATTACTCAATTTTTTTTTTTGTGTGTGTAGGACATTCAGGTGATACAGGTGAGTAGGGTAAGTGTTTGACCAGATGGGATTACAATAATTTAAGTGAGGAAAGAAATGGGCATAATAAATACATTTGAGAACTTCCTGGGGGGCAAAATGTTTCACTTTGAGGAGGAGTGGGATTATTTTGGATATTTTCAAGCAAAGTTCTGATATATGATATTTGAATGACAAACTTTTATCCAAGATTATACCAAGAAATTTTGTTTTGTAGACTTGATGTACATCATCATTTAGAAATTTTAGGTTTGGTAATGGTTGGTATTTTGTGATGTTTTTGGTGAATAACATATAGAAGGTTTTAGAGCTATTTACTGTGAGACGGTTTGCCAGGCACCAATCTGAAAATTTCTTTAGTTCAACATTTTCTCTGTTTATCACTTCAGTTGGTTGGTCTCCTACCATGTAAAAAGTTGAATAATCTGCAAATAGTATGGTATTAAGGGAGTTGGAGATATTGCAAATATCATTTATGTATATCTAAAACAATATTGGTCCGAGTATACTACCTTGTGGTACCCCTAGGTGTACTTCTTTATGTTGTGAGGAGCTATTTTTGAATAGAGTAAATTGTTTTCTGTTATTTAGGTAGGATTTAAACCAATCATGAATGCAACCTCGAATTCCATAGTGGTACATTTTATTGAAAAGAATAGTGTGATGAATAGTATCAAAGGCTTCGCTGAAATCAATAAAAACTGATAGGATAGATTTGTTTTTGTTAAGAGCAGAGTATAAATCAGATGTGAAAGTATTTATTGCGTCAAAAGTGCTCATACCGGATCTGAAATAAAATTTTCTGTTTAGGATTTTCTTTTTATCTAATAACTGCATTAGATATTTTTTCATTAGGTATTGTTTCAAATACTTTGGAGAAAATGAGCAGAATAGAAATAGGGCGGTAGTTTGAAACTTTCGATTTACAGCCTGTTTTATGTATGGATATTACTTTATCTATTTTGAATCCATTTGGGAAAATGCCTGTAGTTATAAATTGATTAAACATGATTGTAAGAGGAACAGAAAGTGATTCTATTTTCTTCAAGAATATTTGGTGGGATCTCATCAAGGTGGAGCTGACTTATTTTTGAGAGATGATATTATGTTCATGGTGTCTACTGTAGTTATTGTAGGTATTGCCATTGAGTGGGGATAGTTGCTTTGGAGATAGATGAGATGGGAGGTATCTCTAGGGGGTAATCTACTTGCCAGTTAAGGAGCAATGTTTACAAAGTAATCTCTCTCTCTCTCTCTCTCTCTCTCTGTGGCGTCCAATGAAAGGATTGACTGTCTTTCACATTTATTTCCCAAGTTCTCCACACCCAAGTAGCTACAGCCTTGTACGTCTTAACAGCGGGCGGGGTGGAGCAGCTCTGCCCCAACCCCACCAACTCCACCCGTCACAACAACTCGACTAAACTCGAAGCAATAACGAAACAATAATTACTAAGACACTGGTTCGTTCAGAGTGCGACACGCACACACACAATATAATAACAATATAATAACCAATACACACACACACACACACACACACACACACAAATATACAATCCCCACATTACACCCCTCCCTGATCTACAAGATCACAGCAGTAACGTTGTGGAGGGCGCCGCATGCGAGTGCTGCGCCGAAGTGTGGGTTCCGCTGCTACCGTCCGCTGAGGCAGTGGTGCTTGACGGGGCTGGCCCTGCACCTGCTGCATCCTCACGTCGATGTACAGAGGAGGATCGTCCTTAGCCTCGTCCGAGTCAGAATGCGTCGACTCAGCGTCCTCTAGAGTGGCAAGGTCGCGGTGCCGCACGTCTCGCACATGCCTTGGCATCCCGTCCACTTCTACAACCTGCGGCGAGTTCACCCTGGTGCCGATACCAGGTTGCGATACCGAAGTGCATCGCTCGCCGCGCTTCCTTATCCATACAGCGTCTCCTAAAGAATACTTCTGACTTCCGTCGTTACTGGGTATGCTGACTTCTGCTGGCTGCTCCGGGGAAGAGCACACACGGTCCCGTACCCTGTGGCGATACACCGCATTTGCAGGAGCTTCAGTCGCCGTGGCTCCGTCACGGGGCGTGATGTTGTAGAGCTGGACTGCCTCGGGGATAGAACAGTGTTTTCTGGCTGCAATCACCTTCACTGTGCGGTGGTTGCGCTCCACAATCCCGTTCCCACTTGCGGCATACGCTGCCCTGAAGCGTAGACATACGCCCCAGCGTCTGGCAAATGCTGAGAACTGGCGCCCACGGAACACAGTGTCGTTATCGAGAAGCACTTCCACAGGTGCTCCCCTTTCGAAGAAAACTTGTTCCAGCTCCTTTACGCCGGTATCACTGTCTGCCCTGCGTAACTGCCGCCATACACAGAACCGAGAAGGCCCACAGTCGATGATAGACAAATAGTCTTGACCAACGTGATGCGTGATGTCAATGGCTAAGCGCCACCACGTTTCTTCTACACCGAGGGATCCCTGACGCCATTTCACTGGTGCTGGATCGATGCAGCGGCACACATCACATTTCTTCACGACATCACGCACCTCAGCTCGGGTAACCACTCTATCCAGCTCACGCCGTGCGAAATACAGGGTGCGCCGAATACCTGGGTGACCGGCACTCACATGAAGGTCCGCTATGCTGGGCCTGACATCTGGTTCCCCTTCAGCTTCTGCCGCGGCAACTGTCGTCTTGTCGCTTCGCATCCACTCCACTGGGCCGCGCGTTAATACATCTGCTCTATTTTCTGCGGAGCGAACAAGGGTTACAGACAAAGCCAAACTGAACTCTGTCACCAGTTGCCGGATAACCTCGACGCGGCGGCGAATCAACATTTCCCCGTGCGCTTTGGTGCGAAGGCGTGCACGGCCACTAAGTGCGTCATCTAACCAGCGGTGAACGGTAGCAGAGTCTGTACGCAGTTCTATGTGCTTCATACCCCATGCAATGGCCAGGTTGACCCCACGAACTGCCGCGTCAAGCTCCGCCATGTTGATATGTGTGGTGTCGTCTTGCCGTCGCAACCAGCATGCATCCTCAATAGCTACGCCTTGCGGCGTCTCCACTACAATCCCAGAAGCAAGAGAGCTAGCGTCAGTCCATACAACCGCCCGGTCGCCGCGCACACACCACGCACCATGGCATGGATCCTCTGTAGCAAGCCGCGCCGCCACATACCGCATGTGATCCCTCAGAGAATCATCCTTTACAGCATCGTTCCAGCCTTGCGTTACCTCATTTGCCCGTCGCTTCAGCCACGCTGCTGCTGGGCGGAGCCACCCGCCCAGTGGCATGTGAGCGACAAGCCGCCCGCACCAAGCGAATATGGACCGGCGCGTCACTTGAGTCGGAGGGGGGGTGATAGTGTTGTCGCGTGTCCACCACAGCTGGCCGTCACATGACTGCACGTGTAACCCCAGCAACCGGGCCCCGTCTTCAGCACGGCAGGGCTTCTTACACCCCAACCCGTAAGCAGCGAAGTGTGCAGAGACTTGTTCGGCACAAACTATGTCTTCGTTCACAAGTAAGTCGTCGACATATGGCAATACCGCTCTCTCTATTTCAGGGTCTTGCGCCAGGATGGTCTTGACAACTGCTTTCATGCCTAACGGTGCCACGTTGAGGCCGAATCCAAGCCGTGTTAAACAGTATCGTTGGCCACGCACCATCACTATTTGAAACGGCCACAACTGCTGCTCAACACGTAACTGTAGATATGCCTTGCGAAGGTCTAAAACTGTGACATTTACTCCGTGTCGGCGCCACTTGCGTAGTTGGTCAGCACACACGTCACTATCGGCGGTGAAGGCGGTTACGTGGTCGTTAAGCTCACGATAATCCAGCACGGGTCGCACTTTCCCACCGGTATTCTGGCGGACTGCCATGAGCGGAACAAGTCCCCGCTGAGCTCCGTGTTGTACTTCGTCATAGGGTACCAGCCAGCCATGTTGAATCCAGGATCCCAGTTCCTCGTCCAACTCCCGGCGCATGGAAGTGGGCACGTTGTACTGCGCCACGGTATTTTGTAAGCAGTCGGGCGCCTTTCCATCAGTCCACTTCCAAGTCACTGTCCATGTCCGTTGTGTCGCATTGAACTGACCACTGAAGTCCGGGGCGTCCACTACCAGTGGTGCAGTGCTCGTGGCCCCACACACCCGCTCATTTCCGCAGAATTGGACGTCTGTGGGTGACTTCACCACTACACCGCCGAGTGCCGTAACTCCAGCGATACCAAGTACAGCATCCACACCTAGCGGCGGCTCGTTCATCACCCATGTGTGCACTTGAGCGCGTTGGCCAGTAGAGGTCTCCACAGTCATGTTGCCGACGCCCACACATTGGAAGTAGTCACCGCTGATGGTTTTGATGTTTGTTGTCTTCTGCTGCCACTGAGCACAAAACGGAGCATACACGATGTTATCTGTGCAGCCAGTGTCGAGCAGAACACGGCGCGGCCGACCATCAACTAGCAGCTTAATCACCGGAAGAGCGCCACCTACCAGTTGCTGGGAGAGGGTGCTGGCGCTGATGCATCCTCTCCAGCGTAGTTTTCCGGCTTCGGACACATGGCAGCAAAATGTCCTAGTTGCCCACAGTTCCAACATCGACGAGGCCGACGGGTCCCTCGTAGCTGCTGCTGTCGCCGCTCTGGGGTTCCGGCGGCGGCGGCGGCGGCGGCCACTCGTTCGTCGCTGAGGACAGCCCTTGCTCTGGCTAGCACTTGAGGTAAGTCGAGTTTCTCAGCTCTTGAGCCTGCGCGGATCGTGCGACGAACATCATCCGGCAGACCAGCGATGAACGCGCAGGCAAGGGCGCGATCAGAGATTCCACCAAACAAAGCAGACAGCCTCCGTAGGTCAGCCAGGTACACGTCAGGGGCCTCACTGGGACGCAGCCGGCGTGAAGTAAAAGCTTCGTAGGCTGCATGCTGGTCCAAGGCGAATGCCGCGTAAAGTGCGTCCCTTACGTCCTCAAGCGAAGACCGGCTTGAAGGCGACAGCTGTGACCACACAGCGAACGCCCCGCCAGTCAGGCGTAATGGCAACACATCCTCGAGTACAGCTCCTCGGAGTCCACACAACATCTCCGCCCGTGTTACCCATTCCACTACGTCTGTCGTACCATCATACTCTGGGATCAGCCGGACGTCGAACGGTAGTGGTGAGGTGAAGGTAGTGGTTGTTGTTGATCCAGAGGTGGTGGTGGTGGTGGTGGTGGTGGTAGTAGTAGCGGGCTGTGTAGTCGTACTCATCTTGCCTAGATAGCTTGTGGCGTCCAATGAAAGGATTGACTGTCTTTCACATTTATTTCCCCAAGTTCTCCACACCCAAGTAGCTACAGCCTTGTACGTCTTAACAGCGGGCGGGGTGGAGGAGCTCTGCCCCAACCCCACCAACTCCACCCGTCACAACAACTCGACTAAACTCGAAGCAATAACGAAACAATAATTACTAAGATACTGGTTCGTTCAGAGTGCGACACGAACACACACAATATAATAACAATATAATAACCAATACACACACACACACACACACACACACATTACACTCTCTCTCTCTCTCTCTCTCTCTCTCTCTTTAAATGTCATTTACTATCTTGTATAGAGTTATCAAATCTCCTCTCTCTCTTCTTTTTGCAGAGTTGGCAATCCCATTTCTTTTAGTCTGTCCTCATATGTTAGTTCTCTTAATTCTGGTATCATTTTTGTGGCTACACTTTGGATTTTTTTTTTTTTTATGTAGAAGGGAGGCCGCCAAGGGCAACAAAAATAAATAAAAAAAGCCCACTGAAGTGCCGGTCCCTGGGGAACTTCAAATTCATGAGCCAAAAGAATGGGATAAGTGTCTTGATACCTCTCTCTTGAAAGAGTTCAAGTCATAGGCAGATGGAAATACAGAAGCAGGGAGAGAGTTCCAGAGTTTACCAGAGAAAGGGATGAAAGACTGAGAACATTGATTAACTCTTGTATTAGACAGGTGGACAGAATAGGGGTGAGAGGAAGAGGCAAGTCTTGTGCGGCAGGCCGCAGGAGCAGGGGAGGCATACATTTAGCAAGATCAGAAGAGCAGTTAGCATGAAAATAGCAGTAAAACAGAGCAAGAGAGGCAACATTGCGGCGATGAGAAAGAGGCTGAGGAAAGTGAGCCAGAGGAGAGGAGTTGATAAGACGAAAACCTTTTAATTCCACCCTGTTCAATGAGTGAAGCCTCCCCAAACATGTGAAGCATACTCCATATATGGAAGGATAAATCCCCTGTATAGAGTTAGCAGTTGGGGAGGTGAGTAAAACTGGCAGAGACGGCTCAGAACACCTAACTTCATAGAAGCTGTTTTAGCTAGAGAGATGTGAAGTTTCCAATTTAGATTACAAGTAAAGGATAGACCGAGGATGTTTAGTGTAGGAGAAGGGGAACAGTTGAGTGTCATTGAAGAAGAAGGGATAGTTATTTGGAAGGTTGTGTCGAGTTGATAGGTGGAGGAATTGAGTTTTTGAGGCATTGAACAACACTAAGTTTGCTTTGCCCCAATCAAAAATTTAAGAGAGATCAGAAGTTGGGCGTTCTGAGGCTTCCCTGCATGAGCTGTGTACTTCCTGAAGGGTTGGTCGTCTATGGAAAGACGTAGAAAAGTGCAAGGTGGTTTCATCAGCATAGGAGTGGATAAGGCAAGAAGTTTGGTTTAGATTATTGATGAATAACAGGAAGAGAGTGGGTGATAGGACAGACCCTTGAGGAACACCACTGTTTATAGATTTAGGGGAAAAACAGTGACCGTCTACCACAGCAGCAATAGAACGTTCTGAAAGGAAACTTGAGATGAAGTTGCAGAGAGATGGGTAGAAGACGTAGGAGGGTAGTTTGGAAATTAAAGCTTTGTGCCAGACTCTATCAAAAGCTTTTGATATGTCTAGGGCTACAGCAAAAGTTTCACCAAAATATCTAAAAGAGGATGACCAAGATTCAGTAAGGAAAGCCAGAAGATCACCAGTAGAGCAGCCTTGACGGAAGCCATACTGGCGATCAGATAGAAGATTACGAAGTGATATATGTTTAAGAATCTTCTTGTTGAGAATAGATTAAAAAACTTTAGATAAGCATGAGATTAAAGCGATAGGACGGTAGTTTGAAGGATTAGAACGGTCACACTTTTTAGGAACAGGCTGAATGTAGGCAAACTTCCAGCAAGAAGGAAGGGTAGATGTAGATAGACAGAGTTGAAAGAGTTTGACTAGGCAAGGTGCAAGCACGGAGGCACAGTTTCGGAGAACAATAGGAGGGACCCCATCAAGTGCATAAGCTTTCCGAGAGTTTAGGCCAGCGAGGGGATGGAAAACATCATTACGAAGGATTCTAATAGGTAGCATGAAGTACTCATATTAGGTGACCACACCACTGCTGCATATTCCAACCTTGGATGTATCATGCTGGCTAAAATTTTTATCATCCTATCTTTATCCATGTAGTGGAAAGCCATCCTAATACTGCTTAATATCCTATATGTTGAACCAAATGGTTTATGTGCCGTTCTGGGCTCAGTGTATCCCAAGGATATTATAAGCAAGGATGAAGTGATCGAATTGGCGAAATTGAGGAAAATGTTCATGCCGTCAGTGCACACTAGGGGGCAGCAGTAGTGGAGAGTAGTGAAGGAGAGGGGGATCCCTTTGCCCGGCCAGCTGTTGACGCCACACAGCGGCAACGCTCCACCGGCACCATCAAAGTCAAAATGTTCCCACGCACAGCACCAACAAGGAACAGTTCTTGCTGCTTTTGTGGCGAAAATGGAGCAACTTGTCCACGGATGCGCCTTCATCTGTTCCCTAGAAACACTAGAAGGTATGTAGTGATAGATAATGATAAGATAAGTCAATAAATATGACACATTTAAATAAAAAGTCATTCTATATATCGGAGTCTCTGCCTCACTGAGGAAACGTTGGATAAATATCGTTAAAACATTTACAAATCTAGCTTAACCTTATCCAGATTGTTCTAAAGGTTGTGACATAGGGACTGGTTTTATTGTTGAGTTGAATTTTATTGGCGCTGACACACATTTCACTTGTAGACGAATGCAGGGGCTCCAACGCAAGCTGACTGGAAAGACCACCACCCTGTTGTTACCATGGACGAGGCGACACGTGGAGCAGCGAGCCTCCCTCCCTTCCTCGCTGCTTGCCTCCCTCGCGTTTAGCACATGGCGGCAGTAGGAACAACACACTGTGGGCCCCATTCTGGCCCAGGGCAGGCCACGAGGCAGGAACTGCAGGGCCACTGGGCCATAGACGCGCGCCCCGACACACACACTTAGTTGTGCAGGGTCTTCAATAGTGTGTGTGTGTTCTATCAATAACTTTATGTGAATGCAATGATTATTCTTGTCATAACATTGCAAGTATGAAATTCAATGTTTAGGAGGCATTAAGATTCTGTTTACAGTTTTAGAATTAATCTAGTCATTATGACTATTGAATTTATGAAACCGATATTACACAATAAAATATATTAATATATATGTATATGTATCAATGTACCTATAAATGAGTACGACTATGAATGAATACGACTAATATAAGAAAAGGAGGGCAAAAAATTAAGCAAAACAATATAGCCATCCCTTGTGAAACAGAAAAAATGGGTTCCATTCTTTATCTTTAGCCTCCGTCAGTGGCCACTGTGGCGCCTTGATCTTTCCTTCAAGGTATAATTCACGGCTTGGTATCCTTCTTAGAGAATCCTTGGTGTATCCTGCATCACCACGCCCAGATCTTTTTCTCCCTTGGTCTTAAGTATTACCTCCTGTCCCATCTTGTAATTCCATTCTGGCCTTTGTTTTGCTTTTACCTAGCTCCATCACATGGCATCTCTTTGCATTGAAATCCAGTTTCCACCTTTTACTCCATTTATAGATCTTGTCTATATCACTTTGTAACTCTCGACAGTCATCGGTGTTTTTTACAACTCTTTTTAATTTTATGTTATCTGCAAACAGATTCATATAGCTGTGTGAGTGTAATTCAGAGTAATTCACTGTCGCGGTCGCCTGCTGGTCACTCAGCCAGCCTTTTCCCTACGGAGCGAGCTCAGAGCTCATAGACTGATCTTCGGGTAGGGCTGCAACCACATCACACACAATACACCAGGACAGCGAGGCCACAACCCCTCGAGTTACATCCCGTACCTACTTGCTGCGGCTTGCCTATTTGCCTCGCCGCGCCTGAGACTCGAACCCGGGCCCTCTAGGTTGTGAGCCGAGCGTTCTAACCACTGCACTACGCGGTATGTGTGTGTATGTGTGTGTGTAAGAGGGAGAAGCTGGCGAAGACCAACACAAGTCAAATGAAAAAAAAAAGGCTACAAATTACCCACTCCCCTTGTAGATCAGAAACAGTTAGCCCTCCCTCCCCCCCCCCCCAAAAAAAAAAAGGATAAATGTCTTAAAGCCCTCCTCTTAAATAAAGTCAAGTCTTAGGAATTTGTAAATACCGAAGCAGGTACGGCGTTCCATAGTTTACCAGAGAATAATGGTATGAATGATTGGAAATACTGATTAACTCTTGCATTAAGGAGTTGAACAGAATAGAGATGAGAGGAAGAAGAAAGCCATGCAGAACGAGGCCGTAGGAGGAAGGGGGATTGCAGGTAGCGAGATCAATTGATTAGTTAGCATAAGCGATGGAAGAAGCAAAAGATGCAACATTCGGACGGTGAGAAAGAGGCTGAGACAATCAGTCAGAAGGGATGAGATAATAAGTCGAAATTTTTTTTTTTCATTCAATCTGACAAGACTTTGTAAGTGGAACAGACAAGGTCCTTGTACAGAGTTAGCAGTTGTGGAAGAGGTGTAAAAAAGTGGAGGAGACGCCTCAGGACGCCTAACTTCATAACTGTTTTTAACAAGAGATGAGATGTCACAAGTTTCCAATAAAGAGTATAAGTAAAGGAGAGATCGAGGATATTCATTGTAGAAGAGGGCTGTTGAGTGTTAATAGAGAAGAAGGGTTAGAGGACTGGAAGGTTGTGTCCAAGAATATTATAATTAGAATCTTAGAATCCTTGGTTGTGTTCAATTCATAGATAGGAAAATTGAGTTTTTGAAGCATTACTAATAAAGTTTTCTTTATCCCAGTCGGAAATCTTATTAAAGAGATCAGACGTCAGGCGTTTTGTGGCGCCCTGCAGGGACGCCACGGCAAGTGACCTGCAAGGGCTCACTTTGTGCAATACAAGGTGCAATACTTTGATTTATGTAGATGGCGTTGGTAAATTTCAGCCAATGGGAACATCCCTCTGCTACGCTTTCAGTCAATCAAGAACTCTCTAGCTCATAATAAGAGATTGGGAAGCATTGCAAAAAGAGACCAAACACAGGATTAACCACAAAATTCTCCCACTTTCCTGTCCCCCACGCCCGTAATAATGGAAGTAGGTGTATGAAAAGTCGGTGTTCTAAAATAATACTGGTATCAACCGCGAAATGTGAAAACAAATGGGTGAAAACATGATGGTGAAATAAGTATAGTGACATACTATGCCGCGTGCTGTAGCGGTTTGCCGGCGCCGCGCGCGGCAGCGGCAAACCGCGAAAATTTGAACCTGACATACTATGAGCGGCAAACCGACCTCCAGTGTTGTTTTCTCTCAATGTTGTTCGGACATCAGCGTAGGATGGATGTGGCTAATTTCGTTAAAATTGTAACTTTGTGCGCTGCTGAAAGCGGAAGGGTTACTGGATGCTCCTGGATGTGCCCGGACCTGCTCCGTTCACCCCTATAACCTTGCCTATAACCGTGGCCGAGATCCTTTCCCTCGTTTCTACGCAAATATTAGAAATCACAACGATAAATTCTTCACCTATTACCGAATGACAATACCAAGCTTTGATCACCTGCTCGAAGTGCCAACTTTGGAATTTTCAACATAGTTACATTAGTATATATATATATATATATATATATATATATATATATATATATATATATATATATATATATATATATATATATATATATATATATATATATGACTGCCTCTCCTTAGAGTGAAGGGAAATAGAAGCGAAGTGATACATGGGTGAGCGAACACCTATCTCAATGGAGGGTGGAGGGAGTGTGCATGTCTGGTCTGGGGTAGGGCGGGTGAGCGAGGGTACGGCAGGGCAGGGCAGGGCAGGGCTGGGGGCGGCGGGGTGTGGTGGTGTTGAGGGGTGTGGCGTAGTGTAGTGTAGTGTAGTGACATACTAGACGCGGCAAACCGTTGCCGCCAGCGGCAGCGGCGAAAAAAGAACCGCCAGCATGTGTAATCCTATGGGACGTGACATACTAGAGAAACCGACGTCGCGCGCGGTCGCGGTTGCCGCTGTCTGATTTATTTCTGCCGCGCATGTTGGCGGGAAAAATCAAAACCGCGACCGCGCGCGGTCGCGGTATTCAGAGTCAACACATGTTAAGCTATGGCTACTGACATACCATGCCGCGCGCGGCGGCGGGAAAACACTAATCTTCTCTGGTATATATATATATATATATATATATATATATATATATATATATATATATATATATATATATATACTAATGTAAGTATGTTGAAAATTCCAAAGTTGGCATCTCTGTCTGTGATGACTTTGATCTGCAGTAGCTTAAAAGCATTCATCAGGTGTATTTCGTTTCTGGCTCACACTCCTGTTTGTTTTTGAAAAATAATATACAGATATCAATTGTGAACTTTTTGAATATGTCTGCGGAAGTGATTATTTCTATGGTAGAGCAACAGCCTGCTATCTGGGACAAGGGTTGTGAGCAGTATAAAGATAGAATGGCACAAAGTTGCAATTTTAACGAAATTAGCCACATCCACCCTACGCTGATGTCCGAAGAACACTGAGAGAAAACCGCACTGGAGGTCGGTTTGCCGCTCATAGTATGTCAGGTTCAAACTTTCGCGGTTTGCCGCTGCCGCGCGTGGCGCCGGCAAACCGTTACAGCACGCGGCATAGTATGTCACTACACTTATCTTTGTAATTCATCATTATTGTATACAAACCCGCTACTCACGTAAACGAGAGGAATTTCACGCCAAGCGCATAGTACATTTGTACCTAATAATGGTCAGGAGTGTGACAGAATTCGAGATTTACAAAGTCCAGCGAGCTGTGCACCAGTCAAGAGCAAACATTGAAATTTTTCTTTTGTTTTATGTCATGATATCTATGGAAATGTTCCATGAATCAATGCAGTACACCCGTGATCCCCAGCAGTCACAGAGCAACCACCCTCAGCTTTTCAAGGTAGTTCAGTCACCGTTTGTTGCAACATACTATGAGGACTGTAAAACTTTGTGAAGCTTTTGATGAAGCATGGATTACTCACTGGAGAAAAAAGAAGTTGTATGACAAATGCGAAAGAAGTGCTTTTTGGATTTACGTTGTAAATTGTTTCGGTGCAACAAGAAAAGTAGAGTGAAAAAGAGAAAATAAGATGCACTTTTTGCTGAAACAGTGTATAAAAGCATGTAGCCAGAATAGCTACGTCGATGTACATACAAATATACGGTTTGTGAATTTGTTTGTTCAGGATTTCTCCTCCTACAAAGCAGCTTAAAGGAGTTTCACACGTAAAGTGTTAGTTGCTTGGTGCATTAGACAAGAACAGAAAATTGGTGGTCCTGGTGAAATTGTGGAAATAGTTCAGTTGAAATTTGGAAGAAGAAAGTATAATGTAGGAAGAGTAGTTAAAGGGCAACGGGTATTCGGCGGTTTATGTAGGAATACTCGCTCATTTTTTGTGGTGCCCATTGAAAATAGAATCATAAAAGACCACTTTTTACCAGGTACCACCATCTATGATCTGCGACTGATAGAAAGTATATGGCTGCCTTAGAAGTGAAGGTTTCAAACATCTCACATTCGTATAACTTCGTCGATCCGATTACTGCAGCACACACCAACAACATCGAAGGTCAACGGAGCGAAGTGAAGAGGAAAGTGCCCATATTCGGGTGCAAGAAATCACACTGTTTGGGTTATCTTGCCACAGCAATGTTCAAGATGAGGTATGAGAAGGTAAATAAGCGATTCCATGTCTTCGTTACCAAAGACGCAAAGCTTTAACCACCTTCATAAAACTGGTGATTATCTTCACCTCGCCCCCATCGCCCCTGATGTACTTGTATTTATTTAGTTGTATTATACAGTCATTATCACTTTTCAACACATGCATGGACTGGGTACTAGGCAGAGTTGTAGAACAAAGTCATTGTGGAGCATCTGTTGGCAAAACTGAGATTACAGATCTTGTTTTTGCTGATGATGCAGCAATCTTCACCGAGTCACTGGAAGTTCTGGTAATGGCTCTAGAGGCACTGCGCGAGGAGGTGAAGCCCTTGGGACTTAGGGTTATTGGACCAAGACCAAGGTTCAGGTGTTAGGAGGCGTACTGGATGAAACAGTACGGTCTGTTCATGCGTGTGGCGAGAACATTGAGATCTTGAAAAACTTCACATACCTTGGTAGTGTAGTGTATAATGATGGTAGGTCGAGCCAAGAAGTCACACGGCAGATTGCCATGGCCCACGGCGTTATGGACTCGCTCAACACGAGTATTTGGCGATACCTGTGCAGATGGACAATTTTTTTTTTTTATGTAGAAGGGAGGCGGCCAAGGGCAACAAAAATAAAATAAAAGAGCTCACTGTAGTGCTGGTCCCTGGAAAGTTCAGATTCATGAGCCAAAAGATTGGAATAAGTGTCTTGATACCTCTCCCTTCAATGTGTTTAAGTCATAGGCAGGTGGAGATACAGAAGCAGGGAGATAGTTCTAGAGTTTACCAGAGGAAGGGATGAAAGACTGAGAATATTGGTTAACTCTTGCATTAGAAAGGTGGACAGAATAGGGGTGAGAGGAAGAAGCAAGTCCTGTGCAGTGAGGGCACAGGAGCAGGGGAGGCACACAGTTAGCAAGTTCAGAAGAGCAGTTTGCATGAAAATAACGGTAAAAGAGAGCAAGAGAGGCAACATTGCAGCGATGAGAAAGAGGCTGAAGACAGTCAGTCATAGGAGAGAAGTTGATTAGACGAAAAGCTTTTGATTCCACCCTGTTCAATATAGCTGTATGAGTGGAGCATCCCCAAACATGGAAGCATACTCCATACTTGGACGGATGAGGGCCCTGTATAGAGCTAGCAGTTGGAGAGCTGAGTAAAAATGGCGGAAACGGCTCAAAACACCTTACTTCATAGAAGCTGTTTTAGCTAGAGAGGAGATGTAAAGTTTCCAGTTTAGATTACAAGTAAAGGATAGACCGATGATGTTTAGTGTAGGACAACGGGACAGTTGAGTGTCATTGAAGAAGAGGTGATAGTTATTTAGAAGGTTGTGTCAAGTTGATACGTGGAGGAATTAAGTTTTTCAGGCATTGCTTTGCCCCAATCAGAAATTTTAGAGAGATCAGAAGTTAGGCGTTCTGAGGCTTCCCTGCGTGAGCTGTGTACTTCCTGAAGGGTTGGTTGTCTATGGAAAGACGTGGAAATGTGCAAAGTAGTATCCTCAGCATACAGAAGTAGTGGACAAGGCAAGAAGTTTGGTTTAGAAGATCATTGATGAATAACAGGAAGAGAGTGGGAAATGGGACAGACCCTTGAGGAACACCACTGTTAATAGATTTAGGGAAAGAACAGTGATCGTCTACCACAGCAGCAATAGAACGTTCAGAAAGGAAACTTGAGATGAAGTTGCAGAGAGAAGAATAGAAGCCGTAGGACGGTAGTTTGGAAATTAAAGCTCTGTGCCAGACTCTATCAAAAGCTTTTGATATGTCTAGGGCTACAGCAAAAGTTTCACCAAAATCTCTAAAAGAAGATCACCAGTAGAGCGTCCTTGACGGAAGCCATCCATACTGGTGATCAGATAGAAGATTGTGAAGTGATAAATGTTTAAGAATCTTCTTGTTGAGAATAGATTAAAAAACTTTAGATAAGCAGGCGATTAAAGCAATAGGGCGGTAGTTTGAAGGATTAGAACGATCACCCTTTTTAGGAACAGGCTGAATGTAGGCAAACTTCCAGCAAGAAGGAAAGGTAGATGTAAATAGACAGAGTTGAAAGAGTTTGACTAGGCAAGGTGCAAGCAAGGAGGCACAGTTTTGGAGAACAATAGGAGGGACCCCATCAGGTCCATAAGCCTTCGGAGAGTTTAGGCCAGCGAGGACATATAAAACATCATTACGAAGGATTCTAA
Organism: Callinectes sapidus; assembly: GCA_020233015.1. NCBI lineage: Eukaryota > Metazoa > Arthropoda > Malacostraca > Decapoda > Portunidae > Callinectes > Callinectes sapidus. The sequence goes on from CM035193.1 coordinate 8,374,730, forward strand.
TAGGTAGCATGAAGTAATCAGAGGGGGGGAGGAGAAGGAGGAACAAGGCCGGTTTGAGCGAAGAGTTCAGCTTAGGAGATAGATGAGATGGCATTGGTGTCATCAGGTCTAACTAAAGGAGGGAAAGATGAAGAAGTAAAGTTGTTGGAGATGTTTTGGTTAGATGCCAGAAATCGCGAGGTGAGTTATATCTGGAAAGATTTTAACACTTTCTATGAATGAAGGAGTTTTTGGCAAGTTGAAGAACAGACTTTGCATGGTTTCGGGCAGAAAAATAAAGTGCATGAGACTCAAGTGATGCGAGGCTCAAGTACCTTTTGTTGGCCACCTCTCTATCATGGATAGCACGAGAGCGAGCTGTGTTAAACCAGGGTTCGGAAAGTTTAGGTCGAGAAAAATAATGAGGAATGTACACCTCCATGCTAGACACTATCACCTCTATTATGCAGTCAGCACACAGAGACGGGTTTCTGTCACGGAAGCAGTAATCATTCCATGGAAAATCAGCATAATACCTCTTCAGGTCTCCCTAACTAGCAGAGGCAAAACGCCAAAGGCATCTCTGCTTTGGAGGATCCTGAGGAGGGATTGGAGAGATAGGACAAGATACAGATATGAGATTGTGATCGGAGGAACCCAGCGGAGAAGAAAGGGTAACAGCATAAGCAGAAGGATTAGAAGTTAAGAAAAGATCAAGAATGTTTAGCGTATCTCCAAGACGGTCAGGAATACGAGTGGGATTCGGATCTTCAAGTCGCTGGTGATCCCTGTCTTACTTTATGGTTGTGAGATATGGACACTGAACACCGACCTGAAGAGGCGAACTGATGTCTTTGGTAGTAAATGCCTTCACATGATCATGGGATACCGCTGGTATGACTTTGTGTCAAATCAACGATTGTTCCGTGAGACCGATTCGAGGCCTATTACAAGCATGGTCCGTCAGCACCAACTGCGGCTATATGGACATGTGGCGCAGTACCCCGAAGCCGATCCTACTTATTGGATTGTTTCCGAAAAGGATAACCCAGCTTGGTGGAGGCCAAGGGGACGCCCACAGACCTATTGGCTGCAGGAAGTTGATGCTTCCTGCTGGAAGTCACTCAGTATGGGAAGGAAGCCTGCATGGAGACTCGTGAGGAGTGACCGCCAGGGGTGGAGCCGTAGGTTAGGCGAAGCAACACGCCCCCCGGCGTATGCCCCCCCCCCCATAATTGATTGATTGATTATACAGTGTTCGAGCCACTCTGATAGCATGTATTTATGTATGTATTCTTGTGTCTCGTGTGTGTGTGTGTGTGTGTGTGTGTGTGTGTGTGTGTGTGTGAACATATCTAAGTATAGGTATGTATGTATATATATTTTCCTATGTATAAATGCATGTAGGCATGAATATTTCCTTTCTCGAGTAGAATTATCTCCAATCAAATGGTAAGGCTTTGTTTTGCAAGATCAGTTGGCTGGACATCTCAGCATGCTCTCACTGCTCCCTTTGATGTATCTTTTTTTTTTTTTTTTTACATCAATAAACTATTTGAATTTGAATTTGAATTTGGTTGTATTAAGTCATATTAGAGATAGATACATAGCAATATTTTAGAAAAGGTTAACTTAGTGGAGAAATAATATTAGATTTAGATATACTTATTGAATTCATAGATAGGTTAGTTTGGGTTATGTTAGGATAAGTTAGATCAAGATGCATTACAAGATTTTAGAGGTTAGCTTAGAGAGAAATTATAATAGATGAAGTTACATTCTGATTTACTTAATGAATTCATAGATATGTTAGGATTCTTTATATACTTAACATATTTATAGATAGATTAGGCTAGATTACAACACTTTAGAGGTTAAGTAATCTAATTATATTAGATTAGGTTAGATTTTGATATACTTAACAAATTTATAAAGACTGGTTAGGTTAGGTAATAGATAAGTTGTTTATATTAGGTTAGGATTAAGTTAGATACATTATAACACTTTAGAGGTTTACTTAAAGAGAAATTATATTAGATTAAGTTAGATTTGGATATACTTAACAAATCTATACATTGGTTAAGTTAAATAAAGTTAAGATTAAGTTGTGCATTAGAACACTTTATAGACAGTTAGGTTAGTGAATAAGTTAGTTTAGATTAAGTTACATTTAGATATACTTCACAATATTAGAGAGAGGTTATGTTAGGCCAAGTTTAGATTAGGTTAGATTAAGATACACTTTCACCTCAAAGAAACTGATACTCTCTGCAACACAGACCAGCAGCAGGAAGGAAGTAAAAGACTTTAGGGAAATCAGATGTCAGACAGTAAAAAGAACGTAATCATTGACAAATAAGCATGGCAACAATTAGTTTACCTTGTCTCCTTGGCTGTCTCACCATGGCCCAGCAGACATCGAGAGGAACAGCAGAGGCGGTGCAGGAGGCGCTGGAGAGAGAGGAGACGCAAATTAATAATGTTCATCAGTTAAATACATTCACAAAAACAGCTGATTCGGTTACAACACAAGAAATGAAGGGAAGAAGATGCAGCAACAAGATATCAGATCTGTATGTGGCAAGTCCTGTAGCAAACATAAATATACCGAGAGATTTCTAATTATCCACAGATTTATGTGGAAAACTATACTTTTTAATGGCATTTAAACACCGACTTTTCTTGACCTTCTTTGAGTGTCGTTATAGTGTGCACCATTTTCTAGTCTAGTATGCCCTCAAAATACACCTTTCTCCTACACAGTTTTCTTACACTTTTAAGGGTAACTTTGGTTCCTTCTTCCAGACAATTTATTTCTCTCCAAAGAAACACCTATCATTTCTACATCACACCTACTTTTCACAAACAAACACATACAGCAGCTGTACCTTTTTTAACAAACACAATATGACACACACAGAAAACATACACACACTGTACGCATATATATATATATATATATATATATATATATATATATATATATATATATATATATATATATATATATATATATATATATATATATATCCGTAAGATTGGTGGAGTATGTTGTGAATTTGAATGACTTCGTGTAAGTTTTCACAAATAGAGAGAGAGAGAGAGAGAGAGAGAGAGAGAGAGAGAGAGAGAGAGAGAGAGAGAGAGAGAGAGAGAGAGAGAGAGAGAGAGGCAGATGTAGACAGACTTAGCCTAGATTCCGTGCTAGAAAACCGTACTCTGAAGCTTCTGTCATTCTACCACCTCTGAGTGGATATTTTTGGACACCCTCTGGCCTAGGATCTTAGATAAATAAAGTTAGGTTTCCGATTGCCCTATGATTTTTAGTTTTGCTTGTCACTTCCTTGTCCTTAGCGGCAACAGAAGGTGCCTGTTGCCGCCGAGTCAGATTGTCTTTCCTCTCTCACCTACGTAGGACCCGCCTCAGTGAGTGTGCTTTTAAGGTGAATTAACACCATCCAGCCCCCTTAGAGTGGTTTGGCAGGACAATTTGACCATAAGAATCTCCTCACTGACCTCCTCCCACTTGTGTCCCGCTCCTCTCCTGTAGGAGGGGGGTGTACCTCCTCCATGCCAGACGGATCATCCTCCCCTCCCCCTCCAAGGGGGATAGATGATACTGATCGACGACCCCCGACTGTCATACTGAATATTGACCCTAATAAAGGGATCTATGTGACTCTACATTCTAAGACTTCCACCCGCCTCTCAACAGTTAATTTTTTTGTTATTAAGAAAGTCATTGACTGTAATATTGGAAATTTTATAAAAGTTATGAAACTTGCCAGTGGTGACTTGCTAGTTCAGACCCTTAAAGTAAGTCAAGTAAAATCATTGTTGAAGCTGCAGTTCATCCATGACTTCAAGATAGAGGCTTCCATTCCAGTGTCTATGAACTCGAGTCGGGGAGTTGCCTCCCACCGCGATTTTGTGGATATGGATGAGGCCAAGATTACTGATTGCATGGCTGACCAGGATGTAATTAAAGCTCGTAAGATAACTAAGAATGTTGTAGCACCAGAGAGAGAAAAGCATCTGTCATTTTAACTTTAAGTGCTGCTAAATTGCCAGATAGGGTTCATGTAGGATACGAGTCGGTTTCTGATCGTCCCTACATTCCGAATCCTCTCTGTTGCTTCAACTGCCAATTTTATGGTCATCATAAAAATGCTTGTCAGCCTTCCTAAGCCTACTGCGGTAGGTGCTCAGAAGAGGGTCATTCTGCAGACCGATGTACATCTTTGATCCAAAAGTGCCGTAACTGTTAGGGTGCTCATTCCACTTTCTCACGCGATTGCCCCACGTGGAAATTGGAAAAAGAGATCTGCACAGTGAAAGCTACTGAAGGGATTTCTTACTATGAAGTAAGGATGAGAGTGAACTAGAAGCAGTCCACTCCTGCTTCAAATGCTTCCTATAATTCAACAGTAAGGGCTCCTCCCTAGATGTGCACTATTGGTATTCAGACTAATTCGTTGCCTGCTTCATCTACCTCCATAGTTTCCCCTTTAACCTCTGCCTCATCAGCTGCTAAAGCTACCTCCACATCAACTAAAACTTCTACTCCTATCACTTCCTCTGCTTCTTATCTGTACGCTATCTTTCGTGCTCCCAGTAAGAATGAAAGGACTGACAAGGTTGATAAACAAAATTTAACAAAACTAGAACGCACTCGCTCTTGCCATGTCGTCGCTACTCGCTCGCCCTCGAGGAGGAGTTCTCACGCACGCTCCCTCTCGATGAGCTCCAGGGAGTTAATGATTGATGATCTAATGGATGTCGCCATTAGTACGAGCCGGGAGAGGTCCCCCAGCAGCTCCTCTGAGCGCAAAAAGACCAAGAAACACAGCCGCTACCACCATTCTTAAACCATAATGTTCAAGGTGTTACATTGGAACTGCAGAAGTATTCGGAAAAAAATTCATATTTGTTACTTTTAGTGAACATACACAGGCCGTCTGTTATTTTCTACTGGTAAGGAGAGTGCAGGATCAGCCTGATCCTACAGTGCTAAAACACTACCATCGTATAGAAGAAAGATATGAAGGACACGGTGTTGCCATATACGTACATACAGAAAACACTAACACAAACCGAAGTGACGTTGAATGCACCTCTGGAAGCTGTCGAGTGCAAGGTGAGATTCAACAACATGTATCTGGCTATCTGTTCCCTCTACTTGCCTTCTAATGCCCCCATTGTTGATGACGACCTTACATCACTGATTAGCCAGCTTCCAGGCAACAGGCTAGTACTGGGCGACTTTAACGCCCATCATCAAGAATGGGGAAGTAAGAGGTCAAGTGTACGTGGGGAGCAGATAGTTGACATTATGTTGCAGACAAACCTGTCTTCTAAACGATGGAATTGCGACTCGTGTAGATGATCGGACTGTAACGCGTTTGCCATTGATATGTCATTGTTATCGCCAGTTATACTCCCTGACTTCTCCTGGGAAGTCGTCGACGATTCACAAGGAAGTGACCATCTACCCATTTGTATCTCTTACTCACGCGACATTCCGCCCACCCCCCGCCCTCCCAAGTTCAACTTTAAGTGAGCAGATTGAGCAACCTTCCGTGGATTGCCGACGTGGATATATCTGGTGAGGACATTGACGCGATAGTCAGCAACGCAACACGATCCACAATGCACGCCGCATGGAGTTTCATGGTGGACAACGGATTGCTGACAAGCACTTCGTGAGCATAATAGGCGATACAGGCATCTCAGCCAGCAGCCCAGGCAAGCAAACTTCATAGCCTATAAAAAGGCAAGAGCTCAGGCAAGGAAAGTCATCCGTAATGCAAAATCAGACTCATTCCGACAATATATATCATCAGTGAACCGCACAACACCCTTCTCAAAAGTCTGGTAAACAATAACAATACTTAATAAAAAAAAACATATATTCCAATAAACACTCTAACCATACACAACAATATATTTGACAACAAAGAAGAAATAGCAAATGCAATAGCCCATCACTTTTTTTCAGGCAAGCAGTTCTGCCTACTATACCCCTGCCTTCCTAACATGCAAGGAGGAAGCAGAACTCTGAGTCCCAAACTTTGCCACGGGAGGCATAAACTCGCACTACAGCACAGAGTTCACGTTCGATAAACTCCTCCTTACCCTGAAATACTGTAAAGGCTCCAGTCCCGTTCCAGATAATATTTCATACACTATGCTACAACATCTCGGCCACCGTTCCATCACTAAATTATTATTCTTGTACAACAAAATATGGACCACCCATACATTTCCTAAGTCTTGGGGCTTTGCTCATACCATCCTAATCCTTAAGAAGACTGGACGCCTTATGGACCCCAGTGCGTTTCACCCTATTGTGCTCACGAGTTGTCTATGTAAGGTCATGTAATGTATGGTAAAGCTAAGGCTGCTTTTTGTTTTAGAAGCGAAGGGTTTGTTGGGTGATGAACAGTCGGGGTTTCGGAAGTACCGAAGCACGATGGATCACCTAACACATGTGGAGCATTACATTTCAGAGGCATTCGTCAAAAAAGAATTCATGATAGGGGTGTTCCTAGACATTCACAAAGCCATCTACATGATATGGCGACACGGTATCCTCATGAAATTCTACGCTCATTGCTTCAGAGATTACTTGCCCATTTTTGTTTATAATATCCTACAGGACAGAACATTCTCTGTCAAGCTTCCTGGTAACATAATCTCGGAGATTTTTGTCCAGGAGAACGGGGTGCCGCAGGGTAGTGTTCTTAGTACTATATTATTTTGCATCATGATTAATGATTTTCTGTCCACAACTCCCGTCCCCAGGAATCTTAAATACTCACTGTACGCTGATAACTGTGCGTTATGGCACTCCTCGCTTAACTTTCAGTTCTCAGCAGGGCAGATTCAAGACGCTCTTGATTCCATTCAGAATTGATCCTCTTAGTGGGGATATAAGGTTTCTGTTGCTAAGTGTATTGGCGTTGTTTTCACTAGACGTAACGTACCTGATTTGCAATCATCTCTTCAAGGCCAGCCGATACCATTTCAAAATTCAGTCAAATTCTTGGGTCTGCATTTTGACAGCAGACTCTATTGGAAGACCCACATTGATGAATTACTTATCCTTTGCCATAAAAAAATCAATGTCCTCAAATACCTCCGTGGTACTTCATGGGGAACAGACAGAAAATCTTTATTAATGGTGTACAGTTGGGAACCTTGTCAGGATTTAACCTGGGGTCGTAACAATATATATATATATATATATATATATATATATATATATATATATATATATATATATATATATATATATATATATATATATTAGAAATAAAAGAAAATAAATAAAAATAAAAATAAACAAATTAAAAGAAACAAAAAGCATGCACTTGAAAATAAATAAAACAAATACACTAAGTTGAAATAATATTATTGCCTAATACCCATGATAGGGTGATGGCCAAAAAAAAAAAAAAAATAAAAAAAATAAAAAAAAAAATAAATGAATGAAATAAGAAAAAAAATGTAGACAGTTGTATCCCTTTCCTTTAAGAGTAAATATCGCCTATATGCATATATGGGTTTGGGCACTGAACAGGGATCGCTCCTCTGGTCTACCAAAGGCCCGTAACGGACCTATACGGCGTATCCCCCCGCGCGCCCCTGCTGCCCGACACGCACCCCCGCTACCCCCCCCGCGCGCCTTCGCCGCCACCATTCCCCCCGCGCCCCCACTACCCCGCGCTCCCTTCTCCACCCCTGCTTACCTGCACCTCGCTCTCTCACTTCCACTCTCTCTCTCTCTCTCCTCCTCCATCCTGCCTTTTTTCCCTCCTGCACTCTTCCTGTTCCTGGGATGCCTTCCTGTGATGCCTGGTGACGCCACCTCCTGCCGAGTGACGCCGCCTCCTGCCTGGTGATGCCACCTCCTGCCCAATGATTCCGCCTCCTTCCTGGGGACGCCATCTCCTGACGTTCTGGCCAATGCAGACACAAGCAGCCGAGTGGAGCCAGCAAGACGCTATGGCGCCTCCCCTTGCGGCCATACCCAGTCAGCCAGACACTGTAGCGCCGTGGTGCTTCCTTCGCCACACCGTGTCACAGTGAACTGACAAGCCACCCATACACCAACTCCCCAGCTCCCAGGATTTACTCCCCAGTGCCCAGGATTCTCTTCCCAGTGCCCATGATTTACTCCCTAGTGCCCAGAATTTACCCTCTAATGCCCAGGATTTATCCTCTAGTACACAGGATTTAGACCCTAGTGCCCAGGATTTACTCCAAGTGCCCAGGATTTAATCCCCGGTGACCAGGATGTATCCCCAGTAATCCCCTGCCGCCCAGGATTAGACATTGTTCCCTGTGCTCAGGATTAATCCCCCACCTCTTGCAGTGGCTTGAAAAACCAAGGAGTACCTACAGTGCTGAAGCAGTGTCCACCACACGTGCCGGTGTGGGTGTGCATCTCTGACTCTGCTGTGGTTTCTCTCACCATTCACCACCAGCATGCAGACACCCACAGCACCTGCCTCCATGGCATCCACAGACCCTACTGTGCCCTCGTCCCTCTCGGCGCACGTGGCCCTCCGGGCACCTCCTTTCTGCAACCAGGACCCGGCCATGTGGTTTGCCATCATTGAGTGCAACTTCAAGGCTGCCTCCATCACAGCAAACCTCACAAAATTTATTCATGCCACGGCCCTCCTCCCTCTTGACGTCCTATTCAATGTCTCTGACATCATCAGCAACACAGCTGCTTCCGCCACACCATACGACGACCTCAAGACTGCTGTCCTGACTCAACTACAGTCTACCGTCACCGCTTGTCTCCAAGAACTGCTGAGCAAAGAGGAGCTCGGTGATGAGAAGCCTTCCGACGTCCTCAGACATATGAAGAAGCTGTTGGGCGACAAGTACAGCGCGTTTGACACCGATCTCTTCCGCCACCTGTACTACCAGCGGCTGCCTCTCGTCACACAACGCAGCCTCTTCAGCGTTAAGGACAAGCTGTCAGTTGAGGAGATTGCTCAGCTGGCTGACGACTTCATGGCGACTCTTCCACCTGACCCTTCAGTTGCTTCTGCTACTGTGAAGCCGGAGGCAGACTCACACCTCGCTGAGTTAGTCTCCCAACTTGTGCTCCAAGTCAGCGACCTCACACGCCGATTGGACAGCCGTCCCCGCGTCAGGACTCCACTACTCTCCAGGCGACACTCTCGTTCCACCAGCAGGTCCGCCAGCGCCTCCCGTACCTCTTTCACTTCTTCTGGCACCTGCTACGACCACTGTAGGTCTGGTAGAGAGGACCACAACTGCCAGTCGCCCTGTGACTTCACCACGGGACCTTTAAACCTGCCCCGCGAACATTAGCGGCACATAATGTTCGCCGTGCTTCGACGCTGCTCCACATCTTCGATTCACTCTCCAAGACCAGATTCCTCATCGACACTGGTGCCGAAGTCAGTGTCCTTCCTGCAACGGCTTCTCAACGCTCCCTGCCTCCAGCCCTACATCTTTACTCTGCTAATGGCACCAAGATCCCAGAGTACTCGCGTAAGACTATGCAGGTGGAGCTTAGCCTACGCCGTTCCTTTGAGTAGACTTTCTACGTTGCAGCAGTCTCTCAAGCACTTCTGGGCGCCGTCTTCCTGCAACACTTCGGTCTACTGATGGACGTGCAGAATCGGCAACTCGTCGATCCTCTCACCTCACTCGCCACACACGTGCAGCCCACCCCAGGTGCCAGCGCGCGCCTCACAGTCATCAAGGCAGATACCCAGTTCGCTGCACTCCTGAAGGAGTTCCCGTCTGTTCTGCAGCCGTACTTCATAGTCAGACCTGTAAAACACCATGTCACGCACCACATCGAGACCTCCGGCCGGCCTACACACGCTAAGGTCCGCCGCCTCGCGCTTGAGCGCTACAAGCTCGCCAAGCCGGAGTTTGAGTCTCTCATGCGTGCTAGTGTACTACGGCCAAGCTCCAGCAACTGGTCATCCGCCCTCCACATCGTCGATAAGAAGAACGGTGAAATCCGTCCCTGTGGTGACTACCGTGCTCTCAACGCCCTCACCAAGCTGGACAGGTATCCTGTGCCTAACATACTGGAGTTAACCTCACAACTCGCCGGCTCCACCATCTTCTCCCGCATCGACTGAAGGCATTTCACCAGATCCCAGGCCATCCTAACGACATCCCGAAAACAGCCATTATCACTCCTTTTGGCTTGTTTGAGTACACATGGATGCCGTTTGGACTCAAGAATGCAGCCCAGACATTCCAACGCTTCATAGATGAGGTAGTGCGAGGCCTTTCCTTCTGCTTCACCTACATTGACGACCTCCTCATCGCCAGTCCTGATGAGGAAACACACCTCACCCACCTGCGCCAACTCTTCGCACGCCTCGAGGACTACGGCATCCAAATCAACGTGGAGAAGTCCGTGCTGGGTGTCTCCTCTCTGGAATTCCTTGACCACTCCATCTCGTCGGCAGGAATATCTCCTCTCCCCTCAAAATGTGAGGCTATTCAGCAGTTCCCCAAGCCTTCGTCGCATCTCCAGCTCAAGGAATTCCTGGGGATGGTAAACTATTACAACTGCTTCATCCATTGCTGTTCACTTCTTCTCCAACCTCTCTACTCCATGCTCAAGCCTTGCAAGAGAGGCCAGTCTGTCACCCTCGAGTGAACACCAGAAGCTGAAGGTGCCTTTACCTCCGCCAAGGAGGCCCTCTCCAGAGTCTCTATCCTCTGCTTCCCTTCTCCTGATGCCAACATCTCCATCTCCACTGATGCCTCCAGCATTGCTGTCGGTGCAGTGCTCCAGCAATACGTCGGTGATGGCTGGAAACCGGTGGCCTTCTTCTCAAAGAAGTTCACCTCTGCAAAAGCGAAGTATAGCGCTTTTGACAGGGAACTTCTCGCCATCTACCGTGCCATCAAGCGTTTCCATTACTTCGTGGAAGGTCAGCAGTTCCACGTCTTCACCGACCACAAGCCTCTCAACACCATATTCCACAAGAACAATTCCACCTACACTCCAAGCCAGCTGCGACACATAGAGTATGTGTCACAGTTCACCACGGAGGCTGTGACAACTCTCCAGCTGATGCACTCTCTCGCAACGTCAGTGCTGTCTCTTTTTCCCTCCTTGACTATGCCGCTGTTGCTGCAGATCAAGTTGGTGACACTGAACTGCAGCAGCTGAAAGACAACGCCGCTCTTGAGATGAAGAAGGTCCTGGTGCCAGGCAGGGACAACCTTGCAGCTGTATGCCGACGTCTCCACTTCCAACGCCCAGCCCTACCTGCCTGTGCAACACTGGTACCCGATGTTCCGGCAACTGCACGACATTTCACATCCTGGCATCCACGCATTACAGCAGCTGATGACGTTCCGCTTCATATGGACCGGCATGAACAAGGACGTAAGGCTATGGACCCGCACCTGTCTCAAGTGCCAGGCCTCCAAGGTCACACGCCACACCTGCTCCTCTCCAGGCACCTTCACGCCAGTCTCCACCAGGATTGAGGACGTCCACATAGACATTTTCCCGGGGTTACAAGTACCTGCTCACCTGCGTGGACCGTTTCACCAGATGGCCTGAAGCTACTCCACTGGCGGACATCACCACTGACACGGTGGCTCATGCTTTCGTGGAGACATGGGTGTCCACGTCTTCAAGACCTCCAGCTACCATCCACATGTGAACGGCATGGTCGAGCGTTCCACCGCCAGCTCAAGGCCTCACTGACAGCTTCTTCATTCATCCTGTCGTGAGCAGTGGGTGGACACCTTGCCCCTCACACTCCTCAGCAGCAGGACTGCCCTGAAGGAGGACTTTCAGCACTCCTCTGCTGAGCTGGTATTTGGTTCCACACTCCAGTTGCCCGGGGAACTCCTTGCCAGCCAGCCTGCTCTCACGCCCTGCAGTGTTCAGGACTTTGCAGCTACCCTCAAAGAGTCCTTGGCGAGTCTTCGGTTGGTGCAGCCATGCATACCTAAAAACGCTGCAGTTTTCGCCAGCCAGGACCTTGATAGCTGCTCCCACGTCTTCCTCCGAGTCGACAGCGTCAGGCGGCCCCTCCAGCAACCGTACCAGGCCCCCTTCAAAGTCCTTTGTCGCAATCAGAAGACGTTCACCCTGGACGTCAATGGCGCTTCCCAGACTGTCACGATAGACAGAGTCAAACCTGCCTACCTGCTCCAGGACATCTCCTCGCCTGCTGCCGCCACTGCCACACCTGCCATCGTCTCGAGCATCTCGACGCACCTGCCTGGACTGCACACCAAGAAAATTTTGTTTCTCCTCCCGCGAAACTAGGAGGGGGACTATTGTAGCGTGCACCATGTTCTATTCTAGTGTGCCGTCGGATAGCAAAGTTATAGGCAAGTTCACCAGGATGGTCAGTGAAAGGAGAGGAAAGCCAAAGCTGGTGGTGAACATTGAAGTCAACAAGAATGGAGATCTCCGCAAAAGGAAAGAGAGTCAGAATGTGCTCCACTTTGGAAGTTAGGTAGTCAAAGAATTTTCTATAGTCAGAGGAGTTAGGTGAGAGATATACGGCACAGAAAAATTTAGTTAGAGAGTGACTGAAGTCGAAGCC
>CM035193.1:8389798-8407404 GCA_020233015.1 Callinectes sapidus
TTTGCTATTTCTTCTTTGTTATCAACTATATTGTTGTTTATGGTTAGAGTGTTTATTGGAATATATGTTTTTTTTATTATTAGGTATGTTTATTGTTTGCCAGAGAGGGGCATGGTGCGGTTCACTGGTGATATAAATTGTCTGAATGAGTCTGATTTTCAATTACGGATGACTTTCCTTGCCTGAGCCCTTGTCTTTTTATAGGCTACGAAGTTTGCTTGACTGGGCTGCTGGCTGAAATGCCTGTATCGCCTATTACGCTCACGAAGTGCTTGTCGGCAATCCATTGTCCACCATGAAACTCTATGCTTAGTGTGAACTGTAGAAATCTTCGGAATACAAGCCTCAGGGGCGTGTAATATAGATCATGTTGCGTTGCTGACCATCATGTCATAATGCACGTTGGCAATCCCACGGAAGGTTGCCCAATCTGCTCTCTTAAAGTTGAACTTGGGAGGGCAGGGGTGGGAGGGATGTCGCGTGAGTAAGAGATACAGATGAGTAGATGGTCACTTCCGTGAGAGTCGTCGATGACTTCCCTGTAGTCAGGGAGTATACCTTCGGATAACAATGACAGATCAATGGCAGACGCGTTACCCGTCCGATCATCTACACGAGTCGCGCTTCCATCGTTCAGAAGATGCAGGTTTGTCTGCAACATAATGTCAACAATCTGCTCCCCACGTACACTTGACCTCTCACTTACCCCATTGTTGATGATGGGCGTTGAAGTCGCCCAGTACTAGCCTGTTGCCCGGAAGCTGGCTAATCAGTGATGTAAGGTCGTCATCAACAATGGGGGCATTGGGAGGCAAGTAGAGGGAACAGATAGCCAGATACGTGTTGTTAAATATCACTCTGCAAGGGACAGCTTCCAGAGGTATATTCAACGTCACTACTGTTTGTGTTAGTGTTTTGTGTATGCATAATAATTATGGCAACAACGTGCCCTTCATATCTTTTATACGGATGGTAGTGTTTCAGCACTGTAGGATGAGGCTGATCCTGCAGTCTCGTCTCCTGTAGACAAATAACAGAAGGTCTGTGTATGCTCACTAAAAGTGACAAATATGAATCTTTATTCCGAATACTTCTGCAGTTCCACTGTAACACCTTGAACATTATGGCTTAAGAATGGAGGTGGCGGCCGTGTTTCTTGGTCCTTTTGCGCTCAGAGAAGCTACTGGGGAACCTCTCCCGGCCCTTACTAGTAGTGACATCCATTGGGTCATCAATCGTTAGCTCCCCAGAGCTCGTCGAGAGGGAGCGAGCTTGTGACCTCCTCCTCGAGGGCGCGGGAGCTGCGACGACATGAGAAGGGCTGGTGCATTCTAGTTTTGTTGAATTTAGTTTATCAACCTTGTCAGTCTTTTCACTCTTACTGGGAGTACGAGAGATAGCGGACGGGTATGGAGAAGAGGAAGTGATAGCAGTAGAAGTTTTAGTGGAAGTGGAGGTAGCTTTAGCAGCTGATGAGGCCGAGGTTGAAGGAGAAACTGTGGAGGTAGATGAAGCAGGCAACGGATCAGTCTGAATACCAATAGTGCACATCTTGGGAGGAGCTGTTGCTGCTGAAGCATAAGAAGCGTTTGAAGCAAGGGCGGACTGCGTCTGCTTCACTCTCATCCTTGCTTCATAGTAAGAAATCCCTTTAGTAGCTTTCAATGTGCAGATCTCTTTTTCTAATTTTTACGCGGGTAATCGCGCGAAAACGTGGAATCAACACCCTCACAGTTATGGCACTTTTGGATCAGAAATGTACATTGGTCTGCAGAATGACCCTTTCCTGAGCATCTACTGCAGTAAGCGTGGGAAGACCGACAAGCATTTCCATGATGACCATAAAGTTGGCAATTGAAGCGACGGAGAGGATTCGGAATGTAGGGACGAACGGAAACCGACTCGTACCCTACATGAATCCTATCTGGCAATTTAGATTGTATGACAGAAAGTAACAGGAAAAAAAGTAACATGTAAAAAAGTAACGGAAAAAAAGAAACAGAGAAACAAAGTGACAAGAAAAAAAGTAACAGGAAAAAAATTACTGTTTCAGAGTTTCACCTAACAGAATAAGAGACTGCTTCAGACGAGTAGTCTAACCTAACCTAACCTAACCTAACCTAACCTAACCTAACCATATATATACACATAACCCGGACACTACATTAATATACATACATACTGTCATAATATTTTTTAAATTATCCTAATCATGTTTTAATGTTTTTAATGTACTTTTGTATCTTTCATTCGTGTACATTAATTGTCAATTTAATTTCAAGAATGACAACTGTTACGTTTTTTCCTAAATAAACTTTGTACTGTTACTTTTTTTCCAGTTACTTTTTATCCTAGCAAAAATTGTTTTTTTTTTTTCCGTTACTTTTTTTCCTGATACTTTCTTTCCGAGCACCGGCAATTTAGCAGCACTGAAAGTTAAAATGACAGATGCTGTGCTCATTCTGCTGCCGTTAACATTCTTAGTTATCTTATGAGCTTCAATTACAGCTTGGTCAGCCATGCAATCGTTAATCTCGGTCTCATCCATATCCAAAAACTCGCGGTGGGAGGCAACTCCCTGACACGAGTTCATAGACACTGGAATGAAAGCCTCGATCTCGATGTTATGGATGAACCGGAGTTTCAACAATGATTTTACTTGACTTGCGTTAAGGGTCTGAACTAGTAAGTCACCACTGGAAAGTTTCTTTACATTTACAACATTTCCAATATTCCAGTCAATGATTATCTTTATTATAAAAAAAATAACCGTAGAAAGGCGAGTTGCAGTCTTAGAGTGTAGAGTCACAAAAGTTTATTTACTGGGATCAATCGGGCAGTCGGGTGTCATCGATCAGTATTCTCCCCCAAAGGGGGGAGGGAGGAGAGTCCGTCCGGCATGGAGGGGGTACACCCCCCTCCTACAGGAGGGGAGTGGGACACAAGTGGGAGGAGGTCAGGGAGGAGATTCCTATGGTCAGATTGCCCTGCCAAACCACTATAGGACGGCCTGAGGGTGTAAATTCACTCCAAAAATAGGCTCACTAAGGCAAATCCTCCGTAGGTGAGAGAGGAAAGACAATCTGACTCTGTGGCAACAGACACCTTCTGTTGCCGCTAAGGACAAGGAAGTGACAAGCAAAACTAAAATTCTTGGGGCAATGGAAAACTTAACTTTATTTACCTAAGACCCTAAGCCAGATGGGCGTACAAAAAAATTCCACACAAAGGTGGCAGAAGGTCAGAGCTTCAGAATGCATGTTTTCAGCATGGTGTCTGGGCTCAGTCTGGAGACCACTTTTTTGGCCATCACCCATTCATGGGTATTAGGCCATTTTGTTTTTTAATTTAGTGTATTTGTTTTGTTTATTTACAAGTGTTATTTTTTTATTTATTTGTCTTTTTATTGTTTTTTTTTGTATATATAGTTTTGTTTTATATCTTATATACAAGAATATCAACAAAATCAACAACAACAACAACAACAACAACAACAACAACAACAACAACAACAATCACACCTACACACACGCTTCATTCACACAGGGTACCTATTCCTATTACAAAGCTGTTGTCCTTTGTCAAGGCAGGGGAAGAGAGAGGGTTGGGGGGGGGGCAACACAGAAACACAGAGTGACTACGTAGTATTACTACGTATTGCTTTTATTAAAAACAAAAACAAAAAACGATAAATAGAAATAAAAAATAAAAACAAATAAACAAACGGTGGAAAACATTAACATCAAATCATGCTGGATAGAATTCATACACACTTTCATACTTTTATTTACACATGTTCAAGTGAAAGATGTACATAGTGCATCGTACAGAATATATACACATAAATCACAACTCTCTGATTAAGTTGGTCTTAGTCAGGTAAATCATCAGTCTATCGACCACATCCGGGTGTTCGTCACCCAGAAGGGTGGTCTGCGTTAGCGAAAGGCCGCAACTCCGGAAATACACCGCCAAGGGCCGCCTCTCCTCACGATAACCCACACAGTGAAGCAGGATGTGCTCGACAGAGAGGGCGACATTACATATAGAACATTGTGGTGCGAAAGTGTTTGCTATGTAGGTATGGGAGCATGTGGGTGGGGAGGGTGCAGCCCATCCTGAGACGTGCGAGGACTACCTCCTCCCGCCTTGTGGGGCGATTGGAAGAAGCCCACTCGCCTAGGATGGGTTTGATGGTATGTAGGTGGAGGTTGTCCCAGTGACTCTGCCACAGGAGTTTCGCTGATGATTTAACAGCTGAGAGACATGACTGCAGATCCCGACGGAGGTTCCACGCTCCCTCGAGCTCTGCGGCAGACCGAGCTAGCATGTCAGCCTGTTCATTCCCGCGTATATTGGAATGCCCAGGTACCCAAATCAGTGAGAAGGATTTACGAAATGAATTTAATTTATTAATGATGTTGCCCTCGATTTTATTTGTATCCGTACGGTCGGACTCTATTGCCTGAAGGCCTGACATAGAGTCCGAAAAAATAATAATTGAATGATGAGATGAATTTAAAGCATAAAGCTTTATCAATTGCAAAAATTTCAGCGGAAATTACCGATGTATGAGTCGGCAGTCGGAACCTGAGGGCACATTCACACGGCCATCCACTTGCACCCACACATTCATCCGTCTTGGAACCGTCAGTATATATGTCTAGGGATAGAGGGAGGCTAGCGATGAGGGCCCGGAAGCGTTGGTGGTGCTCCGCCTCGGCAACAACAGCCTTCTTCCCCCTTATCCACGATGTGATGATGGATAGAACTCGCTTCTTCCACGGGGAAGGGTGGGCAGCACGAGGCGGTCCGCCTCGTTCAGTCTCATGCCCGTTTCTTGGCATAAAGCGTTAAGTCTGACAGAGACTGGACGGTGGACCGCAGCGTGGAGGTTGTGGTGTTGCCAGATGATGTTTCTTGCTGTATTACCGAGGGGAGCTTTCCGGGCGGGTTTTATCCCATATGATAGAAATAGGGCATGGCGACGGTGTTTTAGTGCTGGTATATTGGCCTCAACCTCTATCCTCGCCACACGAGTGCAGCGCAGGGCCTCAAGACACATTCGAACACATTCATTCTGCAAAACATCCAACCTCCTCAATGTTGGTTCCGACCCAGACCCATACACCTGTGAGCTATAGTCTAAAACTCTAAATGGTATGAACGTAGAGTTTCATAAGGAAACGAAGGCTTTGTGGATGTCGAGGAACACCCCTATCATGAATTCTTTTTTGGCAAATGCCTCTGAAATGCAATGCTCTAGGTGTGTTAGGTGATCCATCGTGCTTCGGTACTTCCGAAACCCCAACTGTTCGTCACCTAACAAACCCTTTGCTTCTAAAAGAAAAAGCAGCCTTCGCTTTACCATACGTTCCATGACCTCACATAGACAGCTCGTGAGCGCAATAGGGCGAAACGCACTGGGGTGCGTAAGGCGTCCAGTCTTTTTGGGGATTGGGATGGTGTGAGCAAAACCCCAAGACTTAGGAAACGTGTGGGTGGTCCATATTTTGATGTATAGGAATAATAATTTAGTTATGGAATGGTGGCCGAGATGTTGTAACATAATATATGAAATGTTGTCTGGACCGGGACTGGAGCCTTTACAGTTTTTCAGGGCAAGGAGGAGTTCATCCAACGTAAACTCTGTGTTGTAGTCCGAGTTTACGCATCCTGTGGCAAAGTTTGGGACTGAGAGTTCTGCCTCCTCCTGGTGGGGGAGGAAGGCAGGGGTATAGTAGGCGGAACTGCTTGCCTGATAAAAATGCTGGGCTATTGCATTAGCTATTTCTTCTTTATTGTCAATTATATTGTTGTTTAAGGTTAGTGTTGGAATATTTGGTTTTCTATTATTAAGTATGTTTATTTTTTGCCAAACTTTTGACAGGGATGTGGTGCAGTTAACTGATGAAATTAATTGTCTGAATGAATCTGGTTTTGCATTACGGATGACTTTCCTTGCCTGAGCCCTTGCCGTTTTATAGGCTATGAAGTTTGCTTGACTGGGCTGGAATGCCTGTATCGCCTGTTATGCTCATGAAGTGCTTGTCGGCAATCCGTTGTCCACCATGAAACTCCATGCTTAGTGTAAACTGTAGAAGTTTTCGGAATACCAGCCTCAGCGGCGTGTAATATGGATCGTGTTGCATTGCTGACCATCGTGTCTATGTTCTCGCCAGATATATCCACGTCGGCAATCCCACGGAAAGTTGCCCAATCTGCTCTCTTAAAGTTGAACTTGGGAGTGCGGGGGGGTGGGCGGGATGTCGCGTGAGTAAGAGATACAGATGGGTAGATGATCACTTCCGTGTGAGTCGTCGATGACTTCCCAGGAGAAGTCAGGGAGTATATCTGGCGATAACAATGACAGATCAATGGCAGACGCGTTACCGGTCCGATCATCTACACGAGTCGCACTTCCATCGTTCAGAAGACAGAGGTTTGTCTGCAACATAATGTCAACTATCTGCTCCCCATGTACACTTGACTTTTCACCTCCCCATTGTTGATGATGGGCGTTAAAGTCGCCAGGAGACCTCACCGCTTTCAGACATTTATACAGTATACCCTCAGTGACGTCATGATGACGTGTCATCAGTTTAATACATTCGCTTCCTTTCTTTCCCCCATAAGTATTATCCTACCTACCATAAGTAATATTTACGGTTGAAAATATAAGGATTTCATGGGGAAACTGAGACCAATAACACCGTGCTCAGTACACGGCTTTCCCCATAACAAAAAAAATAAAATACTTGTATTCTTAAGTGGGACGAAACGAAAGTACAGTAGTGACAATTTTACGACGCCTGTTTTAACAAAACAATAACAAAAGTGATGGGCCTCCATCTTCTTCCTTGTGTCCTCTCGTTCATGTCTCCAAGAAGACTCCAGGTTAGACAAGACCCTACCTCCTGGTTGGAACTGGTGTGCCCCACTCCCTACCAGTCCTGGCAAACAGGCAGGGTGGTGATGCACGACGGGATGTCACCAAGGCTATCGTCCTTAGGAGATGAACTACCAGGGGCATGCTCCCTGGGTCAGGTACCAGAGCCCCCAGGACTGCGGTGATCTCTGCCTCAGCTGCGGGACCAGTGTATCAGCTGTGCATTCTATTCAGGCTGCGAAAGAGGTTATGGGTAGTAACCAAGGTTCCATACTCAACATAGGGGTTCGTGAAATATCTAGTTAACACTTCGATATAGCGTCTCACAGGCTGGCGTTGTCGTGCACAGCGCAGTTCCTCTATGTCATCCTCATCCTCGGAGGGCACCACGACTTCGCTTATGTCCACCACGTAACCTTCGTCACCCACATAACGTTTCAGTTTGTCTAAGGCCCTGTGGATTGTGTCACCACTAAACGTATTTTCCAGTTCATAGGAGATACCTCTTTGTCCCACTTTCTTTACTGAATAGGGGCCAATCCACTTTATTCCCAACTTTCCTTCCACAGAAGAGCTAATCTGTTCCTTCTTCACTCACGCAAGATCACCCACATCCACAGTTTGATCTCTCCTACCCACATTTGCTCGCGCCAACCATTTCCTACTGTTTTCACGAGACGTCTGACGCACCACATCAAGGGCGACGTTAATGTCTATCTCATCATCTATTTGTGGGAGTGTAGTTCCCACGAATCTAGGAGTGTGGTGATGGAACATGAGGTAGTGTAGTTGCTCTCCTGTGGTTTCATGCACTGCAACGTTTAGTACTCCTGACACTGGGTGAGGTACTCGGGCCACTTAGTTGGTTGTCCCTTGCTGATACTAGCCAACACCGACTTCAGGGTTCTATGGAAGCGATCAGTGATGGAATTGCCTGGAGGATGGTATGGGACTAGAATAGGTTATGTTGATCCCATGGGCCTGACATAAGTCCGCCATCAGGTGTGATCGGAATTCACAGGCATTGTCGGGCAAGAATGTCCGCAGCACCCCATAGTTCCCAACAAAATATCTAATACCCCTAACTACCTCCCCCGCCTGCCTATTTCACAAAGCGAAAAAAATGGTCAACAACTGTGAGGACATACCGATGTCCACCCCGAGCGGGTGTCATCTCAGTGATATCAATATGATACTTTCCAATGGCTGTTGGGCTGGTGGCAATTCTAGACACTGCCTCTGCAAGACAGTTACTTATTTGGTCTGCTGACAAGTGAGACGTTCCCTAACAAATTTTTCAACATCTGTTTTTAAGTTAGGCCAATGAAAAAAAAAAAAATCCTCTGCCCTTAACATAGTTTTTAGCTGACCTAAATGACCTGACTGCTTCTCATGAATGACAGTCAGGGCTCTTTTCTTAAGCACAGTCGGCACAGCCAAAAATAGAACTGAGTATTGTCTTCCTTAGACTTGGAGTAATACAGGACTCCATCTTCAACAATGAATTGATTTGGAATGACGGGAGAATACTCATGTCGTGCGCATCCTCCTTCTAAATAATCTTTCATTTACTGATCGGCTCAATGGGCTATTTATGGATATTTAATGTTAATAATACTGAATAGTTCAACAGCGGATATCCGAGCTCAGAGACCGTCAGTCATCTGAGATCAGTTATGACTCATATTTTCTTGATTTCATCCGAGGAGGACCTCATCACGGCACTATCTGCTGTCAGATCATGCTTCAGTATCCCCACTTCCACACACCCCGTGTGGTCCTGCGTTCCCAGAGCCCTCCCGCCCTCCAGCTTGAAACACGTCAACATGTAAACACACCTTGCTGCTGGTCTTGGATTAGGGACAGTCTCCTGAAATCTTAAGTGGCGAGATTTGCCTCACTTTGATATTCGTCAAAATAGATACTGAGACACTCCAAACGAGTACTTTACTAGGTGAATAATGCACACTGATTATGCTAAACGTGATGGTGCCGGTGAAGCGTTGCTGCTGTGTGGCGTCAACAGCTGGCCGGCCCAGGGGTCCCCCTCCCCTTCACTACTCTCTACTGCTGCTGCCCCCTAGTGTGCACTGATGACATGAACATTTTCCTCAATTTCGCCAATTCGATCACTTCATCCTTGATAATAATATCCTTGGTTTCAAGATACATCACTGTAAACGATTTCCAGTGTAGTGCTATTATATTACTTCACTTGTACTTCACTTGTACATAATGATACGATGCCACACAGCTGCTTGGTTAAGTAAAGAAAACTCGCGATACTTAATATCTTGCTTGGCTCAGCTATCACTTAACCGGACAGTGACATCTGGTGGCCGCCGATTTCATGAATAGCCCATTGATCTGCTACTGAGTTTTTGGCACCTGATTTGTACTCTATCTTGTAGTGAAACTCTCATTTCTGATATCCATCTGTTCATCCTGGGTGATTTTGTTCGTTGTCTGAATTCCGAGACGAGGGGTTGATGGTTGGTGCGAATCAGGACACGCACTCCCCACAAATAATGGTGGAAGTTTTGGCACGCAAGCACCACTGCTAACGCTTCCCGGTTAGTTGTGGAGTATCGTACTTCAGCGGGTATAATTTTTTTTGGAGAAGAAGCCGATTGCGCGTGGTTTATTCTCATGATATTGCATAAGCACGGCTCCAACATGCGTGGCACTGGCGTCCGTTTCCAGAATGAAATCTTTATTTGGATAATCTTTACAGAGGATAGGCGCTTGGGTTAGCTGGTCTTTTAGAGTTTCAAAAGCCTTCTGGCACTCATTGGTCCAGTCAAACGCTTGACCCTTCCTGGTTAGATTGGTAAGGGAGTCAAAATGTTCGAGAACTGGTCTATGTGGCGGCGATATAATGAGCACATCTCAATGAAGCGTCTAGTTTCCTTTGGGTTTCATTTGGGTTACTGCTTCTACATTACCCGGGTCATGCCAATAGCGTCTTTTGCGACAATGTGACCGAGGAATTTGACCTGATGCTGCCCTATATGACATTTGGATAGGTTCAATTTTATATCCACAGATCATAGATGCTGGAATAGCCTACCCAGTCTCTCAAGCAAGATAATCAGCCGCATACACAATTAAATCATTAAGGTAGCTTTTCATCCAATTTTCCTTAAGCAACGGGGACAGGGCTTGATTCATCTGACGAACAAATATCGCTGGGGAACAACTTAACCCGAAGGGGAGTCTTTTGAAGCGGTAGAGGGAGATACCATCACTGAATGTTGTTAGGTCCCGGCTGGATTTGTTAAGAGCGATCTGATAGTAGGCATCCTTCATGTCTAGAGTCGCGTAATAATCATTATCTGAGATATTTTCGACTAACTCCTCTAGCTTAGGAAGAGGATGGATATCCATGGGTAGTTGTTTGTCTACTTTCCTGTAGTCGAGGGAGAGTCTTTTTTCTCCCCTTGGCTTAAGAGAGACTATTGGGGACAACCAAGCTGCAGTTGAACTCTTTATGATTCCTCTTCACTCTAAATCCTTCAAAATAACCTGAATTGTGTCCTTCACCTTCTCTGGATAACGGTAGAGCGGCGTATGGCAGGGTCTCAGGTCATCTACCTGGATATAAGCTGGCTCTGCTTGAATTAAACCTAACTCTCCCGGGTGTACTATAAAGAGCTCCTTGTGTCTTTTGATAACACGGAAAATTAAGTTCTTCTGTTCTAAGTTTAAGTGGGACCAGTCTCGAGACTCAAGGATATACTGTAATTTCTCCCAACGCTTTTGGTGTTCGGGGACACAGTCATTCTCAGGACTGAGAGCTTGTTTGATACGAGAGATTTAGCATGAGGAGTCCTCTACTTCAAGTTCTTCATTTTTCACTGGCTCATACGTGACTAATAGAGTACCAGTTTGTATCGTTAATCCTACTTTGGTGTTATTGATAACGGGGATGAACATGGTTTGTTCTCTTGTTACAATCCTAGCTATAGGAATTCCACTTTGGACGCAAGGATGTTTAGTTTCGACTACCAGCACGGTTTCTGGTTGCTCATTGACTTCGACATCCACCATGGTCATATAATAACAGTCCAGGTGTTTGCGATGAATAAACCGTCCGTATTTATGATGGTTATTAGGACTGAACCTTGGTTTCCTTGTTACCCTTTGAACTTTTCCCCACTCATTCATGGTTAATACAGGTGATTATGTCAGATTATTCCAATACACCTTCCTGGTTTTATACTCTTGTTAGGGACATGATAGGTAGGAATTCATTGTATCTACAGTATATATGCAAATATAATTTGATGCATCATCTCCATAAGATGGTGCAATACTTAAAAAATGCTGACACGGCTTTGGCCTCTCCAAGGAGATGCATGCATATATTGTATATATATATATATATATATATATATATATATATATATATATATATATATATATATATATATATATATATATATATATATATATATATAACTAGGCATTTCAATTGTTATTATATCCATAGGAAATTCCATTTATCAATATATAATAATATAAACTCACTAAGTAGGATGTAGTTTATAAGACACCAATATATGAGAGAAATAATGTACTTGAACACTGAGGCATCAGAGAGAAAGACAGAGACATTACGCTCTAACCGTGTGTATTGAAACCCCTGTAATTATCACCCCTAATATATTAACTTTTATAATCTGAGAAATCCTCCAAACCTGGGTATGAAAAGTAAAATATATATATACTAACCAGTTGACTGCTCACCACAAAAATCAGACTCACTTGGACAATTTATGTTGGTGAAGCTACCTTAAGGCCAACATAAAATGGTGGCAGCGGTGGGATGAACCATTAAAAACATTAAAAACACAGGAAACTCAGAAAAACGAAACATTGTGAAACAACTTAGTGAGCGAACACAAACGAGAAAGAGAAGATTGAGATAGTAGTGATTCTGCTCCTGACGACCCAAACCGCTGACACGACTCAAATTTGTTGTGACTTAGTGCTAGCTGCCTTCTCTGTTTCATCATCTAAAGATACTCTTGCATAAGGCTTGTTTTGCAGCACTCACGGTACTTTGGAACCACACACACACACACACACACACACACACCACCACCACCACGACCACCACTTCAGCTACACTTGCCGGTGGCTGGGTAACAAAATTACTCAGTCTGAATACATCTACTTACACCAAAAACGTCGGTGTATTGGAAGGGCGTGGTCGACGTCGGCTAGGGCCAAGGATATTATATAATCCTTGGCTAGGACGCATTGGGTGTGGTACTTTGGTCCGGGCGTGGGAATCACGGAGCTGACGAGTAAACCTGCGCGCGCCTGGGTGGAAGCCGTATCACCCCCCCCCCCCTCCCTTTGCCTGCCTGCCACCCTCTCAAGGACGAGTGAGGGTGACTTAAGCTTATTTGACGTCTGCTCCTACCGAAGAGGAGCGCTTTAGGTATAGGTGAGAAAACAATAGAGTACCTGACACAACATGAATACTAAAGTAATTACATCACTTGTTGACATAATTATTGGTGATGAAATATTACTGTGCCGTCACATTTTCTGGCATTAAAACTAATGTAATATGAGCCTTTAAATCTAGTAGTGTAATTTGTAACTCTCTGTTATGTTATAATATTATGTTTTCATCTATATTTATCTATATCATATATAATCATAATAACAATAATGTTATTTGTGTGTATCTTTATTTATTTCTCTTTCCTTTAATCTTCTTCGAGGTGTCTGAAATGATCTTAAACTAGCCTGAAGTATGAAAAGATGAAACTGATGAACGCTTCATAAAAATAATCAAATCAATGAATAAATGAATAAAATAATTAAGCAAGTATAATAAAATAATGGGAAGCTTTTGGCTATGGGTAGTTCCAGGAGCCTCGCTTCCTCATCCTTATGGGAAAGAAAAAAAAGGCGAAAGGCACCAGATGGTGAGAATGTTCCTGCCCAAACCATTCCAATTATTCGGGATTTAATAGCTGTTCAGGGTGAGAGAACGCTAACCACTTCAGGAAGTAACTTAAAATGTGGACAGTTGTTTAGGCTACGATTATTGGAAGTCATATCATTCCTGACCTTGTAGCTATGCACGTCCGTGTCTCCGTTCAAAACACACGTGTAGGTTCTGACATCTGTATAGAAGATTCTAGCCAACATAAAATGGCAAGGACATGCAGTGGAAACCACATTTTGTATAGTTTGTATAGTATAGTTTGTATAGTGCGAAAGGGACATAAAATAAACGGTTTTTGCTAAATTCTGAGTTAAGGAGCACACTGATTCAATTGCTGAGAAGGTGCCGTGGTGTTTTTGTCTTACTCAGTGAACCGTTAGGTGCAACTGATACAGCAGAACACCATGTAAATTAAAACAATGCAATACATACATTTTTACCTAGGTATCTTGGTCCCTATGTGCATTTTCCTACTGTGATTGTACCTGTTCTCATCTTTTGTATTGTCTTCGTGACCTTGTACTGTTGTTTTAAACGAGCTACGTCATTGCATAATGATCTTAAAGTAAAGCTCCAGCAACAGCCAGAAGCCATTGAGGGTACACCAGTTTAACATGGATAGGTACATGTCTTCAGGACATTGCGAGGACGCGATGTTGTAGGTTACCGAGCGATGTTAGGGACATGATAGGTAGAAATTCAATGTATTTATATATGCAAATATAATCTAATGCAATATCTTTATAGGATGGTGCAATACTTCAGAAATGCTGACACGGCTTTGGCCTCTACAAGGAGTTGCACGTATATATATATATATATATATATATATATATATATATATATATATATATATATATATATATATATATATATATATATATATATATCTATATATATATATATAACTAGGCATTTCAATTGTTATTGTATATGTTATTTTATAAAAAATATAATAATATAAACTCTCTAAGTAGGATGTAGTTTATAAGACATCACTATATGAGAGAAAATAATGTACTTGAACGCTGAGGCATCAGACACACACACCCATCCTTGCATCACATGACCCACGCCTGGAGTCAACAGGATGTAGTTTATAAGACATCACTATATGAGAGAAAGTAATGTACTTGAACACTGAGGCATCAGACACACACACCCATCCCTGCATCCCATGACCCACGCCTGGGGTCAGCAGTATCCGAGGCGTGAGGTGCAGCGGGTTGCAGCAGAGAGAAGAAAACGAGCTTCGGTGTGAGGCGGTTGAGGGAGACCCAACAGGGCCGCCGCTGTCTGGTCTTCCGCCGGTTTGTGTGGTGTTTTGGGTGTGAGGACTTTTGTGTGTTGTGCCGTGAAGGTGTGTGTTCTCGGGACTCAGAAGTGTTCCCTAAGTAATCTTCCAAAAGATAGGCTTAACACTTACGCTCTAACCGTGTGCCTTGAAACCCCTGTAATTATCACTCCTAATATATTAACTTTTATAATCTGAGTTTTCCTCCAAACCTGGTTATGAAAAGTAAAATATATATACTAACCAGTTGACCGCTCGCCACAAAAATCAGACTGACTTGAACAATTTATGTTGGTGAAGCTTCCTCAAGGCCAACAATCTAGGGTGAAGGTAGCCTGACTGATGGCATTCATACCCAGTAGGGCAGCAGCATTCAAGTAATGGTCAGGAACTACGGCCACTGATCTGACCATAGGGTGACTATTGCTAGCAATGGTGACCTTTGCTTGACCCAACACGCGAATTTTCCGTCCTGTAATGTAAGGGTGGTACTCTAGAGCTATGGTTGAGTTCTAGCCCCAATTCTCTCGCTACGCTGTCCCTGAGTAAAGACACTCACTGCCTGTGTCAAGCATGACATCGAGGACATGGTGGTTAACTTCCAGAGTGATAACAGGTGATTGTCACGCCAATCTTCCTCTCATCATGTTAACTCTCCCGGGACAACCAGATTGTCCACGGCGACAATTCATCCTTAGGCAATCATAACAGGAGACTGGGCGAGGCTGTTTACGACACTCTGCGATGGAGTGACTGCGGGCCTAACAATATGGGCAGTATTTCTCCCTTCTATCCCATTGTCTCAGTCTGTTCTCAATTCTAAGTTTCTTCCCAATGGAGTGCGCGCCAAAGCTCCTTGGGGGTGTTGGTCCGAACGATCAACCGTTCGCACGTTGTCCTGTTGCCGTGCCTGTCCCATGACCACCAATCTTTCCGTTTTGAACTTACTCCTGAATCTTTTAAACGAGACGTCTTCGTCCAAGCACAAGTCAAGTCTCTCCCTACTGTTCCTCGGTAAACTCTTAACTAGTTTATTTTTAATTATTTTTTCAGTTTTTGGCACTCCTCCCGACGGTGTTTGGACCTCTAATAGTGCCAGTTTACATTTCAGCCGTGTTACGAACTCTAAGGATTCGTCGTCATACGAATAAGATAGTTCGTTTAACGAATCGTAAAATTAATACGGTCTTCACTTTGGTCGGTGAGCTCCGTTATGAGGTGTTGTGTGAATTTGCTCCATGACATAAGATCATTATTGAGCAGGTTTTGAATAAACAGGGCTAGGGGAGCATCTACTCGCATCTTCGCGATTTGTTGCCGTTTTGTAGTACTTGAAGAGCAACTTTCGACCTGTGACAAAAATACCGTGAATCGTCCTGCGCCTTCTACTCCATTGATCTGACGCAACTCTATAACCGGAATGTTGCAAGGTTTTAAAAAAGGCTTAACTGATTTTCCTACCTCTGGATCCCCGTCCTTGCGGCGCAGTCCAGTGAACAAATCATAAACGCAACCCCACAATGAATTTACTTCCCTCTTTAACAAGGCAATTTTTGTCATATCACCCGAGTGTTCGGGTTTCATGGCTCCACCTGCTGCTTGTTCACCCTCGTTTCTTTCTTCCGTCCGGGGAATCCACGGTTCATCACCTGATAAATCCATTATAGCTATTCAGTTGGATAATAGAGAGAGATTGTTACCTTATGTCCTCTGTTTTAAATTTTGATAGCCGCGCTCCGCGGCCCTAGCGAACTAGCGCCAGAAGTAGCGGCCTCGGGCAACGTGGGTGTGTGATGCTTAAAAAAAAAGTATCAGTACCGCTGCCACTACTGTACTGTTCTCCCCCCCCCCTTTTTTTTTTTTTGGAAATGGTAAACAATAAAGGAAAGAAGCAGCAAGAGCATTTAATGGAAAAAAAAGGAAAATGGCAAAGAAACAATAACCCCCCCCACCCCAAAAAAAAAAGAAAGTAAAACACCTCATTGAGATGGAACAATAGGAACTCTAATTGTTGGAGGTCTGACATTTATACACCACACCAACACCTAGCTAAACTGCCTACTGCGGGGGACAACTGGGACAACACAGAACACTCAACTGGCCGAGTGGAGGTCCTGCAAATGGCGTTTCTCCTCCCTTCCTCTCGTCACGGGCGTGTTGGTAACAGAATAGATGATCTGGTCTGTCGTGGTACTGCTTCTCTCAGACAGGCTGTGGCTGGTCTCTTGAAGCTAGCCAGGCGGGGGTCTGAGGAGGTGGGCATGGGGTTCACAGTCAAGGCATATGCAGTATAGTGAAGGCCTTGCTCTGGGGCAGCAGCATCAGCAATCAGTATCAGCATGGTCTCCACCAGTGTTGAATGTCCCACGGGTCAAGCAGCAGTAGTATGAGAAACACCAAAGTTTACAAAGTTTATAAAGTTTATTTAAAAAGTTGGGTTACAAATAAAGGTGGGGGGGGGAGAGTGTACCGTGACTGGTACACTAGAAGAAAAAGAGAGGAAAACAGAAGTAAAGTAGGAGTAGAAAGTTGCCGGGCGGTGGAGGGGTCTTCTTCGGTGATACCTGCCGCTCTGGAGTCGGCAGCTATAGGAGGTCTCGTTTTGTAGGTCGCGGTAGGTAGGAGGTCTCGTGTGTTAGGTCGCGGTAGGTAGGAGGTCTCGTTGGGTGGATGGAGCAGTACCGGAACCTGAGGATTGCCATCGGCTCCGGTAAGTTCCCCCGGCTGTGTGCCTCAGAAGCTCAGTCCTGCATCCGGGAGCTCTGCAGGCTTACCATGCCATGTGTACCCCTTGCTGAGACGCAGGCCAACGTCCTAACAACTCAGGGCGCAGGGTGAGGAGACGCCATCAGTCCTGGCAGATCCCTCAGTACCATACTCCATCGGGTGCTGGCTCGTTGACTCATGGACAGAAGGGACAGACACGTTCTCGAACTAGTGGTGAAAGGGGTCGGCGGAGGATGAGAGAGACCTTTTTTTTTTTTTTTTTTTTTTTTTTTTTCAATGGCCATCACCCAAACATGGGTGTTAGGCCAATTTTATTAGTTTGGTGTATTTGTTTGTTTATTTACAAGTGCTTTTTTTTTTATTTGTGTTTTATGTTTTTTTTTAATTCTATTTATGTTTCTTTTTTTTTGTTTATATAATAACATCAACAACAACAACAACAACAACAACAACAACAACAACAACAACAGTCACTTACACACACACACACGCTTCATTCACACAGGGCACCTATTCCTACTGAGAGACCTTTCACGTTCAGACGTGATTTTATGAGGACGTGTCATCATTTTATACATCCGCTCTCTTTTTTTCCTCCACAACTAATATCCTACCTACCCTAAGTAGTATTTACGGTCAAGAGTATGAGGATTTTATGAGAAAATTGAGACCCATAATACCATGCTCAGTACATATATGTATGTGTGTGTGTGTGTGTGTGTGTGTGT
>CM035193.1:8425301-8460221 GCA_020233015.1 Callinectes sapidus
ATATATATATATATATATATATATATATATATATGTCATGAGGGGCATACGCCGGGGGACGCGTTGCCTCTCCTACCCAACGGCGCCACTCATGGCGGTCACGCCTCGCAAGTCTCCATGCAGGCTACCTTCCCATACCGAGTGAATCCCAGCAGGAGGCATCGGCTTGCCGCAGCCAAGAGTTCTGTGGGAGTCCCCTTGGCCTCCTCCAAGTTGGATTATTCCTTACGGAAACAAACCGATAAGCAGGATTGGCTTCCGGGTATCGCGCCACATGCCCATATAGCCGCAATTGGCGCTCACGGACTATATGCTAGAGACACTTTAGGATCTTCTGCGTCTTCGTGGGATTCCTGCAAGGATTATTGGTCTATTAATTGGCCTGTATTCCGGGATTGTAAGTGCTGTGAAGTGTGGAGGAGGCGTGTCCAACTTCTTCCCTGTGAATACAGGTGTGAGGCAGGGCTGTGTGCTTGCTCCATCATTTTTCAACACATGCATGGATTGGGTACTAGGCAGATTTGTGGAACAAAGTCATTGTGGAGCATCTGTCAGCAACACCGAGATTACAGATCTTGTTTTTGCTGATGATGCAGCAACCTTACTAGAGGTTCTGGTAATGGCTCTAAAGGCACTTCACGAGGAGGTGAAGCCCTTGGGACTTGAAGTTTCCTGGGCCAAGACCAAGGTCCAGGTGTTTGGAAGCGTACTGGATAAAACAGTACAGTCTGTCCATGCGTGTGGCGAGGACACTGAGATCTTGAAAAACTTCACATACCTTGGTAGTGTAGTACATAACGATGGTGGGTCGAGCCAAGAAGTCACACGGCGGATTGGCCTAACCCATGGCGTTATGAATTCGCTCAACACGAGTATTTGGCGTTGTCGATACCTGTGCAGACGGAGAAAGGTTTGGATCTTCAAGTCGCTGGTGATCCCTGTCTTACTCTATGGTTGGGAGACATGGACACTGAACAGTGACCTGAAGAGGCGAATTGATGTCTTTGGTACTAGATGCCTTTGCAGGATCATGGGATACCGCTGGTATGGCTTTGTGTCAAATCAGCGATTGTTCCGTGACACCGATTCGAGGCCTATTACTAGCATAGTCCGTCAGCGCCAACTGCGGCTATATGGGCATGTGGCGCGATACCCGGAAGCCGACCCTGCTTGTCGGGTTGTTTCCGTAAGGGACAAACCGACTTGGAGGAGGGCTAGGGGACACCCACAGAACTCTTGGCTACCGCAATTTGATGCCTCTTACTGGGAGTTACTCGGTATAGGAAGGGAGTTTGCATGGAGACTCGCGAGGCGCGACCGCCAGGAGTGGCGCGGTAGGGTAGGCGAGGCAACGCGCTCCCTGGCGTATGCCCCCTGTGGATGATTGATTAGAATTTATTAGAAGTTGTAATAGACCTTTAAATGAAAAGTTGTTAAGACCGTAATGTTGATAATAGTGCCAGTGATGGAAAAGAAAAGTATTAGATAATTTTTTAAACTATACTAATAAAGTCTATTATCTACTGTAGCAAAAGGTTAAGCAAAACCCGGCACTCTTCTGGGAGTTCTGATCAGGTAGAACAAGCACAGGAATGCTTTTCTGCACATGACTAACAAAATCTTCATGTTTTATAGAAATGGAAGTTGATGGATAGATGTAATACGGAGAATAGGTAGTACTGAATAAAGCATAGTACAAAGATCTGGGATTATAACAGACAGTGGCAAGAAGAAAATAACATCCCACTATATTGGTATATATTCATGTAACAGAAATGGCATGAACTAGTAAGACTACAAGTACCTGCTGGCAGACTGAAGAAAAAGATAAGACTTTATTTCATTTTATTTTTATTTTTTATTTAAACAATCTGTGCTTTTTTTATGGGAATTTATGAGCTAAAGGAGATCATCTAATGGAGACCTATCTAAAAGCCTCCCCGATTGGGAACCGTTACCCCGAGTGGACGCCCAATCTCCACACAGACCATAGTCACAGTTCGAACCCATGCGCTCGGAGATCCCAAGGCCCTCAGAGTGCAAGCGGTTCCACTGTACCACGGCGGCCCCCAGACTTGGCAGAGTTTGAATATTATGATTCTATTTTATAAAAAATTACCATTTAAGCAATGAAACTAGTCAAATTATGAGTTGTACAATATTATTACAGTTGCATTGTGTCAGGATTCCGGAAACTTCTGGGCTACATAGTACACACTGGAAAAAATAACGTTAATTTGCAACAGACTTTTCTGGTAGGCATAAGCTGAAAAGTTATAACTTAAAAAGAATATCCGTTTGTGAAAGAAATTATGTAGAACATCAATGAAAGCACTATATGTCTCACCATAAAAGAAAGAAAGAAAAGGAAAGAAAAAAAAAAAAACATAAGCCCCATAAGAAAATCTTTGGTCGGATGGAACAGACAATATATAGTTTCACTCATTTTCTGACATGAAGTATATTTTTCCGGCGAGACATGTTTGATTGATATTCTACATAGTTTCTGTAGGAAATGAATAGTTTTCAAATTAAGACTCATTTCAATTTATGCTTAGCATTCACCCCCAACGATCATGAGGCCAAGTGACGGTTCGTTTAGAGGCATTGGGGGACTGCAGCATCCTTTATTAGTTTTCCACTCGATATTATCAATAACATTCAGTATGATTGTCTTTTTTTAATTCTTTCTTTTTACTTCCATAGAACTGTGAAATTCACAGTATCGGCAACACAGTGTTTGGTTGTTGTGCGTGTGCAGAGAGGGAGCACTGTCGCTCCAGCAAAACCGAATCGCCGATTCTTGTGTGCCTTGTGGTAAACGAGGCGGAGAGTCAGTGAACCCAGGGGGAGTTTCCACCAAGGTTTTGATTCTTTGATCTCTAGGCTTTTGTAACTATTGTGTATTTTGTCTAGCTGTTATATCTTATAGTTTGCATGTTTGGGATCATCATAGAAGGTATAGGATGTGAATTTGCTAGCATCGTGGAAACATAGGTCATGTGAAGAAAGAAAGAAGACAAAAAGGAAGAGGTGGTTAGAGGATTTGACATGCTAAGTTAAATTTTTCTCTAAATTTAGCTGAAGCAACAAGGCGCAAAAAATTCTCATCTCGAAGTCGTCATAAATTTATTAAAGGATGTTTTTTTTTTTTTTTTTTTATCATTGCAAAGCCCACCACTTCAATGCCAAGATACATGTATATACGCTTTCGAGTCATGTGAAGGCTACGCGATATAATATTTGAATAAGATTAAAGAAATTCTTATTTCTTCATTCAGCCTGGTTGCTGTAGTGATAATAATATTGACAGCCTGCATTAATCCTCACCACTATTGCCAAGTTAAAGGTAGTCTTAATTGTGTGTGTATTAAAGTAGATATAGTTTACAAATTCACATTTCATAGGAAGCTATGTATCAAACATAGCAATCATTCATGCTCAATGCAAAATGATTGATATTTTTTTTCCTCCAGACTTAATTAACTTACATGCATGATGTCTTGCTCGAGGCAGTGTGCATACTAAGACATCCCTTTTGATTTTGTCGAGTTCTTAAACTGTATTTCTTGTCCACCAATGCAATGTGGTGTGTCACTGAGCACTATCTGCTTCGCTGATAGGATTTCAACAGTTTCTGACCGGCATTCAACAGGGAATGTCGTCACTGAACTAAATGTGCTTCCCGTTGTACGGACAATCAGGAGGCCACCTTTAACTCCACTTACATGACAATGACCGTTCAGCACCTTCAGGAAAAGTGCACAGACGTTGAGCGGAATGATGATGATGATGATGACGATGAAAATGATGATGACGATGATAATGATGATTATGATGATGATGATGAAGTTAATGATGTCATCAAAAACTTTGAATGTTCTTTCATTCATTTACTTCATCCATCCCTCTGAATGAATCGGGGACATTATAGAGACAGAAGGATAGTTCTTAATTTCTTTACTGTTTGCGGTAATTGTTAAGTAACATACTTCTTGGGTTTCATCACTAATTGCTAACTTGACAATTTTGTCAGTTTCCAGTTCTTCAGCACTCACAGGGTGTCAATGAATAAAACAATATCACAATAGACAGCACAATAGGAAGCATTAACACTGTGTGTCAGTGGTCCCCGGGAGGGATACACCACTGACATCTGTTAATGAGTGAGATAATGTGATGATGTCAGCATCATGTTCCAAGGCGAATGGATTCGTTGTATTAAGATCACAACAGGTGTCTATCGAAAATGAAGACTTTGATAACATATTAGCGACAATAGATGAAGATGACATTGTGCTCTTGACTTGGGTTTTGAAGCTGTCGAATGAGGCCAGACAAGTCTTTTGTTTATCCGTAGTACAGCAATAGCAACAGTAGCAACAGCATTGGTGAATGGCATTTCTAATTCGATTCGCAAACTTGAAGATCAATGGAAATTTCTTCTTCAAGTGTTTACGTTTACCCCTATTGGCAATAAAGATCACAAATATGAAGAAACCTTGCAATGTGTTCAGCGTATCTGTTGCAGCCCTGCAAGTATACAATACATTCCTTTAATAAGAACATAATTGGGAAATACAGCATTATTTATTCACAATCATACAATCATACTAGAGAATGAAAAAAGTAGTGATTACATTAATGTATAACAGTCAATGTAATACAAGCATTTATCAATCTAGCAGTCTATCTCTACACAATACTCATTCTCTGTTAACAGTTACTCTGCTGAGGGAACCATCACTACCGATGACTATATTCAATCCTGTTCCAGCATTCATCTTTATTCTTTCCTCTTACATATTTCAGTACCCCGTCCTCTTATTCACTGGATGATTTTCTCATACTGATATACTCTTGGGTGTCTTAACTTCTGCAAATATTTCTATACAACATACTATTCTGCATATAAATCCCTGATTGAGGGTATACAATCATGCAACTTCAAAATATAACAAAAAATCCAGTTTCACTTACCACATTTCAAGAGGTGGAATGAACCAAGACAGAAGTTCTGACACCCAGCACAATGACATCAGCACCAGCAGAGAGAACTGTTGTTTAAAACTGAAACAAAACATATTCTAATTTGGCGGCAAAATTTGTCATGCTATGTTACGCTATTCTCATACCCCTCTCTGCAAGGGTGCAAATGATCTCAAACAAATACCAGATGGTAATAGATGTTATTGGGATTTTTGTGAATGTTTTGCATGATTCCAGTTATGGTTTAATGAATTGACTTTCCGTATCATCAATAAAGAAAATATATATGAAAACTCGAGTGTTTATCTACGAGTATGTGGCTTTTAAAAACAGACCTAATGAGGATCCAAAGCATCTCAGAACACTTACTCTGAGATGTAGTCAACTTTGCGATGGATCTGTTCCCTGGGTGTCGTCGTGTCACTGATGCTTCCCGGTGTGGTCTTTAACGTGGAGGCATTTTTTTCAAAGTTCCTATAGGTCCAATAAGTATGGGTAATAAAAGCAATTTTGAGAGCAAATAGGAATCCAATGGGCCCATAGAAATATAGAATGAGTGTTGGTGCATCTGAAAGTGAAATACAAATGTAATGCCTACAGGGATTTTTATATGCTTGAATAAAATTCTGGTCCTTTTCAAGGTTTCGTATAATCTGGCAACCTTACCTTCGAAAAAACACTTGCCCTGTACTAGGCGAGGCTTCACCACACCAGTCACGTCGTCTGGGGCAAATAACTGCATACACACAGTTAGGATCCTGCAAGATGCTGTAGAGAGACTCTGAGCTTAATAAACTCTAACGACTATAAGACATGATCCATTTAATTCATCAGGCAGCAAGCGAAAATTTCACAGCTGATATTGTAGTAAATGCCTGTGTAGCATCAGAATAAATTCAATAGATCTATCCCAAAGCTACATAAAAGATAAATGAAAATAAATAAAAAAAAAATGACAAATTTAAAAAAATGATAAAAAGGAAAATAAGACTTATTTTAAAGTTAGGAACTCAAGCTCCTGACACCATTTACTTGTAACATAACTAACAATAATATCCTTACCCAATGGCAACTGGCGTCCCGAAGGCGTAGAGCATGTACAACCAAATGGGGATGACTTTAGCGGGACGGTACTTGTTGAGGCTCCTGGAACATGTGAATTGGGATTACTTCTAAGTCGTCTGGAGTTAAAGAGTCTTAAACTGCAGTGCAAGATCAATAGGTGTGTGTGTGTGTGTGTGTGTGTGTGTGTGTGTGTGTGCTTAACGCACAGAAGATACTCGCCCTCATCCGAGGAGCTGCCTGGCGTCTCTCTCCATACTCATACAACACCAGTTGGGGATCCGTGCCTCCACCGTCGCAGTCTCCTCACAACTACCGCCTCACACACCAGCAAGGGACAAACTACCTAACGCAGTTTCCTCTTCATGGGCTTCACTGATGCCTTTAAATGGCACGGAGGAGTAGTTTTTTTTTTTTCTGCTACAAGAACTCCCTTAACGTTATAGTGCTGGAAACACCTATCCCAGTGGTGCTTGAGGCAATTATGCTCAAGGTTTTCTGCGAAGATGGCCGAGGTACACTATGTGTGGACTATTATTGTTCCTCTGTCCAAGGGACAGCTGTGGTAGATTACATTACCACCAACCTCGACCGTCTCATGACGACTCACCGATGTGACATCATCGTCGGTGACTTAAACCCATGAGGGATACAGCGATCCTTTGACTCCCTGCTGGCCGTGCACAATCTCCATAATCACGTCACCTTTCCCACGCATCGGTCGAGATCCATCCTTGATCCCGTGGTGACGGACCTGCTCCCCCCTCCAGGAAGTCAAATGCTTCCCTCTGGGCCCTGAGGGCAACTCAGACCACAAGGCCATCCTGATGAGGGTAACTTTCAGGAGGACCTGGGATGAGAGCTCCACCTGCA
This sequence comes from Callinectes sapidus, assembly GCA_020233015.1. Taxonomy (NCBI): domain Eukaryota; kingdom Metazoa; phylum Arthropoda; class Malacostraca; order Decapoda; family Portunidae; genus Callinectes; species Callinectes sapidus. The sequence continues at coordinate 8,432,226 of CM035193.1, forward strand.
CTCTATGGCAGTGGAAATACACTAACTGGGAGCAGTTGCGCCGTTGCCTGGTGACAACAGATTGGGCCAGTGTATCATGATTTATGATATCTTGAATACCTAACGAGAGTTGTAGTTGTTTGTATTCACGTAGGTTTCGAGACGGTCCTATGGATTACTATTTTTTTGTTCATATGTATTTATTTTTATGTATATTTATATGTATAGTGTAGCTTTTGTGTATTACTTGGCTGAGGCTTAATATACAGGGAAGTGAGGTTTTATCAAGTACGTTCTGGGTGGCCAGTCGTTACGTGGTCACGGCTGTGTCAACACCAGCAGGGAAGTGTGGTTGTGTGGGGTGCATCTGGGTCCTGTGTTGGCCTTTGAAGGTATGTTGAGCACTTTGTATTTCTCTATGCTGACTGTGTTGATCATGCGTGTTGTTAGATGTGGTATGGTCCTGGGAAAATGTGTGAATTGTCTCTATATGGTGCATAGGGTGCTACGGTGCACCCGATACATTGTGAATCACCAGGTGTTGTGCGGCATCCGCCAAGTTCCTGTGGTGTCCTTTCTAGCTGCGAAAGGTTTAGGATGCAGTGTTCAGTGCAGTGTCCAGTGACGGGAGGTATTGTGTAAATTACTTTGTTTTGTTAATATCTTTAATGAAGTTCAGGGTCAATTGTTTAATTGTTTAATTTTGTGATACATGATAGTTATGTGACCTTTGTTGTCGGCTGTTCATGATATGAGATACGTGTAAGTACCTCATAAGTAAGAACGGCTAACTGAGGTACTGTTGGGAGCACAGGAGGGGTGGGTGCCCCACAAACAGCACAAAGTGAGATCCTCAGACCAACCATGGTTTGGACCTCAGTGCCGAGCTACCTCTGACACCAAATATCCAGATTATTCGAGGCCATCCTGAGCCAAGAAAGGTGGCTGAGAATTTGGAAGACAAGCCATGTGGTGCCAGCACACGAGGACAGCAAATCAGAGGAGGCTGTGGCACATATACAAGCGCAAACCCACGCGGTGGAACAAAGCCCGTCATAAGGAAGCAGCCACCCACATGGAGGCTGCCTAAGCCTGGGCCAGGGAGCAGTGGGTGGAGTGTAGGAAAAGGATGGTGAGGGGCGGTCATTTTGGCTCGAAATAGTGGTGGGACCTTGTGAAGGATACACAAGGAGAAGACTCCTCCTCCACCATCCCACCTCTGTTGGAAGAATCTGGGGGACTCCTTATAGATAATAAGGATAAGGTGGACTTGTTGGTCCAACACTTCACCACCAAGATGACCGACCCTCATCCCAACAAGCTTCCTCCCTCCCTCCCTGTGATCAAGGGGAACAGGCTGACCACGACCACTACAAATGAGGGAGAGGTACTATCTGCTCTTTCAGCCCTTGAGGAAAACAAGGTTGTGGGCCCTGACGGTGTAAGCCCCCGCGTACTTCGCAGGTGCTGCGACGTGCTGGCACGACCTCTCTCCAGATTATTCGAGGCCATCTTGAGCCAAGAAAGGTGGCCGAGAATTTGGAAGACAAGCCATGTGGTTCCACCACACGAGAAGGGCAGCAAATCAGAGCCAGCAAACTACCGCCCTATATCCCTGGTGTCAGTGGTGGGAAAGGTGCTGGAGAGCATCATAGTGATGGTTATGAATCCACACAAAATTATGCGGTACAAAACAATGTGCATTGATTGCGATCATCACACAACAATTGCATCATCTAATAGTGACACATAAAAAACCTCATATCTCAGTTGATCCGGATCTAGACGTTCTTCAACGTGAGTGCGAAAGGATGGTAAGCACCGCACCTCACTCATAGGACAGTGGAGTGAATTGTGCCACCATATCGATCTTGCCACGAAAATTCTCGAGCGATCGGTTGCTGCTATAGAAGAAACAGTTAACTCTAAAGTTAGTAATGGATCCATGTAACTTGAAGATAATTTCGCGGAATATGAATAGTGTTAGGAATAGACTACCTGATATCCATTATTTTGTAACCAAGAGCTCCGTAGATATAATATTACTGCAGGAAACTAGAGATACAAACAAGGATTCCTTTTTATCATTAAATGGGTATCAAGGCTACCACCTGTCAGCTGGAGGAGTAAGAGGAATGTCCACCTATGTTTAAAACACTATGCCATCTGAGCCTATAGAGGCACAGAGCAAAGTAGCAGGCATGAAGAGACTTGCTATGAGTCCACCTTATGGACCATATAATTAATATTGTAAACATGTAGGTCCATCCCACATTGTATTTTCATTGAGGTCATTCTTATAACTGGAGAATTCAATACCAGACATTGGCAACTTGAGAAAACAGGTGGACATAATAATACTAATGATCTAGCTTTTTCACAATTCCTACAACACCACACAGACGCTATTTTCCTTGGGACTAAAGCGACAACACATATCCGAGGCGGGCGTGTTAACTTTTCTTGTTAACTCATTGGCCAAGGTATTGTATCAGTCACTATCATCACTCTCGCATTTACTACACTAATCTCTCATTGAAAACAGCTTTCAGTATCTCCTTCCTTAATCCTTGGAACTTTGGTTTCTGTACTGTCGGGACATGCTCTCCCTCAGGGAAAACACTTGCATCATCTATGTCGCCCACTGCATTCTTAGTCAGATTTACATTTTCACCTCTCGTTCTCTTCAATGATTGGCTATTTCCTCCTTCCTCGAATCATTCGCCCGTTTATAAACCTCACTCGCGCACACGCTTATCATATTATTCACGAAGCTTCACGGAAGAGCTATCATTCACTCCTGTTAGACATCAGAACGCACCTGTGGCTCAATGAAACAAGCACTTGCCCCTAGGAGCTTTATTTAACAGTACGGTTTGTCACTCCTCGCGCTCGCTCACTCGTGGTTCATTCAGGCACGTCGGTGGGCAAACTCCGGCAGCAGTCTCTCGAAGGACAAGGCGAACGCGAGGCAGCAGCGAGAGCTCTCCCAATGCTGACCGATCAGGGTGTGTACTGGTCACAGTCTGACTTCGCGACATCCGCGGCAGGTCATCAACTGTTTGCTGGTGTCAAGGGAGATGGGGAAAAGCATTCTCGCACAGCTACACCCCATGAAACAAACCCCAAACCCCGAAGGACGCACGCGCGCACGCACATACACACACACACACACACACACACACACACACACACCCCTGCTTAAGCAGCAACCAATTACGCTCAATTACACTCCCCCCTGATACTCAATCACATTCCATTCCCGTTGCCTTCGTATTCTCTCGGAGCGCCTCAGGCCTGACTCCTCTGTGCCCGAGTCAGCAGCATTAGGTTCTCATCTTGTCCTTGCCCCTGGGGAAACGTGATTGGGGAAACATGATGAGCAGATGATCGTCGTCGTCGTCCTCCTTCTCTTCGTTGCGACAGACTTCGTCTCGGGAACTCGTGGATGAGAGGCGAGGTCGGAGATGCCTGATGTGACGGGGAATGCTGTTCACCTGGACAACCTGGGGTGATGTAACTCCTGTCACGACACCCTTGTGGTAACGTGCGTCACATCTAACTCCCTGTGGCCTCACCCAAACTTTGTCGTGGACACAATAAAGATTGTCTACTTCCTCTTCCACCTTCTCACTGTGCTCTTCTCCACGCACCCTGACTGTATATCTGTAAATAGAGTTAGCTGGGGCGGTAGATGGTGAATAATCATCTCGAGGAGTGAGATTATAAAGATAAACTGCCTCCGTCATGGTGCACCCCTTCCTTCAAGCTATTACGTTGACCGTGCGGTGACACGTTTCCACGAACTCCATTTCCGGACGGCACGTGTGCTCCTCGAAAGCATAGACGTACATCCTACCTTGAGGCAAATTCAATAAAACGTTGACATCAAGAGGCAGTATCGTTGTCCATCAGCAGTTCCTCTAGCGCCACACCCTCACAAAATATGACTTCTAGATGTTCTGAGATGGATGTGGTAGTCTGAAGCCTCAGCGAACGCCACACTGAGAAACGCGACGGCCCGCAATCCACCAGCGTGGGGCAGTGGCGTCCTTGATAATGGGTGATGTCCATTCCCACACGTTGCCAGATGCCGTCCACTTCCAGATGCCCTTCCTTCCACTTCGTTGGTGCTAGGTCTATAGACTTGCACACTTGACAATTACCAACGATGCCTTGCACCTGCCGCCTCGTGACTTGTGGGTCGCGCCGCTTAACGAAGTAAAGCGTTCTTCTCACGCCAGAATGGCCACAGGCGTGATGCACTTCCTCCACCAGCTCCTCGTTAGTCAGCTCGCTTGCCATGGCGCACAGGGATGTTGCAAGTGCAGGTCCTGCTTGATGGTGGCTTAACCATCATTACGGTACTCGCGTTAAAGCGTCGGCCTTGTTGTTGTCTGACGCTACGAGGGTAACTGTGAGGTCGAGCTTGTATTCTTCGACGATGGACAACACTACTCCAATTCTTCTCCGTATCAACATCTTGCTGGCTGCCTTAGTCTTTAGCCTCGCTCTCTCTGTGAGGCCCTCTGATAGTCAACAGTGGACTGTGGACAGTCAGTCTTAAGCTCGACACTTTATCTGCCAGGCCATGGCGAGGTCGAGTCCTTTTATGATGGAGTCAAGCTCTGCCATATTGATGTGGCTGGAGTCCTCTTTCCGAAGCCAGCTGCCATCCTCGATCACGTGCCCATCGACCTCGATCACGACACCAAGAGCAAGTGAGCTTGTATCCACCCAAACTTTTTCTGCGTCCCCTTTCAAGTCCTACTTTCCTCGCACAGGGTAATTTGTTCTTACTTCATTCACAGTCTCCTGGAGGCACAACTGAAGCTCATCATCGTCGATGACGTCGTCCCAGCCTTGCGTGACGTGGTTCGTCCTCCTCTTTATGAAGGCAGCTGCCACCCTCAACCAGCCGCAAACTGGATAATGATCGATCATCTTCCCACAGTATGAAAACACACCCCTTCTCGTCAGCTTCTTGGGCACTTCTAAATTATTGTCACGCTTCCAGAATAGTTTGCCATGCTCCCCCAAGACTTTCAGACCCAACACTAGGGCACCGTTGACAACATTTTCGGGGGCCTTGCATGAGAGTCCCTAGCTGTTAAGATGCTCCACCACACGACTTGCCGAGACGATGTCTTTGTTCACTAATACGTCATCGACGTAAGAAGAGGTGCCTCGCCTCACGTACGGATATTTAGACAACACGTAGGTGAGCACCGCTTTCATTGTCAAAGGCGTGTATTATGAGACACACTGAAGTCTCGCTAGTCGAAGGTAGGCACTGCTGTCCCCGCCGCCGCATACACATTCTCCACTCCAAAAGTAACTTCTCCATTTTCATTGATGGTCACGCCACCAAGAGTCCGAACGCCGTTCATTCCCAGTATGAACGAAAATCCTAGCGTTTCCAAAGACTTTACATACACTCATGTGGGTAGTGGTCCCACCGCTGAGCTGCAGGTACACGACACCTGTACCTTCACACCTGTGCTCCCTTCCACCCATCGTGAGGATCCTAACATTTTTCCTTGTCCAAGACTTGCATCAGGAGAGATGGGTGACAGATTTAGAGCACCCCGTGTCAACCAGGGCTTCCAGTCTTGCCCCATCCACCCTCACAATAGTGACTGGCAGCGCCTAGTTCACTGGTTGCCAGGAGAGGAGGCTGACGCTGACGCTTCTTCTCTGCACTCGTTTCCCGAGCACGTTGATGCTATGTGGTCCAGACGGCTGCAGCTGTAGCACCGTACGTTGTACCGTGCTGATCGCTGGGAATCCCTCTCAATGTTGCTGTTGACGCGACGGTCTCGCGGGCCAGCCAGACAGTCTCTCGAGAAGTGATTAGGGCCCCCACATACAAAGCATCGGAGGGGGGACTCTGCCAGTGGAAGTTCATCGCCGGATCCTTTGACTCTGAGTTCCATCCCCGCTGTTACCACATAGAGTTCTTCCTTAAGGACTGCCCTGGCTCGAGCGAGGATTTGATCTAGTCCCAGCTCTTCCAGTCTCGCTCCTGTTCGCAGAAGCTGGCGAACACGTTTTGAAAGTCCAGACACAAAGGCACAAGCCAGACCCTTTTTCCTTATGCCTCCAAACAGAGGTGCCAGCCGGCGCAGCTCAGCTAGGAAGACGTGAGGGAGCTCACCAGCGCACAGTTTCCTGGAGACAAACTGACCATAGGCGACGAACGGGTCCACTGTGAAGGCGGTCACAAGCGCATCCTTCACCCTCGCTGCCACTTTCCTATCCGACTTCTCCAATTGCAGGAAGTTGTCGAAGGCACCTCCCGTGAGTCGTAAAGGAATAACACTCGCGATGTCTTTAATCCTCGCAGCTTGCACACGAGTTCAAGCTTCTCCAGCCATTCTACCACTGTCAGCTTACCAGAGCCATCATATTCTGGTATCAGTTTTACATCAAACGACGCTCTCGCGCTTTCACTCATAGTGCCTAGATAGCTTGTGGCACAATGAAACAATCACTTGTTCCGAGGAACTTTATTTAACAGGACAATAGTGGTGAACGTAGATCCAACAGCCCGCGCGCCTCGCTTTCAGCACAGTAGGGTTTGTCACTTGCACTCGCTCACTCGTGGTTCACTCAGGCACGTCGGTGGGCGAACTCCAGCAGCACTCTCTCGAATGACAAGACAGACGCGAGGCAGCAGCGAGAGCTCTCCCAACGCTGACCGATCAGGCTGTGTGCTGGTCGCAGTCTAACTTCTCGACGTCCGCGGCAAGTCGTCATCACCTCTTCGCTGGCGTCAAGGGAGATGTGGAGAAGCATTCTCGTACAGTTACAACCCATGAAACAAACCCCGAACCCCGAAGCACGTGCGAGCACACACACACACACACACACACACACACACACACACACACACACACACACACACACACACACCTGCTTAAGTAGACTGAATGCAGACACCGTGCTAGAAACACGTGTTCTGAAGTTGTCTTTCTGCCATCTTTGCATGGAAATTTGTTTTACGTCCATCTGGCTTGGGGTCTTAGAAAAAAAAAGTTGGCTTTCCCATTACCCCGTGATTTTTAGTTTTGATTGTCATAACTTTTGTCCTTAGCGGCAACAGAATGTGTCTGTTGCCGCGGAGTCAGATTGTCTTTTCTCTTTCACCTACGGAGGATCCGCCTCAGTGAGCGTGCTTCTGGGGTGAATTGACACCGTCCGGCCCCCCTAAAGTGGTTTGGCAGGACAATCTGACTTTAGAAAACTCCTCCCTGACCTCCTCCCACTTGTGTCCCGCTCTCCTTCTGGAGGAGAGGTGTTGTACTCCCTCCATGCCGGACGCACTCTCCTCTCGTCCCCTCAAAGGGGGAGGGAGGATAGTGATCAACGACCCCCGACTGCCAGACTGAACATCGACCCCAATAAAGCGACCTATGTGACTCTACATTCTAAGACTTCCACCCGCCTCTCAACGGTTAATTCTTTTATAATAAAGAAAGTCATTGATTGTAATATGGATAATGTTGTAAATGTTAAGAAACTTGCCAGTGGTGACTTGCTAATTCAGACCCTTAACATAAGTGAAGTAAAATCATTGTTGAAGCTCTGGTTCTTCCATGACATCGAGATCGAGGCTTTCATTTCAGTGTCTATAAACTCGTGTCGGGGACTTGCCTCCCACCGTGATTTTGTGGATAAGGATGAGACCGATATTACCGATTGCATGGAAGTGCCGTAACTGTGAGGGTGCTCATTCCACTTTCTCCCGCGATTGCCCCTCGTGGAAATTGCAAAAAAAAATATCTGCACATTGAAAGCTACTGAAGGGATTTCTTACTATGAAGCAAGGATGAGAGTGAAGCAGACGCAGTCTGCTCCTGCTTCAAACGCTTCTTATGCTTCAGCAGTAAGGGCTCCTCCCAAGATGTGCACTATTGGTATTCAGACTGATCCGTTGCCTGCTTCATCTACCTCCACAGTTTCCCCTTCAACCTCTGCCTCATCACCTGCTAAAACTACATCCACTTCAACTAAAACTTCTACTCCTATCACTTCTTCTGCTCCATATTTGTCCGCTATCTCTCGTGCTCCAAGTAAGAGTGAAAAGACTGACAAGGTTAATAAACTAAATTTAACAAAACTAGAACGCACTTGCCCTTCCCAAGTCGTCGCAGCTCCCGCGCCCTCAAGGAAGAGTTCTCACGCTTGCTCCCTCTCGACGAGCTCCAAGGAGTTAATGATTGATGTCACCACTAGTAAGGGCCGGAAGAGGTCCCCCGGCAGCTCCTCTGAGCGCAAGAGGAACAAGAATCACGGCCGCCACCTCCACTCTTATGCCATAATGTTCAAGGTGTTACAGTGGAACTGTAGAAGTATTCGGAATAAAGAATTATATTTGTCACTTTTAGTGAACATACACAGGTCGTCTGTTATTTGTCTACAGGAGACGAGATTGCAGGATCAGCCTGATCCTACAATGCTAAAACACTACCATCCGTATAGGAGATATGAGGGACACGGTGTTGCCATATACATACATACACAAAACACTGACACAAACAGAAGTGACGTTGAATACACATCTAGAAGCTGTCACGTGGAGGATGAGATTCAACAACACGTATCTGGCTATCTGTTCCCTCTACTTGCCTCCCAGTGCCCCTATTGTTAATGACGATATCAGCTCTCTAATTAGTCAGCTTCCGGGCAACTGGCTAGTACTGGGGGACTTTAACGCTCATCATCAACAATAGGGAAGTGAGAGGTCAAGTGTACGTGGGGAGCAGAGAGTCGACATTATGTTGCAGAGAAACCTCTGTCTTCTAAACGATGGAAGTGCGACTCGTGTAGATGATCGGACTGGTAACGCGTCTGCCATTGATCTGTCATTGTTATCGCCAGGTATACTCCCTGACTACTCTTGGGAAGTCATCGACGACTTCCACGGAAGTGACCATCTACCCATCTGTATATCTTACTCACGCGACATCCCGCCCACCCCCCACACTCCCAAGTTCAACTTTAAGAGAGCAGATTGGGCAACCCTCCGTGGGATTCCCGACGTGGATATATCTGGTGAGGACATTGACACGATATCGTGGTCAGCAACGCAACACGATCCATATTACAAGCCACTGAGGCTTGTATTCCGAAGACTTCTAAGGTTCACACTATGCATGGAGTTTCATGATGGACAACGGATTGTCGACAAGCACTTCGTGAGCGTATTAGGCGGTACAGGCATTTCAGCCAGCAGCCCAGTCAAGCTAACTTCATAGCCTATAAAAAGGCAAGGGCTCAGGCAAGGAAAGTCATCCGTAATGCAAAAACTGACTCGTTCGGATAATTTATATCAACAGTGAATCGTACCACACCCCTCTTAAAAAGTATGGCAAATAATAAACATATTTAATCATAAAAATACATTTATCCCAATAAATACTCTGAACACAAACAACAATATAATTGTCAACATGGAAGAAATAGTAAATGCAATAGCCCATCATTTTTATCAGGCAAGCAGTTCCGCCTACTATACCCCTGCCTTCCTCCCCCGCAAGGAGGAGACAGAACTCTGATTCCCAAACATTTGCCACGGGAGGCATAAACTCGGACAACAACACAGAGTTTACGTTGGATGAACTCCTTGCCCTGAAATACTTTAAAGGGTCCAGTCCCGGTCCAGATAATATTTCATATAATATGCTACAACATCTCAGCCACCATTCCATCGCTAAATTATTATTCCTCTATAACAAAATATGGAATACCCACACAAAGCCTTCGACATGACATGGCGACACGGTATCCTCATGAAACTCTACGCTCATGGCTTCAGAGGTGCTGTAGGGTAGTGTTCTTAGTCCTGTATTATTTTGCATTATGATTAATGATATTCTGTCTACAACTCCCGTCCCCAGGAATCTTAAATACTCACTGCACCCTGACAACTGTGCGTTATGGCACTCCTCGCTTAACGTTCAGTTCTCGGCGGGGCGAATTCAAGATGCTCTTGATTCCGTTTAGCATTGGGCCTCTTTGTGGGGATTTAAGTTTTTTGTTGCAAAGTGTATCAGCGTTGTTTTTACTAGACGTAAGGTACCTGATTTGCAATTAACTCTTCAAGGCCAGCCGATAGCAATTAAAAATTCAGTCAAATTCTTGGGTCTGCATTCCGACAATAGACTTAATTGGAAGACACACGTTAATGAATTACTTATCCGTTGCCGTAAAAAAATCATTGTCCTCAAATACCTCCGTGGTAGCTCATGGGGAGCAGACAAAAAATCTTTATTAATGGTGTACAAGTTCTTAATTCGTTCTCATTTAGACTATGGCTCACCGGTGTATGAGTCTGGGTCAGAACCAACATTGAGGATATTGGATGTTTTGCAGAATGAATGTGTACGAATGTGTCTTGGGGCCCTACGCTGCACTCGTGTGGCGAGGATGGAGATTGAGGCCAATATACCACCACTGAAACACCGTCGCCATGACCTACTCCTATCGTATGGGATAAAGACCGCCTGGAAAGCTCCCCTCGGCAACACAGCAAGCATGATTATCTGGCAGCACCACCACTTCCACACTGCAGTCCACTGTCCAGTCTCTGTCAGACTAAACGCTCTATGCCAACAAACGGGAGTGAGACTGAAATATGAGGACCGCCTCGTGCTCCCCACCCTTCCTCCATGGAAGAAACCATGACCATCCATTATCACACCATGGATAAGGGGGAAGCAGGCTGTTGTTGCAGAGGCGGAGCTCCACCAACACTTCTGGGCCCTCATCGCTGGCCTCCCTCCATCCCTACATATAACATACACTGACGGCTCCAAGACGAATGAATGTGTGGGTGCAAGTGTATGGTCGTGTGAATGTGCCCTCAGGTTCCGACTGCCGACTCATACATCGGTCTTTTCCGCTGAATTTTTTGCAATTGATAAGGCCATAGATTATGCTTTAAACTCATCTTATCATTTAACTATAATTTTTTGGACTCTATGTCAGGTAATAGAGTCCGGCCGAACGGATACAAATGAAATCCAGAGCAACATCGTTAATAAATTAAATTCAAGTCGTAAATCCTTCTCACTGATTTGGGTGCCTGGACATTCCAGTATACGCGGGAATGAATAGGCTGACATGTCTACAGCAGAGCTCGAGGGAGCGTGGAACCTCCGTCGGGATCTGCAGTCATGTCTCTTAGTTGTTAAATCATCAGCGAAACTCCTGTAGCAGAGTCACTGGGACAACATCTACCTACACACCATCAAACCCATCCTAGGCGAGTGGGCTTCCTCCAATCGCCCCACAAGGCGGAAGGAGGTAGTCCTCGCACGCCTCAGGATGGGCTGCGCCCACCCCACCCACATGCTCCCCTACATAGCAAACACTTTCCCACCACAATGTTCTATATGAAATGTCACTCTCTCTGTCGAGCACATCCTGCTTCACTCTGTGCGTTATTGTGAGGAGAGACGGTCCTTGGCGGCATATTGCCGAAGTTGCGGCCTCTCGCTAACACAGACCACCCTTCTGGGTGACGAACACCCGGATGTGGTCGATAGACTGATGATTTACCTGATTGAGACCAACTTAATCAGAGAGTTGTGATTTATGTGTATATATTATGTGTGATCCATTATGTACATTTCTCACGTGAACATATGTAAATAAAAGTAGGAAAGTGTGTATGAATTGTATCCAGCGTGATTTGATGTAAATGTTTTCCTTTTTTTTCTTGTAAAAGCAATACGTAGTAATACTACGAAGTGATCCTGTGTGTTTGTGTTGCCGCCCTTCCTTGCCTTGACAAAGGACAATAGCTTTGTAGTAGGAATAGGTATCCTCTGTGAATGAAGCGTGTGTGTAGGTGTGACTATTGTTGTTGTTGTTGTTGTTATTGTTGTTGTTGTTGTTGTTGTTGTTGTTGTTGTTAATGTTCTTATGTGGGTGATGGCAAAAAAAAAAAAAAAAAAAAAAAACCCTGCTTAAGCAACTACCAATTACGCTCAATTGCAGCACCCACGCAATCTAGCCTTGTCCACTCTTACCTCCGCCTGCTCCAATGCCCAACTCCACGCTACCCATACCACCAGTGGAAACAATTTCATTCTAAAATTGTATGACTGGCGAGTGTGATGTAATAACAGAATTACTTGGCGATAATTTTCTGCTGTCCATCAATGTTCTCTTGAGGAAGCAGGTTTCACATCTAGCTAGGAAACGAACAACTTTGCCTAAATCTATCCGAAAGATTAACGCATTTCGGAATAGCATAAATTATTGGTACGAGCAATATACGCTGATCAGTCTTAACGCCTTTAACAACGATTTACTACAAAAAATAGAGCAATATTTGAAAGTGCTCGAACAAACGAGTATAGTGAAAATGACAAGTTAAGAGAGAGAGAGAGAGAGAGAGAGAGAGAGAGAGAGAGAGAGAGAGAGAGAGAGAGAGAGAGAGAGAGAGAGAGAGATTTATGCTGAGAGTGGAATGAAAAAAAAGAAGAAAAAAAGGATTCGATTAGGAAAGGATGAAACTAGGGTTCGGTCAGGAAAGGATAAAACTAAGCGTAAGGTTACGCATGCTAGAAACCGCCCAAAACATGCGGAATGATTCGTAAAGAGGCGCGAAGGGAATATTGGGAGCAGTTTGCTAATAATATTGCTATCTGTAAAACTAGCCAGGAGATTTGGAAGGAGGTAAACAAAGTCCGAGGCAGAAAATAAAACTAAAAAAAAAAAAAAAAAGGCCATGCACCCACGCCCAAGAAATGTTGCCTCTCAGCAGAACAATGACACTTAGCATCGTTTACTTATGGTCTATCCCTGGAAGTCAAAGCTAGTAGTTAGTAGCTGGGAGAGTGAGAGGTACAAGCACATATCAATGGCTCTGAATCTAGGAGGGGTGATCTGTACCGCTATAGCGCAAGGGTAGCTTTTGCGAGCAATTAAGCACAGGAAATCTACGGCGCCGGGAGAAGATGGAGCGACATATGAAGCATTGAACTTGTTAGCGGGCATTGAGAATGGGCATCTGTTATATCTCTTCAGCATGATCTACTGTGAGGGGTGACTACCTTGAGCATGGAATCGAGCTACGGTCATTCCTATACCAAAAACCTGGAGGAGGATTTAGGCCAATATCAATAACATCTTGCTTCAGCAAAATGATAGAGAGGATTCTGCTAAATAGACTACGGTATGTCATTGGTGACAAGCTTCATGGCTGTCTATATGGCTTCATTAAGGGCAAGGGTGATGCAGGAGTTCTGATAAAGTATCTTGGAAATGACGCAGACTACTGCAGGGCCTTTTGTAGACCTGAAAGGAGTCTTTGACAGGGCTAATTGAGAAATTATATTGTATGAACTGGCTAACTTCGGCGTATCAGGAAGATTGTTACATTGGATTGGAGATTACCTACACGGTAGACGAGCGACAGTATATTATCAAGGAGCCTCATCATCAGAATGTGGCGTAGAATTAGGCACACCAAAAGGAGGAGCATCAGCCCAACATTGTTCATCTTACTAATGAATCGAATAGCCAGGACATCCTACTGCAAGGGAAAAATACAGAGCATATGTAGGCCGGTGTTACACAAATTGCCTGCTTATCTAGGACACTAGGACTTGTTGTCAATGAGACTACCACAAAATTTATAAGTCGTGAACAAAATAATATTCATCCATATATCAATGGGGAAAATATTGAGCATGTCACCAGCTATAAATACCTAGGAGTGTATGTTGGGTTTACAGCAAGGAGCAAGGAAGAGGATGTGAGACCCTTGTCAACACAGTTTCATGGTCGGTATATATATATATATATATATATATATATATATATATATATATATATATATATATATATATATATATATATATATATATATATATATATATAATGGAAAATTAAATATATATACGAAATAGCCATTGAAAACAAGATAAGAGCAGGAGACACTCATATGTATTGTGACGGATCAGTGGGAAGGGGGACGGGAGAGCTGGGTGGTAGAGAGATACTCAGTGAAAAAAGTGAGATACAAGAAAAATGTGATAAAAGCAATACACTCAGACATTATGTACGAGTTATGAACGAAACATCATTCACATATGGACGCCATCGAGTGCCATAGAAGGACACTATGTGTAAAAGGCTGAGATTGGGATACAAGTATTACTGGGAGCTGGGGGTGGAGGTGGATGAGGAGGCTAAGCAATATGTATAGGTTGTGGAACGAAATTCTGCTGCATATTTGTGAATATGCTAATATGGCACTATATTTTGAAGGGGCTGGCAGATCCGAAATTACTGTCAGCCTTTTGGGATATTTACATACTGTAGTACTTATTTCAATAAATGTATCAAGTCAAATAGAATATTTTTTTTCTCCCTCTCTCTCTATTTATCTCTATCTCTTTCTCAGATATATATATATATATATATATATATATATATATATATATATATATATATATATATATATATATATATATATATATATATATATAAGTATTTATTTAATTTATGTAATATTTATCCATCATTCATTCGTCCCAACTCGAAAAATCGAGTTGGGGTTGTAACAAATCAAATATTGAGCAGTTGAGGCACATCAACTATCGATGAAGTTGATTCGCCCCAACTTCTTGGACGAATGGACTGTGTGTGTATGTGTGTGTGTGTGTGTGTGTGTGTGTGTGTGTGTGTGTGTGTGTGTGTGTGAAACTCACCTTATTTTCCTCCACACCTCAAGGCACAGCACGTTGAGCCAGAAAAAAGCTGACAGGAAACTAAACTGAAGAACAATCCCTGTAAGAAAATAACACTGTAAATCGAAGAAACACACAAAAATTTGTCCATTGCTAAAATGTCACCAGCGCCAAAATCATGCACAATTGACGCACCCATTGCAAAACATGTAGTCTTCTTCCAAGTCTTGCTGAACATTTCTTTTGCGAATAGGGATGCGTAGGCCACCGTAAGGGAGAGGATGTGTAACAACTGATACCACCCGCCACCATTCAGTAGATCAGGAAGTGCGCAGTAGCAGCCCATCGTCAAAAGTAGGAAGAAGAGGGAGATAACTTGACATATCGGGAACAAGATCCTTCGTATCCTCCGCCACAACTTCACTGATCCGTTGTTGCACACCAATACTTTGTCTTTAATTTTACCCCGACCATCACTAAACTTATCCAAGCAATAATCTTTCGCTGACAAAAGATTGCCAGACAAATTAAAATGACCTCTTCTATCAATAATGGGATTAATGTTCGCGTCTAGCACTGTTTTGAACGAGCATGTAGGTATACCATGCAATACTCTGTAATCATGAGGCTGGGAAGTGAATTCAGGCTTGAAGTCCTTAAAGTTAGAGGGAACGCAGCGAAACAATGTGTGACTCATTTCCTCGCCATATGGACAACATTTCCGCACACAAATATGTTCGTCACACACTTTGCGGTGCTCTTCTGGATGGGAATAGCATATACGAGCGGAATAAACCTCTGATCCGTTAGCGTTCAAGTAGCCATCAACGCAGATTTTAGGAGGGAAAGTAAAGTAGTTCTCCTCAACATGACGGTCAGCTGGGCTCCAGACGTGCAAGAGTCCTATTGGAACCACTACTAAGCGGGATTTTTCTGGAACTAAAGGTATTGATAGTTGAGAATCTGTGGTGCACTGTAGGGGATGATAGTGATTATTAATAACTGGCCAATGTATGGCTTTTCCATCGTATTTTACGGATACAGGAGGGACGAAAAGTGTGGGGGTCATGGCTTTCTGGCACACCCCATCCTTTAGTGCCTGGCCGTAGGGACAGCATCTGGGTACTGAAGGTGGGGGAACACAAATCTTCATATTCCATGTCAGGTATCCATGGTCGTCACGGCGCAGATCAGCACAGAAATCACTGACACGGAGACCAGTCAAGTCTCCGGCATCTACGAGGACAACGTCGCCGCGTTCCCGAAAATAGAATTTCCCTTCACCATAACTCATGAAGCGATGGTCCTTCTTCAGGCAGGTCACGTCGTGCACCACTACGTGCAGGTCAGCCACTGCGATCTGGTAAATGGAAAGGAGAGGAAATATGATATGCATTCATTTTTTGTCTTGAAGAATATGAACTTCTAAAAGGCTATGTCTTTAAGAAAGATCAAAGTCAAGGCAATTATGAGGAGATTCATAATATATAATTCAGCCATAAATACGATAAGATTTTGTTTACTTACTTTAACATCCCTGAAATCACTATCTTTACTGTCAATGTAGGCCTCAGAGAGGAAGCGTCCACAGCCGTCACGAGTCATTTCTGGACAAGAGCATATTATCAGCTGGTCTACGCGTGTAGGCACCTTGCCGCCCTCCAGTAATGGCTGCACTTCAATGGTCCCACGGTGCTGCTCGCCGCCACCCACCGTAAATGTGCTAATGGGTTCTTGGATTGTGTTGCGACCTTCTTGAATGGTGATGTTGAAGAGTTGGTCAGGCTTGACAGATATTACATCTTGGGAGGCACGTGCAACATCTGGCATCAAAGACGACACATTGCCCTTCTTCAGAATTTCCAGTGTGGCGTGCCCCTCACCCACCCACAGACATGTGTAGCACAACATGGCTAATGTTATCATTGCAGCGCAAAGCTGTGGCATGGAGTAACATTCGTACATCTGCGCTGCAATGGAGGCGGTAAGAGAAGGAGCTCAGGATATGATGAACCACAATACTCTTCTTATTACGAGTATTTTATGTTCATTGTAAATTCGATAAAAATAGAATTTATGTTAGTGAGAAAGCAGCAGCTTTAGGCCAACGGATCTCTTTTCCCCACATGCTATCACCACTTCCTTATTAGTTATTTTTAAAAGGTTTAGAACGCAACAAGCACGTATATGATTGTGTGACACTTGACGCGTGATGACACGTGCTTTATAAAGACTCAGCATACGAGGTAGTACACTATTTTGAGCAGACTGAAATAAAAGCATCCCACAATAGCGATGAGGAACGTAATCTTTCCCTTCACTAACAGGTGAGGAGCTAATTTAATAGTTTTTTTCACTCGTCCCAGGCCTTAGCCCAGCTACAGAAGACTTAATGATGCTGCGCAATTCCCATCAAGCTTAGCTCTTCTATCCATGCTTCTTAACAAATGAAAGAACAACACGAGTAATTATTGCAAATAAACTGAAAGAACCATTGCTGTGTTTATGGCCAAAAGATTTGCACTTGATAGATATTTAGAAGCGGCACAGAAATTGGGAGGGAGGCTGCGTGTCCTCACCACAAGCCATCACCTTTACCTACTTCGACTTTTGTTTGTGATAGAAAGAAAAAAAGTAATAGTCTCGTAAAGCATATAGAATAAAGTCAAAGAATAATAATCGAGGAACAAAACTTATATTTATGGATTACGTATATATATATATATATATATATATATATATATATATATATATATATATATATATATATATATATATATAATATATATAGATAGATAGAGAGAGAGAGAGGAGAGAGAGAGAGAGAGAGAGAGAGAGAGAGAGAGAGAGAGAGAGAGAGAAAACTAAATGATCTCTTCTTTATTTACGGCCTCATTAATAGCTCTTCTCCTTTAATTTCTCTAACAACTCTACTATCGCTGTCTTGTTTATGGACGTGACAGGTTTAAGGAACGTTCACTTTCCTACAACAGCAAACATTACCAACAAATCAAGGTCTTCAAGTTGTTGCAGTCAAGCACATACGCAACTGGTGATGTCTTGTAAACACATTATGGGAACAAGGAGGTATTACAAGGGAATTCCTACTAAGAGGCTAATAAAATAAAGTGGGAAACATGACTATATAACGTAGAATAAAAGGAAAAATGAAGAGATTAAAGGATGGTAAACAAAGAGAGGAAGAGCAGGGGAGGGGATATTGTGATAAGAATTAATTAACATATTAAATATTACCAGGAAACACCTTGTACTGTTGCATCTTTCCACAATAATGGGTCTTTATATTATAAGTTCTGACGATCAAGCTAAGATGGAAAGATAGTGCTTAGAGATACAATGCAGAAGGAGGAGGCAACATGCATAAATCTAATCCTCCGTCTTTGTTACATTGCTTTACTTAGTTTTGCTATCTTTTTACGATATTCTTGTTCTTTTTTTTCCTTCTCCTTCTTCTCAATGTCCTTTTCTCCTTAATCCTCATTATATAACACATAAGTGATTGCTATACGTACTGTGCATGTGATATACGCAATGCTTAACACGTCAGTTCACCTGTTCGTAAAACAAGATATGAATAAAACTTATCAGTTACAAAACGTGACAAGATGGGAAAAAGGAAGTAGGCAGTTACTAGTTATCACCCGAACGTTTGTTGTATAGCTCCAGTATGTGATAAGAAATAGTAAGATATTTATGTCTAATCGCAACCGCCGGACACCCTCGCGCAAATATTTCCTAATGCATCTTTTCCTTGATGTTTCATGTCTTGAAGCTGATCTGCTCTACATGCCGCCACGCTCTTCCAGGCTGCTTTGCCTCAATTATCGCCATAACAAATGGTAGAAGATGAAGTGTGGGTTAAATTTAGTTGTGTGTGTGTGTGTGTGTGTGTGTGTGTGTGTGTGTGTGTGTGTGTAAACCCTAATAATCTCCAACGGAGCCACTGTTATTGATAGCAAAAACAGCAAAACATCGACAGCAAACACACACACACACACGCACACACACACACACACACACACACACACACATGTAAACACACACACACACACACACACACACACACACACACACACACACACACACACACACACACACACACACACACACACATACATACACACACACACACACCCTTCTACATGAGAGACAAAAATCTTTATGCTTTCTTGATAGGTTTGAAAAAACAAAACAAAAATATGATCAACATTTCAGTCAGGCAAGGAAACAATCATCACTCTGAATTTGATTGAGTAGGGAGGCCACTCAAGCTCCCTGGTTAGTGATACAACATTTATTACCAACTACACGAATCACGAGTAAGTCGCCACTAGAATGTAGAAAGATTTCGGTAGTAGCATAACTAGTTTGATTTCTTAGGTGTTCTTTTCCCAGTCCTGTCTACACCTCCCTCCCCAACCTCCCTACCCCCAAAAGCTAATGAACAAGCATCACGCTATGTTCATTGCTATTGTATCTTGCTCAGTTCTTCAAACATACTTTTTACAGTGCACGGCTTTAATGGCTGGACAGAATGCGCATTATAATGGATGGCTGGGAATTTGGCGCACATCTCTCTCTCCCTCTCTCTCTCTCTCTCTCTCTCTCTCTCTCTCTCTCTCTCTCTCTCTCTCTCTCTCTCTCTCTCTCTCTCTCTCTCTCTCTCTCTCTCTCTCTCTCTCATAACACAAAGTAACTCAGAGTCTATCTCGTCACTTTCAAGATATCTATAATATTGTATTTCAGTATTTCATGTTATGTATATTCATGCAAAGTAGCAGATTTG
Source organism: Callinectes sapidus (assembly GCA_020233015.1). NCBI lineage: Eukaryota > Metazoa > Arthropoda > Malacostraca > Decapoda > Portunidae > Callinectes > Callinectes sapidus. The sequence goes on from CM035193.1 coordinate 8,451,720, forward strand.
TTTCAAGAAACAGAGGTAAGGATTCGGACAAATCAGTACTGTAGGAAAGCACAATCTTGCTTAATACGTTCTCACAAATTCTATCAGCAGGTAATGAAGGCTCCACGCGACACCTCGAGGCGAAACCTTTCCCGCGACCCATCACGACAAAAAGTAAATGAATCAATAAAGACCCATTGAAGTGCAAGAGCGCACCATAGTGTGGCGACATGAGATGGAATAGCTGTGCAGGAGAGACAGACATATCAAAGTATCAATTGGGAAAGGGCAATGACAAAATAGTGATAAGTCTCTTGTTACGTTGTCACGCCACCAGACGCCGATATGGAAGAATTTTATGAGAGTCTGATTTATCTATCCATGAGTGAAGAATGAAATTTTGACTCTGATGATTCATATGTTAGCATCTCCATTTCGGAAGATCCTTTACTAATAGATGAAGTCATGGGACAAATAAATAAAATCTACCTGGACAACATTTGATGATATATAGTCCTAGGTAGTATTTCTTCGGCCGCTTTCATACTGCTACATTGAAGCTGGATTCTGTGATCAGAACATGTTTCAACCGTTATAACTGAAAATAAGCAAATAATTTCACTGATTGTGTGGTCACTCTCCGATGAATAGATAGATATATATGGATAGATAGACAGATTTATTGACCACAGCTTACATGTAAAAAGGAAAGCGAGTAGAGAAGAAAATAATATAAAACCGTCATTTATAAATTCTCCAAAACAAACTGCCGTCCACGCAAAATATGACAATAGTAAAAACTCAAAAAACCAATAAAGAATCTTGAGTATGTGACTTTGCTTTAAACGAACTATTTGTCTTCGTTTTTATCTTAACTTTCCAGTTTTTTTTTTTTTTTTTTTTACTAGATTTGAGATGGATTATCTACAAGATGTTACGCTGAGACAAATTTAGCAAAGATGGCCAACTACATAAGGAAGCCAAGCCCGCCTGCTCAAGATTCATCAGCCCTTTAAGGATATTATAGATTACCTGCATGAGCGCTATTTGTTGCAAACTTTTTTATGTAAGAGGGGGAAAGCTGGACAAGGGCAACATAAGACAATATAAAAAAGCCACTAATTTGCCAGCTCCCTTACAGGTCCGACAAGGTCAGCCAAAAGATAGGGATAAATGTCTTGAAATCGTCCTCTTGAATAAAGTCGTTACAGGAAACTAGAAGTACAGGAGCAGACAAGGAATACAAAAATTTACCAGAGCAAGGTATGAGTGATTAAGAGTAGCGGTTAACTCACATTAGAGTTATACAGAATAGGGGTAAGAAGAAGAAGAAAGCCTTATCTGGTGAGGCCGCAGGAGGAGAGGAGGCATGCAGTCAACAAGATCAATACAGCAGTTATCATTAATATAGAGATAGAAGATAGCAAGAGATTCAACATTCCGGTGGAGAGAGAGAGGCCGAAAACAGTCAGTCAGAGGAGAGGAGTTGATAAAACGAAAAGCTTTAGATTCCACCCTATCTAATGAGACATTGTAAGTGGAACCCCCCCATACATGGGAAGAGTATTCCATACATGGGCGGAGAAGGCCCTTTTATAGGGTTACTAGTTGGGGGGGATGAGAAAAACTGGCAGAGACATCTCAGAACGCCTAGCTTCATAGTGGCTATCTTAGCAAGGGGTGAGTTGTAAAGTCTCCAGTTTAGATCATAGGTAAGAGAGACAGAGGATATTCAGTGTAAAAGAGAGGGATACTCGCGTGTCATTGAAGAAGAGGGGATATCTGTCTGGAAGCTTGTGTCGAGTTGATAGATGGAGAAACTGAGTTTTGGAGGCATTGGTCACTACAAAGTTTTCTTTTTCCCGATCCGAAATCTTAGAAAGATCAGAAGTCAGGGCTCGTATCAATCCAGTGGTGGATTATCTACAAATGTTATGCTGAAATCAAAACTAAGCAAAGATGGCTAACTGCCAAGGAAATTGAATTTTGGAGGTACTGACCATAAATGATTTTTTTTTTGTGCCCCAACCAGAAATCTTAGAAAGATCAGAAGTTAGGGCTGGTATCAACAAAGATTCTTAAATTAGAAAATTTGTCTTAACCTCCTGAGTAATCCGGTGTTAGATTATCTACTAGTGTTATGTTGAAACGAAAACTAAGCAAAGATGGCTAACTGTCAAGGACCCTATCCCCGCCTGCTCAAGATTTATCAGCTTATGGATGTTCTAAATTACCAGATTCACTCCGAACTGTTGGATATGATAGACTACACTTGCGGGAGTGTCCTTTGTGATTCACAGTCGGGAGAACTGGGGAGAGCTTGAAGACGAGAACGAAATAACGATGCGCTGACGCTAGTAATTAAAGTATTAAAAATATGGTGTTATTTAGCAAATAAGGAATACAGATCTCAGGCAATGATTATCTTGAACATTCCTATGTCTTGTTTCTTAGCGTATCTCATTTATTTTCTTTTTAATACAACCCCATGCAGCTTTATTGTGCTGCTATGTGGTGAAGCTGGTCAGACTACAACTGATTTTTTTTTTATGTAGAGGGAGGCGGCCAAGGGCAACAAAAATAGAACAAAAAAGCCCACTGTAGTGCCGGTCCCTAGAAAGTTCTGATTCATGAGCCAAAAGATTGGGATAAGTGTCTTGATACCCTCTCTTGAAACAGTTCAAGTCATAGGCAGGTGGAAATACAGAAGCAGGGAAAGAGTTCCAGAGTTTACCAGAGAAAAGGATGAAAGACTGAGAATACTGGTTAACTCTTGCATTAGAGAGGTGGACAGAATAGGGGTGAGAGGAAGAGGCAAGTCTCGTGCAGCGAGGCCGCGGGAGCAGGGGAGGCATGCAGTTAGCAAGATCAAAAGAGCAGTTAGCATGAAAATAGCGGTAAAAGAGAAAAAGAGAGGCAACATTGCGGCGATGAGAAAGAGGCTGAAGACAGTCAGTCAGAGGAAAGAAGTTGATAAGACGAAAAGCCTTTGATTCCACCCTGTTCAATAGAGCTGTATGAGTGGAGCCTCCCCAAACATGTCAAGCATACTCCATACATGGGCGGATGAGGCCCCTGTGTAGAGCTAGCAGTTGGGGAGGTGAGTAAAACTGGAGGAGACGGCTCAGAACACCAAACTTCATAGAAGCTGTCTTAGCTAGGGAGGAGATGTGAAGTTTCCAGTTTAGATTACAAGTAAAGGATAGACCTAGAATGTTCAGTGTAGGAGAAGGGGACAGTTGAGTCATCGAAGAAGAGGGGATAGTTATTTGGAAGGTTTTGTTGAGTTGATAGTGGAGGAATTGAGTTTTTAAGGCATTGAACAACAGTAAGTTTGCTTTGCTCCAATCAGAAATTTTTGAGAGATCAGAAGCTAGTCGTTCTGAGGCTTCCCTGCACGAGCTGTGTACTTTCTGGAGGGTTGGTCGTCTATGGAAAGACGTGGACAAGTGCAAGGTGGTATCATCAACATAGGAGTGGATAGGGCAAGAAGTTTGGTTTAGAAGATCATTGATGAATAATAGGATGAGAATGGGTGATAGGACAGACCCTTGAGGAACACCACTATTAATATATTTAGGGGAAGAACAGTGACCGTCTACCACAGCAACAATAGAACGATCAGAAAGGAAACTTGAGATGAAGTTGCAGAGAGAAGGATAGAAGCAGTAGGAGGGTAGTTTGGAAATTAAAGCTTTGTGCCAGACTCTATCAAAAGCTTTTGATATGTCTAGGGCTACAGCAAAAGTTTCACCAAAATCTCTAAAAGAGGATGACCAAGACTCAGTAAGGAAAGCCAGAAGATCACCAGTAGAGCGGCCTTGGCGGAAGCCATACTGGCGGTCAGATAGAAGATTGTGAAGTGATAGGTGTTTAAGAATCTTCTTGTTGAGAATAGATTCAAAAACTTTAGATAAGCAGGAGATTAAAGCAATAGGGCGGTAGTTTGAAGGATTAGAACGGTCACCCTTTTTAGGAACAGGCTGAATGTAGGCAAACTTCCAGCAAGAAGGAAAGGTAGATGTAGATAGACAGAGTTGAAAGAGTTTGACTAGGCAAGGTGCAGGCACGGGGGCACTGTTTTGGAGAACAATAGGAGGGACCCCATCAGGTCCATAAGCCTTCAGAGTGTTTAGGCCAGCGAGGGCATGGAAAACATCATTACGAAGGATTTTAATAGGTAGCATGAAGTAATCAGAAGGGGGAGGAGGAGAAACAATCCCGGAATCGTCTATGGTTTTTAGCAAAGGTAAAGTTTTTTTTTTGGCTAGATGCCAGAAGTCTCGAGGTGAGTTATATCTGGAAAAATTTTGACACTTTCTTTGAATGAAGGAGTTTTTGGCAAGTTGAAGAACAGACTTGGCATGATTTCGGGCAGAAATATAAAGCTCATGAGACTCAGGTGATGGAAGGCTCAAATACCTTTTGTGGGCCACCTCTCTATCATGGATAGCATGAGAGCAAGCTGTGTTAAACCAGGGTTTGGAAGGTTTAGGCCGAGAAAAAGAATGAAGAATGTACACCTCCATGCCAGACACTATCACCTCTGTTATGCGGTCAGCACACAGAGACGGGTTTCTATCACGGAAACAGTAATCATTCCAAGGAAAATCAGCATAATACCTCCTCAGGTCTCCCCAACTAGCAGAGGCAAAACACCAAAGGCACCTCCACTTTGGAGGATCCTGTGGAGGGATTGGAGAGATAGGACAAGATACAGATATGAGATTGTGATCAGAGAAACCCAACGGAGAAGAAAGGGTGACAGCATAAGCAGAAGGATTAGAGGTTAGGAAAAGATAAAGAATGTTGAACGTATCTCCAAGACGGTCAGGAATACGAGTAGGGTGTTCCACCAGTTGCTCTAGGTCATGTAGGATAGCAGTCATAGGCAAGTTTACCTGGATGGTCAGTGAAGGGAGAGGAAAGCCAAAACTGGTGGTGAACACTGAAGTCTACAAGAATGGAGATCTCCGCAAAAGGAAAGAGAGTGGGAATGTGCTCCACTTTAGAAGTTGGGTAGTCAAAGAATTTTCTATTGTCAGAGGAGTTAGGTGTGAGATATACAGCACAGAAAAATTTAGTTAGAGGGTGACTCTGAAGTCGAAGCCAGATGGTGGAAAACTCAGAAGATTCAAGAGCATGGGCACGAGAGCAAATAAGCAAGTGTTGCAAAAGTGTTGCGGACATAGACGCAACATCAAGCGTCCAGAATGAGGAAGGAAACTCCTGCCATAGGTTCAGCTGAATTTCTTGTATTGGCCCTTTCAGCCTTAAGGGTTATCATTGCCTTTATACCAACAAAAAAAGATCAGGAAATGAGGCATTGTTTACTGGGAGGAGCAGGCCAGCTCACTTCAACTGATCTCAGGGTCGTAAATGGAAACAACATAGACGCGCATTGCGCTTAATGAAATTTGCTTATAAATGTACTCAAATACGTGTGTTCATATCCTTTTCTAATGTTTGGTAAATTATACATCTTGTAATATTATAAAAAAAAAGTAAGATGACTGCACTATTAATTCGAAATATAATATTTTACTGTTCTGCTGGTACACCATTTCATATTGTGTCTCTCGACACGTAGGGACCAAGACCAAGACTCACATTCTAGACCTTTAAAAGGGGGTATAAAACAAATTTTAAGAATCTCTGTTAATATAGGCCCAGACGTTCTGAGACATCCCTGTAGGATCTGCTTCCTGAAGGGCTGGTCGTCTCTGAGAAAACCTGGAAAAGTGTAAGGTTTTATCATCAGCATTGGAAAGGATAGGCCAAGAAGTTTGCTATACAAGATCACTAAAGAATAATGGAAAGAGATTGGGTAACAGGAGGGAACCCTGAGGAACATCACTGTTACCATCTTTTTAATAGAACCCCAAACAACTTTTTTGTGCTGTTGAGTGGTGAAGCCAATCAGGCTACATGTTTCTGCATAATACTATACAGTACATAATACTAATAGTATTGGCCCTTTCAGTCTTCGTGTTCATCATCGCCTTTATACCAACGATAAAAAGGATAGGAGAGGAAACGCTGCTTAGTCGGAGAAGTGGGCCAGCTCAACTGGGATCAAGGCATTGAGACACTGAAACGCTTGATGGAATTTACTTATGTATACATTATACACAAATTTATGCGATCGTATCCTTACAATTTGAATGATAAATCATGATTTCTGGTATTACATTAGAAAAATGTAGATTGTATCATTGACTTGCAATTGAGGGATTACAAGATTTTACTGCTTTGATGTTACATAATTTCATACTGTGAGTATATATTTCTTCTCAACACATCGAAACCAAGAATCTTTGTTAAAACAGCTTGAGGAACATAGTGAAGGTACCTCAAAGTTCCATGAACGTTAGGATGTGGCTCAGCAATGGTGGCAGCATTCGAGTGACGGACTATGTGCTGGGTACTTGCGTAAAGTATGTCGGTGCTCCCACCACAATGGAAGTATGCCAAGGCTATGCACATCTTGTTTGTTGTGTATGTGAGTGACTTAATGAGCAAAGAACTGTGGTCCTGATGAATTCTTTGCCGTTTGATAACGGATAATTCAGTACTGTTTGCTACCACTACGAAACACACACACACACACACACACACACACACACACACACACACACACACACACACAAATGCGCAAGCCTCTTAATATCTAGCCCCTTTTAACCTAGCAGCAAGTAGGTACGGGAGGGGTTGTGGCTTCGCTGTCCCCGTGTGTAGTGTGTGATGTGGTTTCAACCCTACCCGAAGATTGTTATATGATCTCTGAGCTCGCACCGTAAGGAAAAGCCTGGCTTGGTGACCAGCAGGCGACCACGACAGTGACACTGAACACACACACACACATACACACACACACACACACACACACACACACACACACACACACATATATATATATATATATATATATATATATATATATATATATATATATATATATATATATATATATATATATATATATATATATATGGATATGAAGTAAAACCATTTTTGGATAAATAAGGAATTAAGCTGCAAATCAAATAACGACATTGGATGTAAGTACGTAGCTTCGTTACTTTTTTTTCCAATTTTTAAATGAAGTGTGCATCATCTCCCATGCAACGGCTGGGCTTCCATACTTCCACCCGTATTCCACAGGACACAGTACACTGTGTCATTTCCGGAAAGAGAGAACTCGAGAGGACTCAACTCGACCTGCGAAGGTAGCGAAGGAGACACCGTTTCATGAAGTGTTGTATTATGCATCACTCACATACGAGCGTCTGTGGTCACAATACCACAATCTTGAAAACTGGCTTTCATCTGGTAGTATGCAGCTCTTTCCCCCGCTATGTACTTAAAAGCCTTCTTAGATCTCTGGATGATTCCTGGTCGAGACACGCTCTCCCGGCTGTCCGTGCCACATGCGGAAGGATGTGGGCGTTATGTTATCATACCATCGTTGGCCATCATATTATTAAAAACCAGAAAAATCTTCTAAAAAGCAACAATCAGTGAGTCACGCTACCCAGACATGTAATAATTAAAAACAGGAAGAAGTTCAGCTGCATGGAGTGGGCGTGGCTGTGACGTGAAGGCTACTGTAAAGAAAAAGGTGCTGCGACCAACCTTCCGCCACTCCTTCTCTTTGAGCCTCAATTTACACTGCCTTCTCCACTTGCTGCAGTGACAGTGAGTGCACACGCTGCTGACGTCTCGCCCCTGGCTCACAAGAATTGGTGACGCCATGATCTATATATGCAAATATATCTATAGTTTTAGGTGAAGCTGCAGCTTCTTCCTGATGTCTGTGTCCATATTTCACCAAGGGGAGGTTTCTCCCCTGATCTTGGAATTTCATCCTCCTCCTGCAGCGGACTGTTCCTCCAGGATGACGACGGTGACAAGGTACTTTCACTCAACAGTCTCAAGACGTGTCTTTACATACAGTCCAAGGGAACTGGGCGTCTTGCCGCAGGTGGCAGCGGCGTGGCACGTCCTGTACCTGGTAGTGGTGGTGGTGGTGTTGATGATACCTGTACCCTTAGTTGCCATGTTACCTAGAGGTGAGTTCACTGTGGCTTTTTTCCTATTGCTGACAGATGGTTTGCTTTAGGGACACTGCTCGGTACTACTGACTAATGTGACACTCTGTAAAAAAAATCCACTCATTGGCTGCTAGTGCAGCCATACCTTTACAGCGTTGTGAGAATCGAAACATTATAGTGTTTACGTACCGAGTCAAATGTGAGCATCACTGGACAAGCAAATGACTTCCAAAAATTGACCAAGTTGCTAATTAGGCGGTTTTTTTTCCTTGTATGTTATTATCGTTAGGTTGCACTCTTGCTGTGTTACTTGTGACCCCCACACATTCTGGAGGCGAGCACACCGTACATGTGTAGGCGTCCCAAAGCAGCACCATAAATTGCGGCTCCACAAGTCCACAAAGGAATTACTGTTATGAAGCTTTCACACACATGCACACACACACACACACACACACACACACACACA
>CM035193.1:8466572-8487807 GCA_020233015.1 Callinectes sapidus
ATATACAGTGGTACCTCTTGATTCAAAGTTAATTTGTTCTCTTTTGCTGTTCGAATTGCGAAAATTCGAAGTATGAAGCAATTTTTACCATTGAAATGAATGTATAAACATTTAATCGGTTTCAGTTTATTCTAAGTAAAAAATACTACCTCCTAGCTATATATATATATATATATATATATATATATATATATATATATATATATATATATATATATATATATATATATATATGAACGTTTCCCTTTGTGTCTTATAACACAAGGGGGTAGTCACAGCCTGCCCTCTAACGACATCCTTTTCCTCCACGCACAACTACATGCACCTAGTTACACACACATCCTTCACTCAAATTTTTAATTGTAAAATATGGTGACTCCTACACCACCCTTGAAGTCAACTTCTGGGGAGGGGACCATAAATGTTTCCAGGTCGATCTCCTCTTCTGCTATCGACCCTAAGTGTCTTGACACCCCCCTCACATTTTTCTCTATCAACTTCTGCAACGTTTGCAGTCTTCGATCTGTTTTTTGATATGTAGAACACCACCTCTCCACTACTAAACCTCATCTTCTTTTCCTCACTGAAACACAGGTGTCTGAGGCAACTGACAGTAGCCCCTTTTTTGTTCCCTCCTGCTTTCTCTATCCTCATTTTCATTCCAAAGCTGGATATTGTGTCTATGTCTGCAACGATTTTACTCACTCGTGCATACGATCTTGAATCTTCTGAGTTTTTCACTATCTGGCTTCGACTTCAGAGTTATTCTCTAACTAAATTTTTCGGTGCTGCGTATCTCTAACCTAATTCCTCTGACTATAGAAAATTCTTTGACTATCCAACTTCAAAAGTGGAGCACATTTTGACTCTTTTCTTTTGCGGAGATCTCCATTCTTGGAGACTTCAATGTTCACCACCAGCTTTAGCTATCCTCTCCCTTCACTGACCATCCTATTGAACTTGCTTTTAACTTTGCTATCCTTCATGACCGATAGCAACTGGTTCAACACCCTACTCATATTCCTAACCGTCTTGGCGATACGCCCAACATTTTGATCTTTTCCTAACCTTTAATCTTTCTGCTTATGCTGTCACCCTTTCTTCTCCGTTAGGTTCCTGCAATCACAACCTCATATCTGTATCTTGTCCTATATCTTCAATACCTCCTCATGATCCCCCCAACCGGAGATGCCTTTGGCGTTTTGCTTCTGCTAGTTGTGGAGACCTGAAGAGGTATTATGCTGATTTTCCTTGGAATGATTACTGCCTCCGTGTCAGAGACCCATCTCTGTGTTGAGCGTATAACAGAGATGATCATCTCTGTTATACGCATCTTTGTGTCTGGCATGGAGGCGTACATTCCTCATTCTTTCTCTCGACCTAAACCTTCCAAACCCTGGTTTAACACAGCCTGCTCTCGTGCTATCCATGATAGTGAGGTGGCCCACAAAAGGTACTTGAGCCTTCCATCACCTGAATGTCATGACCTTTATGTTTTTCCCCGGAATCATGCTAAGTCTGTTCTTCAACTAGCCAAAAACTTTATACACAGAAAGTGTCCAAATCTTTCCAGATCTAACTCCCCTTGAGACTTCTGGCATATAGCCCAAAACATCTCCAACAACTTTACTTCTTCATCTTTCCCTCCTTTAGTTCAACCCGATGGCACCAATGCCATCTCATCTATCTTTATAGCAGAACTCTTCGCTCAAACCTTTGCAAAAAACTCTACCTTGGATGATTCTGGGCTTGTTCTTTCCTTTCCTCTCCCTCTGTCTACTTCATGCTACCTTTTAAAATCCTTTGTAATGATGTTTTCTATGCCCTCGGTGGCCTAAACCCTCGGAAGGCTTATGGACGTGATGGGGTCCCTCCTATTGTTCTCCGAAGCTGTGTCTCCGTGCTTGCACCTTGCCCAGTCAAACTCTTTCAACTCTGTCTATCTACATGTACCTTTCATTCTTGCTGGAAGTTTGCATATATTCAGCCTGTTCCTGAAAAGGGTGACTGTCCTATTGTTTTAATATCTTGCTTATATGAAGTTTTTTTAATCTATTCTTAACAAGAAGATTCTCAAACACACAATTTATTGGCTTAGCAGGCAGATCCTCTCTTGCGATGTCGAATGTTTACTTGAGGCGTCATTGCTTAAGCGGTGATCATGCCGGCGATTGTTTACATTACGAAGGCATATTTTCTGTATAATTCGGGCAGGTCAAATGAGTTGTGTCGGTCAGGTCGCGCTTTTTGCTCATATGCCACCTTTAGCATGGGGGGGAACCTTTATATATAAAACACGCCTTATTTTTACTCCGACAATGATATCGAATAAAAGTTAGAATTCAGTAATGAACCAATTCATATAGAAACAGAAAGACAGACAAAGATAAGGGTAAAGAAGATGAAGTGGGTTTGCAGAATAAGGCAAGGCCATGATTTATGGTGAAGTGGCAACAGTGAGGGAATCTGGTGACACTCACCCCATAACTAAAACAGCCAATTCCAAACTCACCATGATAATAATTAGTTGCCAATTTGACGAACAGAAATCATTGCCATATTCCTGCCATTCTGGAATTCAGAAACACTTTGAGTTGTGCAGATCTCAGATAGTAAATTTTGCCATAGTAACAACGTATTCAAATTAGAGAGCCAGCCGCCACGCAAGCCCACATATTGTGGATCTGCAGTTATGGAATCCCTTACCCTTAGCCAACTATGTCGGCTCCCTCTACCATTAATAGTTCAAAACCTAAGTTTTTCCCTTAAAAAATTGGGGGTTGTCTTATACCCCGTGTCGTTTTATAGTCCGGCATATAAGATTATACGTTATTCATTAATTATAAATGCTTTTCATTTTCTTTTAATGCTTTATTACTAGCTACCCTTATCTGAAGTAAATTCAAGCTATTAACATCTATGGAATTTTTACTGTCAATTAATAGGATTGGTGATATTTATAATTTTTATAGTGAAGTTGACTCAAGTGAAGTGGGTATGGGACCATATTGGACAATCCACTGGGGATCTGGAACCACCAAAATGTTAAGAACCCCTATTCTTGTTAATAGCTTCATAGAAAATAACAAAGATCGAATACTACCCAATGCACAAAATAACCCAGGTAATCTGTCACTTATTACTTAATATCGCTCTCTCCAGGAGTTACTTACTGCAACCATTCAAACACACACAAAATCATACCCATCCACGAACAGAAGAAACCACTAACTGACGCAATTAACTATCGGCGAATCTCAGTTTTAAAAGTACTTGGATTTTTTTTTTTTTTTTTTTTTTTTTTTTTTTTTTTGAGAAAACATTTAACAAACTAAAACATTCCTTAAAGGCAATAAAATCTTACCAGACTTTCAGCATAGATTCAAGGCAGCAAGATTCACTGCCACAGCAAAAGCAACAACAACAGAACTAATTTCAAAAACTGTTTCAGATAAAAAGAAAAAAAACGAAGAGGTATGGCAGAAATGCTTAATATACAAATTGATCAAATAAAATTACCCATCAACAAGTTGATATGCAGCTTTTTAGATAACAGATTAGCATCAGTATTAGACATTTACACAGGACTACCATTCCAGCTATACAGCAGGGTACCATAAAGGAGCAACATTTCACCCACACTTGATACTTTATACACACACGACATTCCAGCACTCGGCACCTCCGCCTTGCTAGCCATCCAAACTGCTGCTACAGCTGCAGGAGCTCTGAGGCTGGCGAGCAGCACATCTCGCTACACCACTGGCGGGCTGGTGCCTGGTTTGGGTATATGTGTATATGTGTATACTTATATCTTTGTATGTAATTATGTATACATGTATGTATGTACAATAAACCTTTAATGATGATACTACTACTACTACTACTACTACTACTACTACTACTACTACTACTACTACTACTACTACTACTACAAATAATAATAATAATGATAATAATAATAATAATAATAATAATAATAATAATAATAATAATAATAATAATAATAATAATAATAATAATAATAATAACAATAATAACAATAATAAATAGGACGAATATGCAATATGCAGACGACACCATACACAAAATCATATATATATATATATATATATATATATATATTATATATTATATATATATATATATATATAGATATATATATATATATATATTATATATATATATATATATATATATATATATATATATATATATTCGCAAAACAGCAGAAAGAAAAATAAAATAAACTTCAACAACTACGAAAAAAGTGGCAAATCATAGCAAACACAAAGTTTCATACTATTGTTTATATCAAAGTAAAGGCCAACCAGCAAAATTAGATAAGAGCAACATAGTGTTATGGTGGCCCCCGTCCACACAGCCTCCACAGCCGCTACAGGTACTCACTTACCACAGCGGCAAAACCAGGAGAGCACAGGACGGGTCGACAGCAGACACAGGGATATTTCTAGGCGAAGATTAATGGCTATTGAGAGGAAGCAAGGTACAGACCCACAAACAACAGACTCACTCAGAGAGACAGGGTGACAGTTAAAGGCTTGGCACAACTTCCATAGTTTACTGACACAAAACAGGGTAAATACAGGATGGTACACAGAGTACTTAACAAGGGCAGAGACAAAGGCAGGGCAGGATTGCATCCTCAGTAGCACACGTGGTAGCCCCTTGAAAGACCGTGAGACGTTTCTCACGGGGGTTGGCTACTTCAGAGCAGAGAGAGAGAGCAGGCGGTGTTCCCTCACATGGATTAGGGTGAGTCCCAGGGAAAGGGGTGGCTGTCTCCCTCACAAGCGGCGATCTTCTGCCAGGGAGTGGGGTTGCTGCCTCCCTCTGAGCACGGCGATATTCTACCCAAAGAAACAGCTGGGAACCCAAGAAGACATCTTCGGTCCACCCCTGATTGGCTAACCATCCAGCCAATCAGAGTCGAAGTATCCACCTGGCCGCCAGCGCCGGCCAGAGTGACACTCATGCACCTAAGTCAGTGCTGCCAATTCTATCTTCATGCATGGGCGCCGCCGCAACAATGCCCTCCTCCACGACAATCGTCGTCCCGACTATTCATTATCGCTTCTCATATGTAGTCTGTCCACCACAGGTCTTTTCGTCTCGTTCTGAGGGGGAGAGACGCAGGTGGCTCGCTCACAGGCTTGTCCTCTGCTGGGTCCTCGCACGTCGACAACACGCTCTGCTTTTCCACCTTGCTGGTGCTTCTCCACCTTGCTGGCTGCTTTCCACCTTGCTGGCGCTTCTCCACCTCCCTGGCGCTTCTCCACCTCGCTGGCTGCTCTCCACCTCGCTGGCGCTTCTCCACCTTACTGCTGTTCCTCCACTCGTTGGCTGCTCTCCATCCTGCTGGCGTTTCTCCACCTTGCTGGCACTTCTTCACCTCGCTGGCTGCTCTCCACCGTTTGGTGCTCTCCACCTGGCTGGATGGCGCTTTCCACCTCTTTGTCTGATGTTCTTCATTTCACTGATCCAGCACAGGTGCCGGCACAGACAGCACAGTCTTCCTGCGCCCCAGGTACCCACCAGAGACTCCAACATGATCTTCCTCCAGCAGCTCGGTCGGCAGGGAAAGAGGGTTTACCAGCAGCCACGAGCGCTTGTGTGCCGCTGCATCCTCCCAGCCCTTCTGAAACACGCCGTCCTGGGCCCACTGCTCCACGAAGGCCTCGGTAGCAGGACTTTCCGGCGACAATTCTTCCTTGCGGCGGCTGCTCTCCTTCCTCCATTTACCCAACACCGGAGCGATGCCAGTCGTTCGGAGAGGGGGAGACGCAGGCAGCTCACTCACAGTCCCGTCCTCTGCTGGGTCCTTGCACGTCGACAATACGCTCTGCTATTCGTCCATCGCGGCAGCATCCCCCACCTCGCTGGCACTTCTACACCTTGCTGGCACCTCCACCTTGCTGGCTGTTCTCCACCTTGCTGGCGTTTCTTCACCTCCCTAACGCTTATCCACCTCGCTGTCTGCTCTTCACGTCACTGGCGCTCTCCACCTTGCTGCTGCTCCTCCACCTCGCTGGCTGCTCTCCACCTTGCTGGTGTTTCTCTACTTTGCTGGCGCTTCTCCACTTCGCTGGCTGCTCTCCACCTTGCTGTCTGGTGCTCTCCACCTCGCTGGCTGGCGCTCTTCACCTTGTCTGGCGCTCTCCACCTCACTGTTCGGTGTTGATCCACCACAGACTCTGGCACAGATGGCACAGGGTTTCCTGCGCCCCAGGTGCCCACCAGAGACGCCAACATGATCTTCCTCCAGCAGCTCAGCCCGCAGGGAGAAAGGGTTTGCCAGCAGCCACGAGCGCTTGTATGCCGCTCCATCCTCCCAGTCCTTCTGCAACACGCCGTCCTGGACCCACTGCTCCACCAAGGCCTTCGTAGCAAGACTTTCCGGAGACAATTCCTCCTTCCGCCGCTGCTCGCCTTCCTCCTTCCACCCCAATATCGAGGCGATGTCAGGGTCGACATGCCAGCCGCCGTCCCACCACTGGCTTGTCTCGCTCTGTCCTCTTCCCATATGTGGCGGGAGCGCGGAGCCCGCCTTACCTGCACCGCCATTCACCTCACCACTGCAGCTACTTACCGCTACACGGCCTCAACGTGCTTCCTCAGTGGCGTCTGCTGTCTCACTTTCCCTCACGATTCGACAGTGCAGCTTTGTCTCTCATCCTCGACATCTGAACTCGCCATAGGGTTCTCCACCTATTCAACAGCACCCTCAATGATCAGTGGTACAGTTTCCCTACGTACCTGTATCTGCATCCTTTTGAGGTCCACACACGTTGCATTCTGAACCAGGAAATCTAGCCCCAACAGGCAGGGTTCCTCCATGTCGGCCACGAAGACTGGTAGCTTCTCCTCAACTCTTCTCACTGTGATCGTGGACATCACGGGGCCTCGTACCGTCGTACATTGGCCAGTCACGCCACACAACTGCCGGTCTGACACAAGGATGTCTTGAGCTGCCAATACTTCTTCCCTGACAAAGGGTTTTGCCACGCCAGTGTCAACCACCAGGAGACACTGGCCACCATCCACTGCCCCCGACATTCGAACAGCCAGCGCAACAGCATCGCGGCGGCACTTTACACAGATGGGGCACGGGGACGACTCAGCTGGACAGTGGGCCGACCTCCCAGCCTGTTTCCGTTTTCCTCCACCATCATGACGTCCTTCAGCTGCCAACAGGTAGCGCGGCGATACCCCTCCCGCCCACAATTCTTGCTGCAGGCACTGGTGGGAGAACGTGCTCGCACATCCTCCAGCGAACGTGTCCTCCGCTCACTTCAGTAGTCACGGCGACGATGGCCACACTTCCAGCAGAAGCTACTGAACTCACCCATGCTAGTGCTTTTCTTCCTCCCCTGCTGCATTTGCACGCGAGGAACTGGTATGTGGCGGCGTGGCAGATCCTGGGCGGCGAGGCGGCGATGTGGCATCATAGCGGCGCCTGAGGTGCACAGTAAGGCCTCGAATTTCATGACCCTCGCTAGTGCCTGCTGCAAATCTGCTGGGTGCACCTGCTTTACAGAAATCTGCACCTGTTGATCCTCCAGTGCGTCTGTGAAGGCGTCCCAGGACAGTATCGTCATCATCTCTGGAGCCACTGGATATGCATGACGGACCAGTGACTCCACCGCCTGGGCCAGCTGTGGAAGAGACTCACCCGGCTGACGTGTTCTGCCCTTCAGCTGTTCCCTGTACACCTCGGCCTGGAACACTCAACCACCGCGGCGTACGTTGAGCGCTGGCTCGCCGTCATGTGGGCCAAGATTTCCAGTCCTGGCCAGCGCAGACTGGCCACAAGTTGCAGAGCTTTCTCCTGAGCTCTCCAGCCCTGTCGTTGGGCAAACCGCTCAAACTGTATATGGTATGCTTTTCAGGCCACCTGTCCACCAAACTCTGCTGGTTTGTGTGGGACAGATGC
Source organism: Callinectes sapidus (assembly GCA_020233015.1). Taxonomy (NCBI): domain Eukaryota; kingdom Metazoa; phylum Arthropoda; class Malacostraca; order Decapoda; family Portunidae; genus Callinectes; species Callinectes sapidus. The sequence continues at coordinate 8,474,527 of CM035193.1, forward strand.
TCCACCCGCATGCTGGACGAAGACAGCGACAGACGGTATTGATGGATGTGGCGGTGGTGGTGGTGGGGTGACTGCGTCATCCTCATTTGCAGGTGTGCACCACAGATGCCTCGATTGCAATCTGCCGACACCACGGCTGACGTCACCGGGCTCCGAGAATTCGTAGGGGTGGCCCTGTCTTGCTGTCTCAAGACACTCAGGCCGGCCCCATGTGCCGAGAGACTGCTTCTCAAGGGAGCGCCGCAGTCTCATCATCTCCTCCCTCACCTCCTCCATCCTGCTCTCTACAACTTCGGTGCGTCCCTCGCACTGCTGTCTCACTGCCACCAGCTCCTCCCTGAGCTCCCCCGACAGGTCCTGCTGCAGCTTCTTGCAGTGTTCCACTGTTAACTGTCTGGCTTCCCCCACTGCTGCTCTCAAGTTCTCTCTCATTAGGTCTATTCGTGCCATCACTGAACAGATTTTCTTTTTAAATTTTTGTTTTATTTCCTGTTTAGATTCACTTGAATCCTGTGCCATTTTTTCCAATCGCGCCACCATTGTAGCGACCATGTTTTCCAGCCTTTTGAAACCTGACTAACTGTCTTACTGCCTCTTGCGTCTGAGTCCGCCATGATGGCTCTGTACCCGGCAACCTTGCTAGCCAAACTATCCCACTCGTGATATCATTTGTTATGCTGACTCCATCCACACAGCCTCCACAGCCGCTACAAGTACTCACTTACCACAGCGGCAGCCCCAGGAGACCACAGGATGGGTCGACAGCAGACACAGGGATACTTGTAGGCGAAGATTTGTGGCTAGTGAGGGGAAGCAAAGTACAGACCCACAAACAACTGACTCACTCAGAGACGCAGGGTGACAGTTAAAGGCTTGGCACAACTTCCATAGTTTACTGACATAAAACAGGGTAAATGCAGGGTGGCACACAGAGTACTTAACAGGGGCAGAGACAAAGGCAGGGCAGGATTGCTTCCTCAGTAGCACACGTGATAGCCTCTTGAGAGAGCGGGAGAGGGAGATATTTCTCACGGGTGCGGATACTTCAGAGCAGAAAGAGAACAGGCGGTGTTCCCTCGCAGGGACCAGAGTGACTGCCTCACCTGCAAGCGGTGGTCATCTCCCAGGGAGCGGAGTGGCTGTCTCCCTTACAAGCGGCGATCTTCTGCCAGGGAGCGGGATGGCTGGCTTCCTCTGAGCACGGCGATATTCTGCCCCGAGAAACGGGTAGGAACCTGAGAAGACGTCTTCGGTCCATCCCTGATTGGCTTACCACCCAGCCAATCAGTGTCGAAGTATCCACCTGGCCGCAAGCTCTGGCTAGAGTGACACTTCTGCACCTAGTCAGCGCTGCCAACTCTGTCTTCACGCCAGGGCGCCGCCGCAACAATAGGTTACGCAAAGGAGGCCGAAACTTTGGGCATTAAATTAGGTATAAGTGGATACACAAAACATATAAAAAGATACAATATACAACAAAAATAGCATTTAACACGATGAGGAGATCTGACTCCCTAAACACTAACACTAAAGTGCACCTTGGTAAAGCTTACATACTTCCTATATGTACTCACTTATCAAGTTTTTGCACTAAATATATTACTTATATCACTGCAAAGAAAACAAAACTAAGACTATGCTTCATTTACAATGAAAAATAGCCTTGCGCCAAAAATATTCAAGACTTAGATTTTTTAATTTTATATATTTATTTATTCATTTATTTTATTTGATTGCGTTCCCTTATACCAGGGGGACTTCGTCTAGGCTTTGGGGGAACCGTGCCTTTTGTACCCTCTGACTGTGGCCAGTATTCGAACTCATGTGCTTGAGGACCACTCGGCCCCCAAAACGTGTGCTGCCCCACTGTATCACGCCGGCCTACTGTACTACGGTGACCCCACTGAAGACCACACACTCGCTAAACTAATCTCAATCAACATTACACAACATACAAGGGAAAAGCACATAAAACATAATGATAAACATTCTCAGAGACACAATATACAGATGATTTTGCAATTGCTGTGAAATACATTATTAAACACAAGCCTTAATATGATTTTGATACTGACTTCCTTACTGCAGAAATAGAAACAAGTTTAGCACCAGTCATAATTGCCGCAACCTACTTTTTCAGTATTGCTGATTGATATCCAATCCATGCATGTGTTGAAAAGTGATTGAACAAGCATGCATCCCTGCCTCAATCCCATATTCACAGGAATGGTGGTTCCGGAGTACAAGCCAGCTGATAGACCAATAATCCTTGCAGGAATCCCACGGAGATGCAGAATATTCAAGAGTGCCTTTTGATCCACTAAATCAAACCCTTTCTTGAAATCGACAAAAGGATGCAAGCATCCCTTGTTGAATCTCTCCTCAACTCTCCACCAGTACACGAAGCTCTAGAACTGGTAAATTGTTGACTCTCCGGGGGTGAACCCAGACTGTTTAGGCCTCTGGGGTTTCAATAGATAGCTATAGATCCGTATCAGCAGCAAATGGGCAAGCACATTGCCTGGTAGGCACGCTGAGCAGTGTTATACCGCGATAGTTGTTGGAGTCCTAACATTCCCTTCTTCCATTCCACATGGGGGCGATCAATCTTCTTTTTTCAGTCACGGGGAATGGTACTTGAATGCCATATAGCAGTCAAGATAGCATGCAACCCACGGATCATGGTCTCACCCCTCTGAGGTTACAGATACCAGCTACCTTTCGACACTTAAACTTTGCCACAGCCTCTTTGACATCATCAATGGAGTGTACAGTTTCGTCAATGGGCGGATCAGCATCCAACGTCTTTAACCAAGCGCTTTGGAAATGTTTATTGGAGGATCCATTTTGAACAGTTACTCAAAGCACTTATCTCAATGAGCCATCTGCCCATCTGCGTCCGATACGAAACAACCATCTGTTGTTCGGACTCACCTGAGATGTAGACTTGGAGAGGAGTTTCTTTAGGGCTCGATAGCAGGTCTGAGGTCATAATAATTTAAACGACACTCGACACCATCAGCCAGATCCTGACATACCTCTCCTTGGCTCTCCTCGAGAGTTCTAGTCCTATGTGACGGAGCCTTGTACTGGTCGCGGTTCCCAGCAATGTATGGGAGCGCAACTCACATCAGTATAGTGCAGCGTCTCCACCGAAGCGAAGTCACTTCTTGTCCTCAGGCGCTCCGCAACGCATTCCTTGGAAGCCTCAAGAGTTTCACATTTGCTGGTACCCCATATTTCTACTGAGTCCTCAAGGGCGTTGAGCACTTGAAACCAATTGGAAACTGTCACGACATGCTACAGAGCACGTGTCAAAGCCTTCAGTTTCTCAAGATCAAACAGGGCATGGCCACTTCCTGTAGGCTTTGTGGACTTGACATGAAGCTTTAGTGTAGCAACAACAAGTTTGTGATCAGTTGCAAAGAACTCGGCATTCTGAAAAGCCCTGCCATTGTGGAGAATCCTCCAAAGAGTACTAACAAGAATATAATGGATTTCCTTCGCTACCCCTCCGTCATTTTCTATACCAAGTCCAGTGGTGCATCTCCTATCCCCCAATTATAGTTGAGCAACGAGTGCAAAAGGTTTAACCCTGAAGACCATTTGTAGGCTGTTACTTCTACAAGGAGGGTTACTTTACTAATGTCTTGACACTGTTTGATCTGAGTTCTAGCATTTTCTTTGTTGTCAATAGCAATCCTAAACTCGGCATCATATCCTTGATTCTTGCAAATATAGTAATCATACCTATTTAGTAAGAAATCATGATTCTACGGAGTCGTCTGCTCGAGGAAAAACAAACCGAGAAGTGAACTGGGACTATAAAAATGGGTTTTTATTTAATGTAAGATGTTATGTAGGTAATGTTTGTCGTGTTACACCCATTGTGTACCACAGCGGTACAATATAGATATCTATGCAATTGTCCAGTCATTGCTATGAGACACATAGGTATCAGAACTGATGTAGCATACCGTTCGATTCCGACTATCTTGTCGTTAGCCATCAAACTTTGTCAGACGACAAGGCATATGACGTAGGTTTATCAATAATATAATACAGGTAACCAGTATGGGTGTCTATTTCCATTCGAACAATGGTGGAAGTGAGCGTAAACATGACGATAATCAAAGACGAGAGCGAGTGTGAACATAAAAACGTGTGTGTGTGTGTGTGTGTGTGTGTGTGTGTGTGTGTGTGTGTGTGTGTGAATAATAGTACTGAAGTTCATCCTATAGTGTGTTGAGTATGTATAGCTGAATTATATAGTCTGTATTACCATAATTTTTTTTTTTTTTTTTTTTTTTTTGTACTTGAGCATATGGAACACTAAGTACCGCCTTCTCACTGCATTCCTGAGTGGGAGGGGGAATTAGTGGCCTGCATTGATTAATTATATAAGAAAACCAATAACACCATATCTGTAGAGCAAAAACCTTTCTTCAAGGTTGTATAGTAAGATATAATATTATTCTACGTACATTTCGTGAATACGGCCATTTCTGAGTTAGAGAAATTTGTATAATTTGTATTGGTGCATATACATGTAGTAGAACAAAATTATTGGGGTACTACGTGTGATTAATATTAAACAATCTATATAATCCTAAGGTTATACTGTGCTTTGGTTAGGCCACACTAAAACTATGCTGTACGTTTTTGGTCTGCTTATTTTGAAATGGTCTATAAATAGGCTGGAATCTTTACAGAGCAAGATGACTAGAATGATCCTGGTATTGGAAAACTTAACAAAATTTATTCAGACATTTTAAGTTGCATTCCCTTGAATGGTATAGGTTGCGTGGGGACATGATGATGATGCAGAAAAATAGGTGGAATTCGCAATAAACATCTCATTAACCTATTCCTCATTGAAAGGATTACAAAATCATAATTTAATTTACTTTTTACCTATACTATTGAAAGATTATTAATATTCTTTACTCATACGATCTTTCATACAGTACCACTGAGGTGTATAGACACACACACTTGGAACGTGGAAGCGAGCGGACAAGGATTACAGTGCTCCTGATTCATTGTCTGGTAACTGCCTTTAGTCGCCATGGACATTGAAGCTGTCAAGGTCCTTCTTGAGACTCAGGAAAGGACTTTCAAGACTGCCATATATATTGTTGTGGAGCAACTCCAAGCAAGACTTCAGATTGCCGAGGGAACAATAACTGACCTGATAAAAAGCCTGGAGTTCTCTCAAAATGAGGTGAAAGATCTGCAAGGTGAAGTCAAGGTGCTGAGGAAATCTGACATAGATAACAAGGCAACAATTGACATCTTGAAGCTGAACGTGGAAGAGCTTGAAAGAAGAGCAAATTATCAGGAAGATTATAACAGAAGAAAAAATCTACGCATATCTGGAATCAGCGAGCAGCAAGGTGGTGAGACGTGGGAGGAAACCGCGAAGATTGTTTCGAACCTTCTTAAATGTAAAATGGAACTACCATCTATGAAGATCGAACGAGCGCACCGGACTGGACCAGTTACTGCCTCACAACCCCGAACCGTTGTCGCAAGATTTGAGAGGTTCGGTGACCGTGAAGCAGTGATTAGAAATGCAAGGAAACTAAAAGGCACCGGCATCTATATAAATGAAGATCTCTGTCCAGCTTCCTTGGAGCTCAAGAAAAGTCAATTCCCTCTGTTGAAGAAGGCGAGGGAAGAAGGAAAGATTGCCTTCTTTAGACACACGAGGTTGATCATCAAGGAGCGAACGGCACAACGATCCGGGACTACCAGTGGCGAACCATCTGGAACTGGTGATGACGGTTCCAGGGAGCTTCGTTCGGCTGGTGCTGTTGGCGGTGGAGTGAAGGTGAGGCCTGAGGCGGAGCCGGCTGGTGTTGGCGTCGGAGGTGGTGCGGGCGCTCCCTCCACCACTCGTACTGGTGTGGACTTGGCTGTACGGTCTCCTGTTCCTGCGGTGGGTGCGGGCAGTGCCTCACGCTTCTGCGGATAACGCCCAGTCTCCTGGTGATGGCGGGGCGATGGCGGTTAGCGGTGGGACTCCCGGACAGTGTGGCAGTGGCCTGGGTTCTGGAGGCGGTGCAAGTCAGGGACACAGGACTCTACGAAACCGCAGGAAGTAAATAAGTGTTCTTTCCTTGTTGATTTTTTGTTGTTGATTTCTCTTCTCTTTTCTTTTAAATTCAATGGCTATCAATAGCTCACTGTGTGAGGAACTATCATTTGCTACACTAAGTAATGACTCTTTTCATTCCACTATTTGTAATCTAACATCTTTCAATAGTTATTACTATAATCTAGAATATAATCCTTTTGCTACACATGAGAAGTATGACAATTTTTTGTGTACCGATGAATTCTACTTGCGCAATAAATTTATTTCTATTCCGAAATGTAAATATATTTTCCTCGACATTAATTTGCATAGTAACACCACCTTAACGATTTCTCATGTGAATATTCGATCCATTCCAAAAAATATTCAAGCTTTCAAGGACACAATATTATACAGTACATCTCTCAACATTGTCATTGGTTTTACTGAAATTAGACTTGATTCTCACCTTTCTCATTTGTATAACATTCCTGGATATCATCTCTTTGTTAACTCAAGAAATATTCATGGAGGTGGTGTTGCCCTGTATATATCAAGTGATTATGACTTGTTGCTACAAAATCATTTAACTATTTCAGATTCTTTTATCGAGTCTTTAGGTGTTGAGGCAAGTATTGCAACAAAGAAATATTTGTTTTTATGTATCTATAGACCACCAAGTGGTAATTTTGGTGAATTTATCTCAGCAATGAATGACATACTCTCTTCTGTTCATGAGAAAAAATATCAGGGTGTATTTGTTCTTGGAGATTTTAATCTGAATTTATTGAGATCTAATGATAATAATGTTTTTCATTATGTAAATTTGATGTTTTCTTACTCTTTTTCCACTGATTACTAAACTAACCAGAGTCACTGATACTTCGGCAACACTAATATATCACATTTGGTCATCACAATAGGAAAATAATATTGGTAATTATGTCATCATAATGATATTTCGGATCATTTTCCTGTGTTGTCTCAATTTCAAATAGCGTCTATTAAGCATGAACCTCAACAAATTTTCAAAAGGGTAATTTCAGCAACTGCAATAGAAAAATTCAATAATGACCTTGCTCTACTTGATTGGTGTCAGGTACTCAGTACAGTAAATGCCGACGAAGCTCATGATATATTCTATGATAAATTTTATTACTTGTTTCAACAGCATTTTCCTAAAAAACAAATCAACTTGAGGAGGAAAAGTGAAGTCAGCCCGCATGTTACTCCTGCTCCAAAAAACAGTATTAGAGAAAAGCACAGATTAGAAAGACTAACTAAAAAGTGGCCCTTAACTTACAGTGAAGTATATAGGAAATATAGAAATAAGTTAACTTCAGTTTTAAGGACAGCTAAAAATAATTACTATAAAAATAAATTTAATGATAGTCAAGGTAACCCCAAACGGCAATGGAACACAATAAATACAATTCTTGGCAGATCTAATTATTGTAGTAATTCAAGAATAGAGTTGAATCCAATATCTTTGAATACGTCTGTTACTTTTAATGAACATTTCCTAAAAAAATAGTTTCACCTTTAATGAGGAACATGATTACAAAAAATACTTAAATAACTCCCCGAATTTTTCTATATATCTTTTTCCTACTAATAACACTGAAGTTGGTCAAGTTTTACAGAACCTAACATCAGATACACCTGGATATGATGACATACCACCTAAATTATTAAAACTTTCCTCTTCATTAATAGTATCCCCCTTAACACACATAATTAACCTATCACTTAAAACAGGCTCATTTCCAGATAACTTGAGGAAAGCAAAAATTATTCCCATATTTAATTCAGGTGACAGAAGCAATGTCAATAATTACCGTCCGGTCTCCATACTTCCGGCATTCAATAAAGTATTTGAGAAAATAATATCTTGGCTAATCAGTCATCTAGAAACCAATAACTTACTGGCAGATGAACAGCATGGTTTTAGGGAACAACGATCTACAGAATCTGCAATCCTTCAGTTTGTTAATACTATATATCCCTGCTTAGAAGAAAAAATTTATGTTGCTGGAGTTTTCTTGGATTTATCAAAAGCGTTTGATAGCTTAGACCATGATATTTTGCTCCAAAAATTAGAAATGATAGGAATAAGAGGTGTACCTTTAGATTTATTTAAGAGTTATCTAAGTTGTAGGAAGCAGAGTGTCTTTTGTAATCACATTTATTCACCATTTAAGTCCATTTACAAAGGAGTACCACAAGGCTCTGTACTTGGTCCCACACTTTTTTTTTATTTATATAAATGATATCGTCAATGCTAGTTCAAACCTTCAATTCATAGTATATGCTGATGATACCACGGTTGTATTGAAAGACAAGAATATTAACTCGCTTCACGCAAATTTAATTTCAGAATTAGAAAATATAAGTTTATGGATCAATTCAAATAAACTAAAACTTAATGTTTCAAAGACAAACTGTATATTATTTCAAAACAGATCACTGAACAGCTTCTTACCACCAGTATTTGTAAATAATGAATTAATTCAGCAAGTTAAATTTACAAAGTTCCTTGGGGTTGTTATTGATGAACATCTTAATTGGAAGCATCATATTGACCAGACTTGTATTAAATTATCAAAAATTACAGGAATATTATATATTGTCAGGCATAATTTAACAACCGAGGCTATGATCAGTATTTACTACACCTTGTGTTATCCTCACCTCATTTATTGTGTTCCTATTTGGGCATGTACATGGCCATCTTTTTTACATAGACTATTAATAGCTCAGAGTATAATTTTTCGTTGCATTTATTTCCTTAAAAAGTTTGACTCTATAACTGAAGTAATTAATCAAGCAAAAATGTTAGTTTCCTTTTATTCATAAATTTTTCAACTTGTTACTAATATTGAAAAATTTAGGACAAAATAGATTATTCAAATTAGTAGATAGGGCACTTCCAACAAGAAGTAACAATGTTAATCTCGTTTGCCCAGTATTCAGAACAACTTTATTTAAAAACAGTGTGTTTAACTTTGGACCAAAATTATTCAATAACTTACCACTTGATTTAAAAACTCTTCCTACTTCTAATAATTACAGGCTCAAACAGGAAATAAAGAAATAATTTTTAAGGCAACAAAATGGGCTTGTGTATTATTATTATTATTATTATTATTATTATTATTATTATTATTATTATTATTATTATTATTATTATTATTATTATTGTTAATAATTATTTCTATTATTTTTATTGCTTTACTCTTTACTTCTATTTAGCATTTTTGTCACGACTATAGGATGTATGTCAGTATTACTCTGCCTCAAACAAGTTTTTTTTTTATACAAAATGATTAATGTGTACGAATCCATTTCTATATGTTTCTAACAAAATATGTAAAGTTTCGTTTCCATGTTTTCTATAATCATCAAATGTAACTGTCCATCAAGGAGCTTCGGCTCGATGGACTGTGGCTGTTTATATCTATCTATATGTATATGCATACATTTAGTGTATATCTTTTCTTACGGCAATAAATGTATTTACTTTACTTTACTTTACTAGACCATCTTAATTTCTACATATGATGAAAATGGATCCAATAGGGAGGCCACTGAGTCACCTGCTGCCAAGATACAACAGAAGAGATAATGAACTTAGGTGGCATTTGTATACACAGATCGCCACTCTGTATCCTATGGCTTAGTTCTCAAATTCTAACCATGCATTGTCTAATATGTCTAATATTTGATCAATTTAAGTTAAGAATAATGAAAGATTTGGCCTTTTTACCTGTCCCTTTTTTTATCAATTTAAGTGAAGAATAATGGAAGATTTAACATTTTTACTTGTCCGTTTTTTGCTCTTAATATTTTGATCTTTTTATTGTTTTTGGTATTTTCTTTTCTGCGTAAAAAATCTGGCATCCCTAATTGTACGCCGTGGTAAAACAATAAGAATGTCTTTTTTCCGTCGGTCTTTTAAAAACTTATATACAACTTTATCTGGTGCCACTGTTTGTTACCATATCAACTTCCCTCCATGTTTCGTTTTCCACACGAAAGGGCAAATGCACGGCGGGCACTCTGCTTTGCCCGTAATTTTCTTGCTTTGAAACAGTGTTATCAGATCAGTCTAATTAAAGCAGGCAGTGGGCACAGGTAGGCGAACGTATGACTTGGGCCAGACGACGGGCAGAGGACAGAGTCGGGCAACGTCGGCCAGTTGGCTAAACTTTGTGTCCGATACGACAACATGGGTCACCGGACAGTTAAAGCTAAATGTACAATAAAAATAAAGTGTACAATAATTATTGCTATGTGCAAGAAGAAAAAGGACAGGAGAGAGAAGAAACAATGGTGTAAAAAGTGGTTGGAAAACAGAATAACATTGGGAAGTCAAGCTACAGTTTTACTTGAGTTATAAGCGTGGTATATATACGTCCCAGACGTCACTGGCCTCCATTCCCGTCGATGCTGGTTTCGCAGTGTACTGATCTTTTTCACATCTTCAGCAGAGAATGACCCACCACCGTTGTTCATGTGTTCTGCTATTTTCTGCAGTGTTGTGGCCTTTGTCTCTTATTTCTATATTCCACAGTCTTGACATTCCACAGACATGGTTCCTCTTTATACAAATCTATTAAATGCCGGATTGCTTCCCTTGTCCACTTTCCCATGACCGTCTGGACAGACATGACTGGACAATATCTCTATCTAGTCTACGATAGATACAGATACCTACGGAGGGAACGGTTTTGACTTGTAACATGGCGGCCATCCTGCGCCTCAACAACGGGCATGGGCGCTTCGATGATTTGCCCATGGTTTCCTATGTGGTCATCTACACTCGTGATCGCGACCCACACCATAGACAATTAGTAGCAGTGTCTGTCCGCTGTGCATTTGCCCGGCGTGTGGAAGGGCCTTGAGGGTGCATCCACACGGTCGAATAGTGCTCGTTCTTCCGATGAACAAGTAATTTGTTCATTGTGTCCCTGGCAATGTCACATACACACACCAGTCCAACCAGGTCAGGGATTCCGATGTTGATACTACACCTGAAACTCCGAACACGAGTAGTGTTTATTATCCGTATACCTTAGTGCTTCGCTTGCTTCGACTTCATCTCATCAGCACTCTATCTTCTTTTCTAGTAAAAGTAGGAATGCCACCCTGTGGACGCTTCCTGATATAGGTACACACCCGCAAGCCAAGGCGGAAGCGAGGTAAGCTTGTGACCATGCCAAGATAGTGCTATACAAAATCCTGCACACCGAACGGCCTTCACACTTCTAAAATGTCTACTTCAGTTTCGTTCTTTATGGGGGTTACATAGAATCCAATTACAGGCCAGGGAATATATTGTTGGAAAGGTTAATCGCATTCACACGTACACAACCCACAGTTAATATTCCAAGAGTCGCACTAAATTCTTGTTGGAAACGTTTACCGCTCTCACTCAACCGTAAACATTAGATCTTTTTAGTTTACAGAAAAATTCATTCCTGTCACTCCCTCTCGCTCTCCCCTCAAACATCGCTAGGATTGAATAGAAATTTAGTGTGTCTCAGCTTTACTGAAGGAACAGTCTACAAATCCTTGATATTTTCCCCGACCCAGTGTGAATAAATGCAAGTCTAGATAGATAAACATACAACTGAAAATATTGCTGTTCGTTGTCGAACCTCATAGAAGTAAGTTTAGGTAATGGTAAATTTCAGCACCCTCCACTTGCACGAGGATGGTAACACCAAGATCGTGGTGGTGGTGGTGCACTCGTTTGCATCTGCCAAAGAAGGGAGAACACCGAGTGCAATTACCTTTTCAAAAGGAAATACAATTTTTCTCAATATTGATGCGATATTTATTTTCTTTAGAGACTTACTTTGTCCATCACCCACAGATTTCCTCGCATTCCTCCTTCGACTCGAAGTTATTGTCATTACCATAACATCCACCGTACATGAACGGTTGACAAGAACGTTTACTTTGGTCGTAATACCACCGCCACAAGGTTTCGAAGCAAGTCCCAATTTCAAAATCTTGGTAACACATCGCTGGAGACTTAGCCGAGTCTGTTGTGACTTTTGCTGTGGCTTCAGTAGGTGCGACTTCTGTCGGAGGTACTGGAGTGCAAGACAAAATGCATTATTGAACAGTGTTGTTCAGATCCCAAACAAAGGTAGTCAGTCCAAGTTCAATATCAGACTTACCAGAAATGTGGCACGATGCTGAACACCATTCCTCATTCAGGAAGTTATTACGGTTTCCACCGCAACCGTTGTACCTGAAAGACTTGCAGGTCCGCGTTTGCGAGTCGTAGTAGTAACGTGTGGTGGTATTTTGACAGTGGCCCGCGTCTGGCGGCAAGAAGCAATCGGCAGGCAGGTCAGTTTGTGTAGTTTTGGGCATGGGGGAAAGCGTTGTTGTGTTGGTAGTGGTGGTGGTGGGTCGAGTAGCTCCCGTGGAGGCTGCAGCAGTGATACCTGAGAGGCAAATGGGTTATAATAAAGGAGTGGATCTATGGTAATGACACGCAACCAGTCATAATACCCAAGAAGTATAATCTATATTAGTTCATTAGAAGTTGACTCGCATGTCAAAATTAAGTGGGGAAGTCTCACCTAAGCATATGGCCTCGCAGTTCTCCTTAGTAAGGAAGTTGTTTTCGTTGCCACCGCATCCCGTGTAAGTAAATGGGACGCAAGCACGAATGGACATGACGTAGTAGTAGCGAATCATTCTACCAGTACAGTCACCCATGCTGAGTGACAGGGAACACTGGGCAGGTTGCTTTGCTGGCTCGGCGGTGGCTACTGAAACGAACCGACGTGTATTACACAAGTCGCGAAAATTGCAGTCAATTGGTCAGTGGTGGATTCCCGTGCGACAATGACACTTGTCGCCTGACACTAAGGGCTAAAGTCAGAGGGGGATTACATGAATCACTTTGTAACCTTTCTGGTCATAGAATCGAGGAGACCCGTATTATAGACCACTAATGCAGGTCAGCTTTAGTTTGGGAGGGAGGGACTCATTGACAAGTTAACCAGTGTATGTGTGTGTGTGTGTATGTATGCATGTGTGTGTGTGTGTGTGTGTATGCATGTATGTGTGTGTGTGTGTGTATGCATGTGTGTGTGTGTGTGTGTGTGTGTGTATGCATGTGTGTGTGTGTGTGTGTGTGTGTATGCATGTGTGTGTGTGTGTGTGTGTGTATGCATGTG
>CM035193.1:8487907-8508154 GCA_020233015.1 Callinectes sapidus
TGTCTGGAGAAAACAGACACACCTCCTCCGTAGGTGGCTTGAAGACTGTGGAGTGAATCTTAATACCAGAACCTGAGGAAAAAAAAAAGTTTAAATCTACACGAGCAAGTCCTCTACTCCCAAGATGCAAACATCATTCCACCACACCATAGAAAATCAAATGATATATAAATCGAAAAGGCTATTTGTGTTAAAAGTACGTCACTTTACATATTAATGATCAGAACCGAGTGTTTCACTCTACCATGACCATAAACACACTACTATACCATAAACATCATTACTGCAAACATCAATGGGATCAGAATGTAAACTAGTTAGTCCTTACAGTCTTTGTTACTGCAGAGGTGTCCACCATGCGCACATTCACACCAATTGCATTGATCTGGTTTCCACCAAGAACCTTCTGTGCACGCATCTGTGCCCGTCTCGTGTTCATAATCTGGAGTTTGGTGTTTTACTTTATCACACCAGCTAAGTTTTCTTCAGTTATAAAATATTAGATATACATCCATTATTGATTTGCAAGGTTTTTTGCAAATAAGTATCTGTTTTTGTTTAGAAGATGAGGACTTACCGTCCGGGCACAGCTTTGTCTCACAGTCTGCAGAAGCGTCGGTGCTGCAAGTACACCAGTAGCACTCCTGCTTCCAACGGCTTCCTGGAGAACAGGTGCCACTTGATGGTGGGGCCTGTGGCTCCCAGGCTCCTGTTAGGTTGTGGGTAGGAATGGTTGTACAGTAAAAGGCCACATAAAAAACGGTAATATATGAAGTAGGCAAATCTTCAGATACATATCATAAGTTTTTTTCGCATTGTAAAGTCGACACATACTTTAAACATTCTTACCAGATGCCCTGATTTCCATCATTTTGACGTCCCGGACGATTGTCTTTGCGTCATCAATCCATCGCTGCTGGTCGGCGAGGGATTGCTGTGCTTGCACAGCCATGCACACATCCCAGGCACACGTATCTATAGAAAGATTATGTACATTAAGTCCCGTCTGGTAAATTTTCTGTACAACTAAGAACCGTTGTGCGCTGCACTACACACAAAAAAAGAAAATGCAAGAAGCCACCAGGGGCCTTCTTAACAAAGAATCTTAAGTATGAAGATTTGTGTTAACCTCATGAGCAGACTTAAGATATATCCGAAGGTGGATTACCTACAAGTGTCACATCGAGACAAAAACTCGAGGAAAGATTGCCGACCACAAGGACCCCAAGCCCGCCTACTCAAGATTTAGGATGTTCTAGATTACCGGAGCGACTCTGAGCTCCTGAATACAAGACTATACCTGCAGAAGTATCATTTGTGGCAGACATAGCGGTAGAGCCGGGGAGAGCCTGGAGACTAGCACAGGAAAAAAAAAAAAAAGTGATGCACTGACGATAGTAATTAAAGTAATGAAAACATGATATTATTCAGCCAAGAGGAAATGCAACTCTCCAGCAATTATTACCTTGGATCTTCCTATGTCCTGTGTTTAGCAGATCTTATTTACCTTCTTTATAATAAAACCCCATACAGCTTTACTGTGCAGTCGAATGGTGAAGCAATCATGCTTCAAGTTCCACATACTACTGAGTGTACGAGGGAGGAAAATTTTGCCATAGCTAAAATTTGGTTTCCTGTGTTGGCCCTTTCAAAATTAGGAGTCGTCATCGACTTTATGTCAATGAATAACGAGTAGGAAATGAGGTGCTGCTTGAGAGCATCGGGTCAGCTCACCCCAGCCGACCTCAAGGCTGTAAACATGAAGACAGCATATCTGCTCCTTGTGCTTGAAGGAATTTGCTTTTATATGTGGAAAAATTTATGTGCTTTTACCCTTACAAAATTCATGATGAATTATATTCGTTTTACTAAAAAATATTTAAATTTTAAGAAATAAAATATTTTACTGTTTTGCTGGTACACCATTTAATAATACAACTCTACACATCTAGACTAGACCAAAAATCGCGTTTAAAGTTTCTTATTAAAGAAAGTACAAGACGAATTTGTTAATTCTGCCCTAGGCCTGCACGTGGTAGTCCCTGTATGAACATAACTATCTTATTTCTACCTATCATCCCCGTCCACATAAGCTCCCTACCGACTAATTAGGTGAATCTTTGTTAATACAGCCCCAGGCCTGCACGCTATAGTCCCTGTATGAACACAACTATCCAATTTCTACCTATTATCCGCATCCACATAAGCTCCATATCGACCTGGTAGGTGATGCATACGAGCACGGTACTCACCCACGTGGGACACAAGTTCCTCGTCTCGACCGATAATAGCGTTGAGCTCTTTAGCACATAGGTGTCTAAGGCGCCCCATGGCCTGGGGTGTGGCGTGACACGGGTCCTCCTGCAAGGGTTCATCAAAGAGTCAGTCACTTATCTCGCGGAACTTAGACAATTTACTGAGCAGTGTCCATGAAGGAAATTCTCCCCACCCCCCAGACACACACACACCCTACACCCACCGTAGTCTCCTTGCAATTGTCACATCGGGTCAAACACATCCTGTCTGTCTGTTCGATAGTCTGAAAAAGAACAAGTCGGTGAAAATATTTTTCAAGTAAAAAATTTTGCACCAACATAATTAATAAACCATGGTAATTGCGCCTAGCGTCATAGCTTCAGACATCAATGTATTTGTCAACCGCAGTAGTTAATAAAAATGTATTATTCCACTCAAATAATTGCACTGAGTATGATGATGTTAATGTGTACCTTCCAAGATTCTGGGAAGGCCATAGGCCATGGGTTGGGGGTATGCACTGTGCCATCCCTGTTAGTCATGTCGTCGTTAAGATAAAAGTTGAAGTGACCACACAGGCCGTCCAGTTGGTTGGCGTGGGTTGGATAAGCCCACACGATGAGGTGACCGTAGCAATAGCGCACCTGTGAAGAAGTCTTCATTCTATACAAGTAATTACTTTCAGATCCTGGGTTTTCATTTACAAGAAGCAATGCTACCTATTGGAGCCTACCAAGAAGTCATCACATATCATAGGGATTCATGGAAAAAGTCAAAAGTAATGCATAAAACAAAAGACATACATATATACTTGAATAGCCGTTACTACCGTAATTCTGGAGGATCCCATCAGCATTATGCAGTCACCGTCCCTCCAAGCAAGCACTGGGTGGGTGCCAGATGAGGATTGGATGTGGTGAACGCCGGTAGGAGGCACCATGAATAGGGACGGTGCGGTGTCGCCCATCACTTGGACTGTAGTCTGGATGTGGTGATAACAAAAGGCTCGATACATATTCACTGATCCTGAGTCTACATTAGCCGAAGCATCCCAGCACTTAGGCTAGCCAACGCCCTGTAAACCTCATTTGGACAAGATCAGTAATGCTGTATTTATGTAAATGTGACGGGTTTATGAAGTAAGCGTCTTACCATAGAGGTAGGTAGGATGGAGTGTGACAGTGATAACAGAGTATTGTCATCGTTCCTGAAGGTCGTGATATGCAGGCAGGAGGGGCCGCCGAAACACGGCTGAAAGTCGCTAAACACTCCGATACGTGGGTAGTAAGAGCGGCCCTTTTGGGTGATAGTGTAATTACACAGCCCATGCCAGTGGTACAGATAGCCGTCGTATGTTGTAAAATGCGGATCGTTGTAAACTTTGCACATCTTACCTGCAAAGGGACATGAGGACATCATCTCAGGTTACATAATGTAATATTTGCACGAACACACTAACGCATGCGACAATGTTAATTCTGCTATTCTTGACCAACTAACGCTGATTATCGAAAGCAATGCTTCTCAGGAAGAAAGACTCACAACACTCCTCGATCTCGTGGGAATAAGTCCAGTTCCCTCTGACGCAAAGAAGAGGCACGCAGTAAGACGAAAGCTGTGACCCATTAGGATACATCTGCCCATCAAACACACAACCTATGGAAACACAAGGTTAAGGTACACCAATAATGCACGGATCTAGGTACAACACTTCATTACTGAGGTCATTCGTACTGTACTATTATACTTACAATCTTTGGAATCATGTGGGCCGAAGTAGCGTGGAACAATATCACCCATGTGACATTCTAAGGAAGCACAACAGTTGGGCAGGCTCAAGACAGTCTGACCATTGGCGTATCTGTCGCGTCCGAAACAACAGCTGTTCTGCTGAGTATCCACGTAAAATAGGGGCTGAGCCACAGTGAAGCCTGGGTTGAGAAGAAACTAATCTTAAACATATGGGGAAATAGAGCCTACACAGTGAATTTCAAACATATCTGAAGGCTCGATCTAGGTTCTTATAATTAATCCTTATTTAAGAATTATTTTGGAGTAAGAGAAAAACAATACTTTACCCAGGAGAGCCAAGAAGAAACTGAACACTACAGCGCCGGCCTGAAAAGCAAAACTTATTATAATTTATTGTTCTTGTATCCATAGCATTAAGGTATAAATCTAAAAGTAGGCCCACTTTCACAAAACTATCCTGGACATAATTAGGAAACCAAATCCTACAAACCACTACGACCCTGTGTCCTTCAAAATTCACGGAATCAACAGTTTCCATGTCTACCAGATTGGACATCTCCAGCACCTGCGAGACCACAACTACGTAAATATTGCACAATAATTACGTGCATGCGAGTACGTGGGTATGCGTAACTCACCATGACAGAAATAATGGCGCTAACACAAAGGGGAAGCAATGCACGTCTGGTTCCAATGTTTGTGCTTCACTACTGACCGGTGCTGGCCTGCCACGCTACCTCCTCACTGCTCCTCCCTCACCTCCCCCCTTAGGATCGCCACTCTGAACTGTTAGTGTCTCGGTGTATCTTCTAATGCAGGAACGAAGTAGGTGGTTCGAACATGACATGAAAAGTGGCACGCAACTGTGTTGTTAAGAAAGAGAGAGAGAGAGAGAGAGAGAGAGAGAGAGAGAGAGAGAGAGAGAGAGAGAGAGAGAGAGAGAGAGAGAGAGAGAGAGAGAGAAACACCACTCTTAAATCATTCACTGTGACTTGCAATCCCTACCTTCTTCACTGCTTCAATAAAGTGATGATAATAAAGACTTTAGTACCGGTACTGAATTGCCTTCAAACCAAACATGTCATGAATTACGATTTAACCACTTATAATGAAAATTCAACTGTTAATGCTTAAAGTCGAAATCGTATATGAGATCTGCTTCAGTACTGCACATAGTCTTAGGGCAAAGTACAATAACTTATTGATCCCCTGAGGCAGACAGCAATAGGGCAGGTCAGTGGAGTGGCGAGTCAGTACTGCCCAAAAGTGATTATCTTAGTCGCTAAGAGACTGATGGTATACACAAGGTAGACAGACAACTCTATCACTGTTGTCGGAAAATGTTAAATTTTGCTGTTTTGTGCTTTGACGTTATGATCAGTAAAATACAAGTATACTACTGAGTTTAAGTGTCATTCCCATTCATTTTCTTATTCTAAAATCAATTATCATCCCCTCCTTCGTGCCTGGGTCCTCCCGACTTCTTTTCAAACAAAACATTATTAGCCATTTCCTCCCACCTGTCATTTATTTTCATCCCTTCTTCCCTTCGTTGCTTGCACTTTCTCATCCTATCTTCCGTATTTTCCTTATTTACCTATCTTGTTTGTTCAAGTCCGCTACTGAACTGATAAGGTTCAATTGCCCCCGTCTTATTACTCACCTGCTCCTTTCTCGTTGTTTGCTCTATACAGTAGGTACATGCGTGGTTCTCGATCCCGCAGATACGACCCCTGTTATCTCCTATCCAAACATGAACCTCAAATATTATACCTTAAAGAAGCTTTCTTTCTTTCTTTCTTTCGACTAACCATACCTGTGCCAGATCGTCATTTCTTCCACTCACTTCTTTCCATATCCGCTTCTTCCATCTCAGTGTATCACATACCCACCTAGCAGCTCCCTGTTTCCATTAACATTGCAACCACTTTCTTTTTTACACCTTTGTAAGTTCCTCAGTATTGGATCACCTTAGTCTTGTTTCACTTTTTCTCATAATCTTTCTTCATTCCCTTCCAAGTTTTTTTTTTTTTTTTTTTTTTTATAACCTACTTAGCAAGTGAGCTTCACGCATTTTGGGGGCTGGGTGGCATGGTTCGTTAAGGTGGCTCGTCTTCGGCCTCCGTTGCTGGCAGCCCGGGTTCAAATCCTTGCCAAACATATTTGCCCAGTAGGAGATGTAGCGCTCTCCCGTTAACTCTAGTGGTGCCATATGACCTAAAATGTTGCGGTAGCTAATTTTACACGCATGTTAACAGTTGGTAATATTCTTTGATGGGCGACTCTACAGTCAATTATGACGGTTGTTTTCAAGAACATCTCATATCCAAACTGCCCCATCTGTTCTAGACTCTGATTGTCCCACGCACTTTGATGCAAAACTTATTTTCTTATTGAAACCCATGGTTATGCCCATTCTTTTCATAATTCTATATCTATCTGTGTATTTATATAAACACACACACATACACACACACACACACACACACACACACACACACACACACACACACGCACGCACGCACGCACGCACACACACACACACCAACCCACACACACACACCCCCACCCACTACCACACACACTATATATATTTATATATATATTATAATCTCTATCTATATATTATAATATATATATATATATATTATATCTATATATATATATATATATATATATATATATATATATTGTTACGTTTTCCCCCCTTTCTTCTTCTTCACACCCTCTCTCTGCCCTCAGCAGCACGTCTCAAGCCACAGGGTTCACACAGGCCTCCCAGGTGCACAAGCAGGGCAGCAGGGCATAGGGGGGTTGCGGAACTTCCACACGGTTCGGATGGGCAAGTGTAGCGAAGTGTACCTATAGCAGCTCAAAATGGGGAACAAAGCAAACACACTGAGTTCACTTTGGCTAGTTTACTCAGCAAGCACTACAGGTAACACGGGGGACCGTGACACGCCTCACACAATGACAAAGGCGCGCTCAGCAAGACGACGCAGCAAGGCGGCAGCTCGGGCCTCCTCACACCTCACACTTCATTCACGGCCTCCCAGCAGGCTTCCACGATGGCAACTAGGCACACACAGTCCAGGCGCATACACTGCCAACACACAGGCACTATTACGTGGCAGTCAGAATACGTATATCTGTCCAGGAACGAGGGGAAGCGAGGCAGCTCTTCCCTCTGTCCTCCTCACTGGGCCCCAACTCTCTTCTCTCTGCTCTCTTCCCTCACTGCCTGTCGCCGGGACGATTTGCTAAATCGTCAACATTCCACCTGCCTCGCTCCGGTACGCCTCTCTCTCTCCTTCCCGTCCCAGACCCGTTGCTTCTTTTTCTACTCTCACGCCCACCACGCACATACATACACACATACCCACGGCCACGGCTAACCCCCCCCATACATGGGTTCGTAACAAGAGACGATACGAGATAGAGCTATAGATATAGAGCTATAGATCGATCTTCGTCATAGATATAGCTAGAGATAGATTGAGGATATATATAAGATAGAATATTAATATCTTAACACACACACACACACACACACACACACACACACACACACACACACACACACACACACACAAATACACTCACACACTCTCTGACTAGGCGCCCTGACAGTCTATTTCAACAGTTGCCAATCTATCTTACCCGATGCCTTCTTATGGCTTTCATGGACCAGCATGCCCCCACCCGTTTTTTTTTTTTTTTTTTTTTTTTTTGTATGAAATCATATATTTTCTTCTTATTTCTTAGCACTTTTGGGAAAATTGATTTCTGCTTGTATTAAAACGAATGAAACAAACAATATAGGCACGAGACATTTTGCTAAGTAACTAAACATTTAACTCAAAAGGAGCGAAAAGAAGTTTTAAAAACAGGACAAAATTAACCTTTTCCGAAAACTAAATAAATTGTAAACATGGCATATAATATTCAGAAATATTCAAGAAAAGAGAAAAATAAAAGAGAAAACAAAGACATGGCACGTACGAGTACATAAACATTTGAGTTCTCACAGTAATAAAATGTAAAGACACTTACTCTACTAAGCGCATTTAAACAAATATAAAGATGAAGATGAAGAATAAGATGTGCGTGGATTGGCGGGTCGGAGTGTTGTGAGTAAGGATATTATAGTTAAGGATAAAGTGATCGAATTGGCGAAATTGATTCAACTGACCGCATGTTGATGCGGTCAGTTGAAACTAAAGGGCAGCAGCAAGTCGTGAGTAGTGAAGGAGAGAGGGACCCCTGGCCAGCTTTTGACGCCACACAACGGCAACGCTCCTCCACCATCATTGAAAATGTCCCCCACGTACAACAACAAGGAAGAGTTTTTGCTGCTTTTGTGGCAAAAAGTGAGCAACTTGTCCACAGATGCGCCTTCATCTGTTCCCTACAGATCCTAGAAGGTATGTAGTGATAGATAATGATATGATAAGTCAATAAATATGACACACATTTAAATAAAAAGCCATTCTATATATCGGAGTATCTACCTCACTGAGGAAACGTTAGATAAATATCGTTAAAACATTTACAAATCTAGCCAGCCTACCCTTATCCAGATTGCTCTAAATGTTGTGACATAGGGACTGGTTTTATTGTTGAGTTGAATTTTATTGGCACTGACACACATTTCACTTGTAGACGAATGCAGTGGCTCCAACGCAAGCTGACTTGAAAGACCACCACCTTGTTGGCATCATAGCTTAATAATGCAGTCCCACGTCTCACGGGTAAGACAGGTATATATATATATATATATATATATATATATATATATATCTATATATATATCTATATATATCTATATATATATAATATTATCTATATATCATATATTATATTATATATTGCTGTGTGTGTGTGTGTGTGTTGTGTGTGTGTGTGTGTGTGTGTGTGTGTGTGTGTGTGTGTGTGTGTGTGTGTGTGTGTGTGTGTGTGTGTGTGTGTGTGTTTAAGTGAGTGAGTTAGATAATTTTAACATGTTTCACATATTTCTTCAGTAGTAATCATTTTTGCTCTATCAATCATTTTGTTATGTGAATGCAATAATTATTCTTGTCACAACATTGCTAGTATGTAACTCAGTGCTTAGGAGTCATTAAAGTTCTGTTAACCGTTTCAGAATTAATCTAGTCATTATGGCTATTGACTTTATGTAACCGATATTACACAATAAAATATATTAATCTCTATCTCTATGTATCAATGTACCTATGAATGAGTGAATATACGATTAAGTATATAAGAAAAGGAGGGCGGAAAATCAATGTACCTATGAATAAGTGAATATATGGCTAAATATATAAGAAAAGGAGGGCGAAAAATTAAGCAAAACAATATAGCCATCCCCTATGAAATATAGAAAATGGGTTCCATTTTCTATCTTGAGTTCCATCAGTGCCCACTTTGGGGCCACGATCTTTCCTCCAAGGTATAATTCACGGCCTGGTATCCTGGTATCCTTAGAATCCTTGTGTGTGAGTGTGACAACTTTACAAGTCGCTCAGTAGCTCCAGTGTGGTTGGTATCGGTGACGTGTCCAAAACAAGTGAGGAGAGCTAATAGAAAACGGCTTGGGGTGACTGATATAATATTCTGCACGTATGCAAGGGCAGATACTTGTTCTTAGAATGATTTCATTATTCTTCTTAGTCAATGAGTTTTTAGCAGATGGTTTCACGCCCCTCTTGTATTTTATTTCCTTGTTTTTTTTTTTTTTTTTTTTTTTTGTTCTCAACCGACGGTGTCTTGTGAGCTGTCACTGTAGTGCAAGTATGGTATCAAAGATGTTTTAATCAATGTGCCATACATGTAATTGTATGATGATAATCATGCATGCAGTGTGTGTGTGTGTGTGTGTGTGTGTGTGTGTGTGTGTGTGTGTGTGTGTGTGGGGCAAAATTCAGGTTGTGTCAATTGTTGACCTGCTAATGCAGGGATTCTTAACTGGGGGTATCCATACTCCCTTGGGGGGTATGGGAGCCAAATGCTGGGGGTATGGGACTCGATCTCTGGGTACTGGTATTTATTTTATTTAATCATATTTACACTTGGGTAGAATGTTAGATACTGGTACTGGTACTGGTATTTACTTAGAACCTAAAACCTAGAACTTACCATATCATTTCGACAGTCAAGTGAAGAGGGGTATGGGACCATATTGGGCAATCCATTGGAGGTCTGGAATCATCAAAAAGTTAAGAAACCCTCTGCTTATGAGTCAAGTGTGTGACGTGAGCTCTGAGTGAAGAATGAGAAACCCGTCCGTCAATCATACGTGCAGTGGGAGACAGTGGTCCTCCTCATGTGACAACGTTATTATACTACATTTGCCCTCCTGTGAATGTATGAAATTATTTTTGTAATGCGCGGCCGTCTGAGGACCTTCTTGTTGCAAGTCATTCATCAAGCTGTCCTGATTTATAAGCCAAGAACGTTTAAAGTGCGTGAATGGTTAGAAAAAGTCTTATGGCTCGCGTTGATTCTTGAAATCCTACTTTTAGGCAAGGATACTCATTAAAAAATCGAAGTGTAGCTTTGGTAAAAAGAAATAGCATAATAATCAAATGAATAAACAGAAATAAAGAAGCTATAAAAATAAAGGCTACACAAATTTTATGGGCCTCAACACATATGTCCAAGATGGCCCGCGACAGGTGGCTGAGACTGACTGCATGAGTCGAAAGTGAATGATAGTAACTGATTAGTTATTAATTGAATATAATATATATATATATATATATATATATATATATATATATATATATATATATAGGTATATATAGGTATATATATAAATATATATTATATATCTCTATGTATATATATTATATATATATATATATAGAGAGGACGAGAGAGAGAGAGCGAGAGGAGAGACGAGAGGAGAGAGTGGGCGAGAGCGAGAGAGAGAGAGAGAGAGAGAGAGAGAGAGAGAGAAAGAAAATTGAACATTTTGTATAATATTCCATTTATTTGCACTGAGACTGCAGGAAAATTAGATGTAATCACAAGAGACATTATGAGACATAATCAGCTTGTAGACGTGATGTTTACAGGTGGTTGCTTGCGATCTCTTCACCATCATTCCTACAGGCGACAAGCGTGTGGGCGGCAGGACCTCTCGGGGCTCATCACGTGTGTGTGTGTGTGTGTGTGTGTGTGTGTGTGTGTGTCGGTGCAGCAGTTTAGCAGAAGTATATCTCAATGGTGAATGCTTGGTGCTGCAGTATGGTCGTGTCCCGAGCCAATGAGCTCCGGCGTCCACTTAGAAGTAATGCCTTGTCAGCAGCTCACAGGATAACACCAGGATAGCAGCTAGGAGTCCGAATAACAC
Organism: Callinectes sapidus; assembly: GCA_020233015.1. NCBI lineage: Eukaryota > Metazoa > Arthropoda > Malacostraca > Decapoda > Portunidae > Callinectes > Callinectes sapidus. The sequence continues at coordinate 8,499,273 of CM035193.1, forward strand.
AACTAGCAGTGGTCCCTGCGTGTGGATAAGGGTGAGGGCATGCCCATCACCGTCTGATGTTTCCGCGTCTGCTTCCTCAGGAAGTTGATCCTCGGTCTGCTGCTGACGGCTTTCCTGGCGCGCCTCGCTCAGCACGTCTCTGCTCCACTTTTCATACAGACCTCCCTGTAAATGAAGATGAAATCACTACAGAGGTATTGAAGCAATACACATTGACTTTATAACGAAAATTTACACACTGCAGAAATTCCAGGACGTGGAATGGAAATGGATGTGTGATGCTTGGTAGCATGTGGCACTGGTGGTACTCCGGATGTTCTCCCGATAATAGCTACCAGTGAGGTACAGTAGGAGTACCCAAGGCGAAGCAAAGCGAGGTGAAGCATGCTGCTTGATAATTGAGTGATGCAAGCTGTGAAGAGAGTACAGTGTAATGGGGAGGCAACCCCAGAAGAGGCTAATAATGTATAATATGCATTGTGCGGCACTCAAAATATATCTTGCTCATTGTAGGAAAAAATTACCTGTTTCAGAGCCACATTCAGGTTCAGTGTTTGTGTTGGTGTATTACATACCTCCTTGACAGCCATGATGGCGCGGTCCAGCACAGGTTTGTAAGGTGCGTCGTGGGGCACAGGCCAGGCGGACAGGCCGGGGAACACGCTCTCCTGGGCCACGTACAGGCTGCTGCTGCCATCCAACCTCGTGAATTTGCGGGCAATTTCCAGTTGCAGATATCGCCTGGCCTCCATGTGGGCCTGTCTGGGTGGTGGGGTGACTTAGCTGTAGTGTGACTCGGCAACACATACGAGGGGATGTATGTACAGTATATGTTTGTGTTAAGTGAGTGATCACGTACTCACTCACTCTCTCCCTTTCTCTTACCCACACACACACACACACACACACACGTACGACCGTACGCATGCACACGCATGTGCGCGCGCGCACACACACACACACACACACACACATACACACACACGCACCGAGTACGGCTGCCTAGGTGACCAGTAGATGACCGTAGATAATATGTAGATGTCTTTATTCAGTAGTAAGAAAAAAAACTTTTTTTTCATTACTCGCAGTTGAAGGGATTATGAAACCGTAAAAACAAAAGAACACTGCACTCTGCACCTGTCACCTCTACACCTGACTCGGGAAGGGAGGGATTGCTGCCACAGCATAGAGTCGAAAAGCAAGAACTAACCGTCCTTGAAAAGAGTGCATTAACGATATCTTACTTAATGATGGTGGCCTGCTGCAACCCGTCCCATGTGGTGGATACGATCTTGACTCGCTCCCCCAGCGTCTGGAAGTCCGACGACTCCGATTGTTTGAAGAAGTCTCTGAACTGTGCTCCGTAAGGTGGCATGGTTACCCTGCAAGGACACTACAGTCATGACATTATAACTCAGTATCCGCTAACAACCACACTAATGTTTTGTTTGGATTTTCGCGATATTGAATGGGAAAAAAATGAGGACAGAGAAGTGAGAACACTTCCTTAGAATTTAGTACACGCTTCAGTACAGGAAGCAAGCTGAAATAACGTGGATAAGTATTGTTTTTTTTATGTAAGAGGGCAACAAAAACAATGAAAACAGAAAAGTCCAAAATTATTGCCAGTCCCCTTAAAGAAGAAAAGAGTCAACCGAAATTCAGGGACAAATATCTTGAAACCTTCCTCTTAAATAGAGTCAAGTCACACGAAGTTGGAAATACAGAGGCAGGCAGGGAGCTCCAGAGTTTATCAGATAAAGAAAAAAATTATTGGGAGTACTAGTTAACTCTTGCATTAGAGAATTGGACAGAATAGGAGTGAGAGGAAGAAGAAAGTCTTGTGCCGCGAGGCCGTCGTAGGACGGGAGACATGCAGTTAGCAAGATAGAAGATAGCAGGACCAACACATACATGTATGTGTTGGTCCTGGAAGATAGCAAGAGATGCAACACTGCGGCGAAGAGAGAGAGGCTGAAGACAGTCAATCACAGAATAAGAGATGATGAGACGAAAAGCTTTTGATTCCACCCTATCTAACAGAGCTGTGTGAATGCAATTCCCCAATACACGCGAAGAGTACTCCATACATGGACGGACAAGGACGGTTAACAATTGAGGGGATGGGAAAAACTGAAGGAGAAACCTCAGAACGCCTAACTTCAACAAAAGACGAAATATGAAGTTTCCACTCTAGATTATGAGTAAAGTAAATACCAAGGATATTCTTGTAGAAAGGGGGGAAGCCGGGTGTCATTAAAGAAGAAGGAATAGTAGAAATTGAAATTATTCCATTAGTTGCCGCATTAGCTTAGGTCGTATGGCACCACTAAGGTTAACGAAAGAGCGCTACATCTCGCACTGCACAACTAGGTTTGGCAAGGATTCGAACCCGGCCGCCAGCACCGGAGGCCCAAGACTTAACCAACTATGCCACCCAGCCTTCAGGAAGAGGGAATAATTGTCTGGAAAGTTGTGTCGAGTTGATAGATGAAGAAAAGGAGTATTTGAGGCGTTAAACACTACTAAGCCTCCTCTGCCCCAACTTGAGATCAGATGTCAGGCGTTCTGTGACATCCATGGGAAAATTGTTAACTTCCTGAAGGGTTGGACGTCTCTAAAAAAACATAGAAAAGTGTAGGGTGGTATCATCAGTGTAGGAATGGATAGGACAAGAACTTTGGTTTAAAAGAATATTAGTGAAAAGTAGAAAGAGAATGGATGATAGGACAGAACCTTGACCTATTGTTAATAGATTTAGGAGAACAGTTGTTGGTTAGAGGTAGCTTCACCAACATAAGTTGTCCAAGTGGATCGGAAACTTGTGGCAACCGGTCAACTGGTTGATATATATATATATATATATATATATATATATATATATATATATATATATATATATATATATATATATATATATATATATATTATACTTCTCAGACCCACGTTTAAAAGGAAACTCAGATTATAAAAGTTAATATATTATGTGTGATATTTACAATGATTTCACGACGCACGGTCTTTTCTCGGAGAAGTGTTTAGTCTGTCTCTTGGGAGATAACTTAGAGAACACTTCTGAGTCTCGAGAACACACACGTTCACGGCACAACACACAAAAGTCCTCACACCCCAAACACCACGCAAAACGGGGGGAAGACCGGCCAGCGGCGGCCCTGTTGGGTTTCCCCCAACCGCCTCACACTGCAGTTCGATTTCTTCTCTCTTCTGGTGCGGCCGCCGCACCTCACGCCTCGGATACTGCTGACTCCGGGTGTGGTCATGTGATGCAGGGATGGGTGTGTGTGTCTGATGACTTAGTGTTCAAGTACATTATTTTATCTCGTATAGTGATGTCTTATAAACTACATCCTACTTAGAGAGTTTATATTATTATATTTTATCAAATGTAACATCCTATGGATACATTAACAATTGAAATGCCAAGTTATATATATAAACACATGCAACTCCTTGGAGAGGACAAAGCTGTGTCAGCATTTCTGAAGTATTGCACCATCTTATAGAGATGTTGCATCAGATTATATCTACATAAATATATACAATGAATTCCTACCTATCATGTCCCAAACATCGCTCGGTCACCTACAACATCGTGTCCTCGCGATGTCCTGAAGACATGTACCCATCCATGTTAAACTGGTGTACCTTCAGTGTCTTCTAGCTGCTGCTGGAGTTTTACTTTACGTAAGATCATTATGCAATGACGTAGCTCGTGTAAAACAACAGTACAAGGTCACGAAGACAATACAGAAAATGAGAGTAGGTAGTAGGAAAATGCACATAGGGAACAAGATGCATAGGTAGAGATGTATGTATTGCATTGTTTTAATTGATATGGTGCTCTGCTGTATCAGTTGCACCCAACGGTTCACTGAGTAAAACGAATACATCACGGTGCCTTTTTCAGCAATTGAATCAGTGTGCTCCTTAACACAGAATTTAGCAAAAACCGTTTATTTTATGTCTCTCGCGCTGTACAAAGTGTGGTTTCCACTGCTTGTGTTTGCCATTTTTATGTTGGCTAGAACCTTCTATGCAGATGTCAGAATCTCCACGTGCGTTTTGAACTGAGACAGGGACGTGCATAGATACAAGGTCAGGAATGACATTACTTCCAATTACCGTAGCCTAAACAACTGTCCACTTCCCTTGATGCAATAATTGTTCAGAAGTACATGATGAATCTAGGTGTCTTTCGACAAACACATCATCGAAATTTACTTCTAAAGTTGGCAAGCGTTCTCTGACCCTGTTTAGCGGGGAAATCCCGAAAATTAGGAACGGTTTGGGTAGGAACATTCTCACCATCTGGCGCTTTTCGCCTGTTGTTAAGCGTGCATCAATTTCATCTTTTCGTACTTCAGGTTAGTCATTTCTGACACCTCGAAGAAGATTAAAGAAAAGAGAAATACATAAAGATACACACAAGTAACATTATGGTTATTATAGTTATATTTGATATAGATAAATATAGATGAAAACATATAACATAACAGAAAGTTACAAATTACACTACTAGATTTAAAGTCTCAAATCACATTAGTCTTAATGCCAGAAAATGTGATGGTTCAGTAATATTTCATCACCAATAATTATGTCAACAAGTGATGTAATTACTTAAGTATTCATGTAGTGTCAGCTACTTTGTTGTTTTCTCACCTATACCTAAAGTTGCTATGCGGTCCTCTTCGGTAGCAGCAGGCGTCAAGTCAGCTTATGTCACCCTCACTCGTCCTTGAGAGGGTGGCGAGAACGGGAGGAAGGGGGGAGGGGTGCAGCTTCCACCCAGGCGCGCGCGGAGTTTAAGGGTCACTCGTCCGCTCAGCAATTCCCACGCCCAGACCAAAATTACCACATCCAATGCGTCCTAGCCAAGGATTCTATAATATTCTTGGCTCCAGCCGACGTCGACCACGCCCTTCCAATACACCGAGGTTTTGGTGTAAATAGATGTAGTCAGGCTGAGTAATTTTGTTACCCAGCCACCGGCAAATATAGCTGAAGTGGTGGTGGTGGTGGTGGTGTGTGTGTGTGTGTGTGTGGTTTTAAAGTACCGTGAGTGCTGCAAAACAAGCCTTATGCAGGAGTGGCTTTAGAGCGATGAGACAGAGAGAAGCAGCAGCCAACGCTGTCACAACAAATTTGAGTAGTGTCAGCGATTTGGTCAAGGGCAAGGTTGTTACCATCTCACTCCTCTCTTTCTCGTTTGTGTTCGCTCACTAGCTTGTTTCACAATGTTTCGTTTTCTGAGTTTCCTGGGTTTTTAATGTTTTCAGTGGTTCATGCCACGCTGTTTCACCATTTTATGTTTGATTTCAGGTACTTCACGAACGTAAATTGTTTCAGTGAAGTTTGATACTTGTGGCGAGCGGTCAACTGGTTGATATATATATTATACTTCTCAGACCCAGGTTTGGAAGGAAACTCAGATTATAAAAGTAAATATATTATGTGTGATATTTACAATGATTTGACGACACACGGTCTTTTCTCGGAGAAATGTTTAGTCTGTCTCTTGGAAGATACCTTAGAGAACACCTCTGAGTCTCGAGAACACACACGTTCACGGCACAACACACAAAAGTGCTCACACCCCAAACACCACGCAAAACCGGGGGAAGACCGGCCAGCGGCGGCCCTGTTGGGTCTCCCCCAACCGCCTCACACTGCAGCTCGATTTCTTCTCTCTTCTGGTGCGACCACGGATACTGCTGACTCCGGGTGTGGTCATGTGATGCAGGGATGGGTGTGTGTGTGTCTGATGCCTTAGTGTTCAAGTACATTATTTTATCTCGTATAGTGATGTCTTATAAATAACATCCTACTTAGAGAGTTTATATTATTATATTTTATCAAATGTAACATCCTATGGATACAATAACAATTGAAATGCCAAGTTATATATATCTATAGATCTATTATATATATAATATATATCTATTATCTATCTATCTATCTATCTATCTACTCTATCTATCTATCTATCTATCTATATATCTATATATCTATATATCTATATATATATATATATATATATATATATATATATATATATATATATATATATATATATAAACACATGCAACTCCTTGGAGAGGACAAAGCTGTGTCAGCATTTCTGAAGTATTGCACCATCTTATAGAGATGTTGCATCAGATTATATCTACATAAATATATACAATGAATTTCTACCTATCATGTCCCTAACACAGTGACCATCCACTACAGCAGCAATAGAACGGTCGGAGAGGAAACTTAAGATAAAGTTGTAGAGAAGTATAGAAACCATATGAGGGCAGTTTTGAGATCAAAACTTTGTACCAGACTATCAAAAGCTTTTAATATATTTAAGATAACAGCAAAAGTTTGACCAAAATCGCTAAAAGAGGATGACCAAGACCAAGTGAGGAAAGCCAGAAGCCATACTGGCAATCAGATAGAAAATTGTGAAGTGACAGATGTTTGCGAATCTTTCTATTAAGGATTGATTCAAGAACTTTAGACAAGAAGGAAATTAAAGTTATAGGGCGGTAATATGAGGGATTAGAACGGTCACCTTTTTTAGGGACAAGCTGAATTCGAGTAAGCTTCCAGCAAGAAGGAAAGGTAGAAGTCAATAGACAGAGGTTTTTTTTTTTTTTATCTATACAAAGTGGGCATTTTTATGGGAATTTATGGGCTAAAGGAGACCACCTAATGGAGGCCTCCTATCTGAAAGCCCACCAACTAGAGGGCCGTTACCCCGAGTGGACGCCCAATTTCCACTCGGACCGTAGTCAGTATACGAACCTATGCGCTCGGGGATCCCAAGGCCCCCAGAGCGCAATCGGTTCCACTGTACGGCAGTTGAAAGAGTTTCGCCATGCAAGCACGAAAGTACAGTTTTTGAGAACAACTAGAGGGACCCCATCAGGTCCATAAGTCTTCCGAGAATTTATGCCAGCTAGGACATGAAAAATACCACTGCGAAGAATTTTAAACAAAGGTATGAAATACTCAAAGGGAGGAAGAGAAGGAGGAATAAGCCCAGAATCATCCAATGTAGAGTTATTAGCAAAGGTTTGAAAGAAGAGTTCTGCTTAAAAGATAGATGTGATGGCAGTAGTGCCATCAGGATGAAATAAAGGAGGCAAAGAGGAAGAAGTAAAGTTATTGGAGATATTTTTGGCCAGATGCCAAAAATCTCGAGGGAAGTTGGAGTTTAAAAGTATTTTGGCATTTTCTATCAATATAAGAGTGTTTGGCCAGTTGTAAAACAGACTTGACATGATTCTTGGTGGAAATATAAAGCACACGAGACTCAGATGATGGAAAGCTTAAGTACTCTTTGTGGGCAACCTCTTTATCATGTATAACATGAGAACATGCTGGGTTAAGCCAAGGTTTGGAAAATTCAGATTGAGAGAAAGAGTGAAGAATGTACGCCTCCTTGCCAGACACTATAAATTTTGTTATGCATTTAGCACAGAGAGATGGATGTCTTTCACGGAAACATTAATCATTCCAGGGAAAATCAGCATAATACTTCTCAGGTCCCCCCAACTGGCAGAAGCAAAACGCCGGAGGCATCTCTGCTTCGAAGGATACTGAAGAGGGATTGGAGAAATAGGACAAGATACAGATATAAGATTGTGATCGGAGGAGCCCAGTGGAGAGGATAGGGTGACAGTATAAGCAGAAGAATTAGAGATAAGGAAAAGGTCAGGAACACGAATAGGTTGTTGCACCAGTTCCTCTAGGTTATGAAGGATAACAAAGTTGAAGAATAGTTGACAAGGATGATCATTGAAGGGAGAGGAAAGCCAAAACTGGTGATGAACATTGAAGTCTCCAAAGATGGAGATCTCCGGAAAGGGATAGAGAGACAGAATGTCCTCCACTTTAGAAGCTAAATAGTAAAAAAATTTACTATAATCAGATGAGTTAGGGGGGGAGATAAACAGCGCAGATAATTTTGATAAGAGAGTCGAAGCCAGGTGATGGAAAATTTGATGGATTCCAGAGCGTGGGCACGAGAGCATGTTAAGTCGTTGCTTACATAGACGCAACATCCAGCTTTCTTAAGAAAATGAGGATAGAGAAGGTAGGAGGGAATAGAAAAGAGGCTACTGTCCGTTGCCTCAGATAACTGTTTTTCAGTGAGGAAAAGAAGATTAGGTTTAGAAGAGGAGATGTGGTATTCTAGAGGCCGTGCATGTTGCAGTTAGACATTTTATGTGTTTAACAGTGTGCATATTCATTACATATAAGTTGAAACGGGTGAAGTACAAAGATAATTAACTTGCTAATGACAAGAACTAACATAAAACTGTACTTTACATCTACCTTGAAAACATTACGCCAAAATACTGAAAAGAGAATAGGTTGAGGGCAAATTATATGTGAACAGACAGAGAAGATCTAAAGGGTTAAAAGATTGCTCCACAATCTTAAAGAGAAAGCATATCGCTATATTTCACACACACACACACACACACACACACACACACACACACACACACACACACACTCACACGGCCTGAGACGCAACAAGCTGCTGTAGGGTCTCCACACGCGGCGGGGACTTGGGTGCGGTGAGTGAGGCGGTGAGGTTGCCGCGATAGGCAGTGCCCAAGATGAAGGCGAAAAGCAGCCAGGCGCCAGCCAACACGTGCCCCGATACTCCAGGGCTGAACTTGCCATCCAAGTCTTGCCCTAGGAGCGAGCCAATCACGTGAAGAATCAGCTGCCCCGTTATCGGGGACTTGGATCTCTGATGGCCCGTATTCGTCTTTGCCCTCATTACCTAAGTGACGATGTGTGTGTGTGTGAAGAATATATATATATATATATATATATATATATATATATATATATATATA
>CM035193.1:8508292-8518658 GCA_020233015.1 Callinectes sapidus
GTGTGTGTGTGTGTGTGTGTGTGTGTGTGTGCACACACACACACACACACACACAGACACACACACACACACTGTATCAGCATAATGACAATCCGTTACGTGTATGTAGGGTGCTGTGTACACACCATGAGGAAAGGTAGAGGCATGAAAAGCAAGAGGGCGAGCGTGGAGACCCAGACGTAGTGGTGCAGTGGATAGTAAAGGCTTTGCCAGCGAGGCTTGAGTGCCGGGCGGGCCATGCAGAAGGCATGGAAGGCGTATTCGAACATGTAACTGTAGTCGTAGTGCTCCAGGCGCTGGGGGAACACTGCGTATATCACCGTGGCCACGAAGGACACGCGCTCTTCTACTCGAGCCGTCACCTGCACCTCGCCGAGCCGTCAGAGAGAGATGGAGAGAGAATGATGATGATGCTGATAATATAATAGTGATAATAATAATAATGATAATAATAATAATAATGATGATAATAATAATAATAATAATAATGATAATAATAATAATAATAATAATAATAATAATAATAATAATAATAATAATAATAATAATAGTAATAATAATGATTACAATAAATAATGATAATCATTATAATAATGATGATAATAACAATAGGGATGATGATGGCGATGATGATGATGATGATAATAATAATAATAATAATAATAATAATAATAATAATAATAATAATAATAATAATAATAACAATAATAATAAAAACAACAATAGCAAAAAATATAATGACAATAACAAATGATATTAAACATAGTAATATCGATAATAATACGAATAATAATGATGATGATGAGATAATAATAATAATAATAATAATAATAATAATAATAATAATAATAATAATAATAATGTTAATAATAATAATAATAATAATAATAATAATAATAATAAAAATAATAATAATAATAATAATAATAATAATAATAATAATAATAATAATAATAATAATGACAATAATGACAATAATGATTAGATCACTAATAATGGTAATAATAATTTGGTATGGCACTGGGAGTGTTAGTCACAAGAGGGAGGAGTTGTCGATGTTTGCCTTCCATATCATTAATAATTTTTTTCATTCTATCGAATCTTTTCCATGAGCTGAATGCAAGAATGTGGAGGAACCTAAAGTGTACTTTTGATAAGCATTACTGACAAATATGGGCAAAAATTAAGGCACTTGGAAGCGCGGCTGGAGGGATCTTGGGCAAAGAACGGAGACACTCACGTCGCCCCAGTTGGCGGAGGGAAGAACTTGGACAGTAAAGTTGAGTGCCTGGCCGATGGCCGTGATCATGAGATAATCAGTGCCGTGATAGCGACCTCTGGGTGACTCCCGCTCGTCCCAATAAGGCGGGAAGGGCAGTGCCGTCACGTTCACATCCCTGCCGTAGAAACTAAAACAAAAGAACCAACGATAATCAATTCAGTGTCAATTACTTTGTGAACTGTGAAGCTGGAGATGTGTGTATTTATGTGTATATCTGCGTTTGTGAAGTTGGTGGATTCAGTGGTGGTATTGCCAGACAGGAGCAACACAGTACGTATGATACACAAAATCTTTCAACAAACGGTGAGTACCTCTTACATCTATTATATCTATTACATCCTTGCTACTCACGAAAGACTAAACACTACCCACTGAGGCAGGGGTGTGCTGCCTGCCCCCACACTACACACATACCCTGTCAACAGGCTCTCTTTCGTATACCTTTTCCAACCACCACATAATTTCTACATATGTGTGAGTGACAGTGGCATAACGTTTGATATTATGTCTTGTGATAGGGTAAATGGTTTGTGAACGCTTTTGGGTGGTAAAAAAAAACTATTAAAATCAATATTTCTTTGAGGTACGGGTGGTAAAAGCTCAAAATAAAGTATGTAGTTGGTGACTGAATCAACAAAAAAACACATCCTTGTTTTATTTATATTTGTAAAGTAACAGTGCAGTACACTTTTCACTTTTAACACTCGTCATTCAATTCTCCCTCCTCAAGCTCGTCGCTCCCTCTACATAATAATGGCCATAGTAATCGGGACATTACTCTTATTTGGGCAGTTAATCCATTGTGCCAACTTCTCCATCCTCTCCATCTCCATAAATCTTGCATGAGAGCACCTTGTACAGGAGGCTTCATGCCAAAAACATTGTGGATGAGCGAATGAACGTAGCCACTTTAAATCGAACAAAGATCGTTATTTAATCAATCGCATTATTCGAGAGTCAAATGTACTGTTCAATAAACTTGATTAGAGAAAACACGAAATTGATTTAATCTCCCCCAGTCACAGTTTTTTGAAGTACGGTCCAATCCACCGAAGGAGGATATATCATTCACCGGTGCAGTGGCTAGCGCGTCTGGCTACGAATCCGTGGGCCCGAGTTCGATCCCGGACGAGGACGGCGTGGACCTCACCCAGGTTTTCATCCTTCACTGGTCGATAAATGGGTACCTAGGGCAACCTAGGGAAGGTAAACTGTGGAAACCCGGATTTCATGCTGGCCCCATGTACCGGGGTAAGGGACTATTCCACCACAGGCTCAAAGGCCAAGGAGACGGGAGATGAGCGCCCGCAGCTACGCGCTGATACAGCGTAAGCCCCCCACTTTACCTTACCTTACAAAAGTAGCTTTAGAAAAAAATGATTACATAATATCATCCCTTAATTTACACCCTTACTGTGAATCAAGTACACAGCTTACGGCGGCGGGGGGGGGGGGGGGGGAGGAATACTGCAATGGGTGGTGATATTTCCCTCCCCCACCCTTGTCTTCTCACACAATAGCACTACATTTTCTCTATTTCTTACTAACACAACCACACATATGGATTTCAGCACTGAGAGAAAGTTTCAGCAATCTGGTCAGATTAATGCAAAGAGATATCTGTGAGTATATGTATATGTTTATAATTATAAGCACTAGATTTTATATAATTACGTTAAATTTTCAGGGGTTAATTTAGTACGGACCTGTTCCGATGAAAGTCAAGATATATCTGTCTGAATAACGGCTATGGCTAAGACCCTCACACTACATGACCTCTGGGGGTCATATCGCAATATGACTGGCGTGGGCGCAACTAAAGAGCATTTGATTGACAGTACTATTTAAATTAGGTGGATGGAGGACATTCTTCTGAACAGCTCTGTCCTCCGTCTGCCGATTGGAGTGAAAAAAAAAGATCGTGTTTTAAGTGTCTAATTACATAGCCATTAGAATTAACAATGTTAATTCCCCGTTTGACAACCTTCTCTCTTTTTTGGCCTTTTAACAGACTCTTTGCCTGTGTACATGTCTTTATGTTTGATATCCATGTTTCGTTAAATTCTAAACTTATCTTAACATTAAGTCTCTCCAACGGCTCTACATAAGTAAGAAGAAAAAAAAAGTAGTAAACATCACACATAGTTCCATGTTCGAGTCACAATCGAGAGAGCCTGGTTCGAAGCCCGAAGTCATTTGGGCAAGGGTTCTATTCAAGTGTGTGGAACTTGTTCACCTGGCAGTGCTTAGGTACCTGCTTTAAGTTATGATTCATCTCTAGGTGAAGAGAAACAAACTTTGAATAAGCAAGAATACACATGGGTGGTCTAACCACCCTAGCCCTAGTTCACTATCAGATACCACCATGAGATTGTGTAGTCTTAAGATTTATAAATATTAACATATAAGCAGAGCTGGGCGCTTTACCGTTGGACAGGTAATGTATTATCGTCAATGAGTTAACGAAAAATCAGGGGTGCGTTACCGTCAATACGTTAACGATTTGAATTTCCTTAGAGCGGTCCGATTGTAGTGTTAATGCGTTATCGTTACCAAAAAAATTTAATTATATGTTGATTTGTTGTGTAAAGTATCAATATGAGTCATAAACCTTTGTGTGAAAGCAATGACAACCATTAAATAAATTGCTAAGTTATATTGTAGATTGGACCCTCAACATTCGCAAGGGAGATCGAGAACCTCGCGAAAGTTGAAAATTCGCGAATGTTTGGTGCGCATATTACATCTAGGTATACATACCTAACAATAATGTTTACATAACATATCAATAGGGTTTTCTTTACCTAACATTACTAATGTCTCCTTCATCAAATAAACCTAACAACACATAAAATTCCCCAAATAGTATGAAATATTGCACATGTTATGGTATAATAACATAATAAATGCTTATGAAAACACTTACCACTCACGTAAGTTTCGGTGCACTATTACTTGTAGTGATGATGATGATTGGTAGCCATACAGCTGCTTATGATGAATAACTGGATGAGATGATGTGGAGTGTAACTGGATGACATGAGGAGTCTAGTGCCTGGGTTGAGGTTCAAGTTGGACAATAAGAGTAGCAGCAGACTTCCCTGTGAAATATATTGTAATTGGCAACTGAGACCGTTTCCTCTTAATGTCATCAAAAAGCTAAAGTCTTGTAAGGAGCAATGCTCTATCAGCCAAACTGCCGCCAGGACAAACAAGACAAACACAGTGGCAGATGGGCTGCTGCTGCAAGTGGGGGGGGGGGACGTTTGTTACTTTTGTTACTTTTGTATAATTTCATCCTATCATGGACGCAGTTAAGGAGAGCCTTCGCTGTGGCCGGGCAGTTCAGCTTTGCTGTTAACCCTCCATGTGATGAGTGAGTTGTCGGTTAAGCTGGAGTATCCTGGTATTGGAGGCTCGTCTGATATTGTAGACAAACATCAATCTGACCTTTTCTTGAAGAGGTCAGGTGTGACCCCTGTCAGGTTCCTGATAGTGTTGAAGATACGAACCCCTTTGTGTAAGAAGCAGTTATGCATACAAGTCTTTATTTTCTGAAACGTTTCTTCTACCCTCTTTACATAGCTGCTTTGTTATTTTTTCACGCAAATTTCGGTGGTAGACTGGCGGGCTGACAGTGGTGGACGGAAATGAGGGAGGGAGGCTAGTGAGACGGTAATAGGCCGCTTTGTTATTTTTTTCCCGTGATTTTTTTGTAAATATATGTGTGCTGCTGGTAATTTAACGAATGTTTGAACCTCGCGAAAGTGGAATTCGCTAATTTTTAAAGCCAAGCACGTGTTCTTACCACAAAAAAAAAAAAACAAGGGAAGCTTTAACATAATGAAAAACATTATGACGTCATACTGTAAGCCGGTATGATGTACCATATTCTCCTGCTGGCCTAAAGTCAGCATTGATAATTTAGTTATTCCTGAAAGTTCCAAGTTCAAAGACCTGATACTGTGTGTGTGTGTGTGTGTGTGTGTGTGTGTGTGTGTGTGTGTGTGTGTATGTGTGTGTGTGTGTGTGTGTGTGTGTGTGTGTGTGTGAGCCGCCCCAGAACTTTTGTAAATTATGGTAACCCAAGTGGTAAAGGTAAAAAAAACATATGTAAAATAAATAAAATGATGCGTTACTGATAGTGCGTTACTTTGAAAATCATCACGTTCCTGCGTTACTGCGTTACCGATATGGTAGTGGGCTAATAACGCTGTAACCCAGTAAAGAAAAGGAGTCGGCAGTAGACACCTGCCGAAACGGTAATTACTCCCAGATAGGTCTAAGGCACTGGATCAAGGGGAGCTATGAGCTTGTCATCAAAACCAGTGTGACCTCACTGAACGTTTCCCTTTGTGTCTCATAACATAAGGGGGTAGTCACAGCCTGCTTTCTAAAGACAACCTTTTCCTCCACACAAAACTACATGCACGTAGTTACGCACACAACCTGCACTCAAAATTTTAATTCAATTTGACGACTCCTATACCAGCTTCAGAGTCCCCTAATGGGGAGGGGATTATAAATGTCCCCAGGTCGGAGTGCTCTTCTCCTATCGACCCTAAGTGTCTTGACACCCCCCTCACATTTTTCTCTATCAACTTCTGCACCATTCATGGTCTTCAATCTAATTTTCAATCTGTAAAACACCACCTCTCCTCTACTAAACCTTTTCTTCTTTTCCTCACTGAAACCCAGGTGTCTGAGGCAAATGACAGCAGCCCCTTTTTTGTTCCTTCCTACTTTCTCTATCCTCATTTTCGTTCCAAAGCTGGATGTTGCTTTATGTCCTCAACGACTAAACTTGCTCTCGTGCCCACGCTCTTGAATCTTCTGGGTTTTCCACCATCTGGCTAGTTCTTCAGAGTCACTCTTTAACTAAAATTTTCTGTGCTGTATATCTCTCTTCTAACTCCTCTGACTATAAAAAAATCTTTGACTACCTAACTTCTAAAATCGGGCACATTCTGACTTTATATCCTTTTGCTGAGATCTCCAATGTTCACCACCAGCTTTGGCTTTCCTCTCCCTTCACTGACCATTCTGGTGAACTTGCCTTTAACTTTGCCATCCTTCATGACCTAGAGCAACTGGTGCAACACCCTACTCGTATTCCTGACCGTCTTGGAGATACGCCCAACATTTTCTATCTTTTCCTAACCTCTAATATTTCTGCTTATGCTGTCACCCTTTCTTCTTCGTTCTTCTTCTTCTTCGTTCTTCTTCTTCCGATCACAATTTCATATCTGTATCTTGTCCTATCTCTCCAATCCATCCTCAGGATCCCCCAAAGCGGAGGACCCTTTGGCGTTTTGCTTCAGCTAGTAGGAGAGACCTGAGGAGGTTTTATGCTGATTTTCCTTAAAATGATTACTGCTTCCGTGTCAGAGACCCATCTCTGTGTGCAGAGTGCATAACAGAGGTGATAGTGTCTGGCATTGAGGCGTACATTCCTCATTCTTTCTCTCGACCTAAACCTTCCAAACCCTGGTTTAACACAGCTTGCTCTTGTGCTATTCATGATAGAGTGGTGGCCCAGAAAAGGTACTTGAGCCTTCCATCACCTGAGTCTCATGCGCTCTATATTTCTGCTTAGAATCATACTAAGTCTATTCTTCAACTAGGCAAAAACTCCTTCACTCATAGAAAGTGTCAAAATCTTTCCAAATCTAATTCCCTCCGAGATTTCTGGCATCTAGCCAAAAAACATCTCCAACAACTTTACTTCTCCATCTTTTCCTCCTTTAGTTCAACGTGATGGCACCAATGCCATCTCATCTATCTCTAAAGCTGAACTCTGCTGAAACCTTTGCTAAAAACTCTACCTTAGATGATTCTGGGCTTGTTCCTTCCTCTCCTCCCCCCTCTGAATACTTCATGCTACCTATTAAAATCCATCGTAATAATGTTTTCAATGTCCTCGCTGGCCTAAACCCTCGAAAGGCTAATGGACCTCATGGGGTCCCTCCTATTGTTCTTCGAAACTATTTCTCTGTGCTTACACCTTACCTAAGGAAACTCTTTCAACTCTATCTACCTACATCTACCTTTCCTTCTTGCTGGAAGTTTGCCTACATTGAACCTGTTCCTAAAAAACGGTAACTGTTCTAATCCTTCAAACTATCGTCCTATTGCTTTAATTTCCTACTTTATCAAAAGCTTTTAAATCTATTTTCAAGAAGAAGATTTTTAAACACCTATCACCTCACAATATTCTATCTGATCCCCAGTGTGGCTTCCGTCAAGGCTGCTCTACTGGTGATCTGGCTTTCCTTAGTGGGTCCAGGTCATCTTTTAGAGATTTTGGTGCAACTTTGGCTGTAGCTCTAGACATATCAAAAGCTTTTGATAGAGTCTGGCACAAAGCTTTTAATTTCCAAACTACCCTCCTACGGCTTCTATACTTTTCTCTGTAAGTTCATCTCAAGATTCCATTCTGATCGTTCTATTGCTGCTGTGGTAGACGGTCACTGTTCTTCCCCTAAATTTATTTACAGTTGTGTTCCTTAAGGTTTTATCCTATCACCCACTCTTTTCCTATTACTCATCAAAGACCTAAATCAAACTTCTTGCCTTATCCACTCCTATGCTGATGATACCACCTTGCACTTTTCTACGTCTTTCCATAGACGATCAACCCTTCAGGAAGTATACAGCTCACGCAGGGAATCATCAGAACTTCTAACTTCTGATCTAAAATTTTTGATTGTGGCAAAGCAAACTTAGTGTTGCTCGATGCCTCAAAAACTCAATTCCTCCACCTATCAAATCGACACAACCTTCCAAATAACTATCCCCTCTTCTTCAATGACACTCAACTGTCCCCTTCTTCTGCAGTGACCTTTCTCGGTTTCTCCTTTACTTATAATCTGAACTGGAATTTTCACATCTCTTCTCTGGCTAAAAAAAGCTTCTGTGAAGTTAGGTGTTCTGAGCCGTCTCCGCCAGCTTTTCTCACCTCCCCAACTGTTAACTCTATGCAGTTGCCTTATCCGTCCATGTATGGAGTATGCTTCACATGTTTGGGGAGGCTCCACTCATACAACTTTATTGAACAGGGTGGAATTAAAAGCTTTTCGTCTTATCAACTCGTCTCCTCTGACTGACAGTCTTCAGCCTCTATCTCATCGCCGCAATGTTGCTTCTCTTGCTATCTTTTACCGCTATTTTCATGCTAATTGCTCTTCTGATCTTGCTAACTGCATGCCTCCCCTGCTCCCGCGGCCTCGCTGCACAAGACTTGCCTCTTTCTCTCACCCCTATTCTGTCCACCTTTCTAATGCAAGAGTAAACCAGTATTCTCAGTCTTTCATCCCTTTCTCTGGTAAAATCTGGAACTCTATCCGCTTCTGTATTTCCATCTGGCTATGACTTGAACTCTTTCAAGAGGGAGGTATGAAGACACTTATCCCCTTCTCTATGTCATTTGATCTCGGAACATTCCCAGGGACCGGCACTTCAGTGGGCTTTTTCGTTTTATTTTTGTTACCGCCTCCTTTCTATATAAAAACAGTGGATACGCAAGTGCCCAGTTCTCTCTATGTAAGGATATGTATAATTATTATAAAAACTGTAAAGTTTCAATTGATTTGTTCAGTTACTCAAAATAAACCGAAGTATTATTACATTATTATTATTATCATTATTATTATTATTATTATTATTATTATTATTATTATTATTATTATTATTATTATTATTATTGTTGTTGTTGTTGTTGTTGTTATTATTATTATCATTACGCACACGCACACACACAAAGAGGATGTACTACCGTTCTTTGCAATAATTTAAGTTTTTATACTTAGTAGCATTTCCTTTTATGGACTTCAGACACAAGAGAAACTTACTTATAATATTTTGGAGGAAATAGCTGCAGGGCTTGGGTTGGTATGAGGCGATCGGTGCGAGTCCACGAAGCCACACGCAACACACGAGGACCACTATCCGTGTATGGCAGGTGGGTGTAAATGCCGCACCTGCTGCCACACACACCATTAGTGTAATGCACACGAACGTTTGGACACACACACACACACACACACACACACATATATATTCTCTCTATATATATAATATATATATATCTATATATATCTATATTATATATATATAATATATCATATATCTATAATATATATATATATTTTTTTTTTTTTTTTTTTTTTTTTTTTTTTTTTTTTTTTAATTAAAGGCTACAGCAGTAACTGCATTATTGAGTTTATATGAGGTTTTCTCTATCCTCCGGATGAGAGAACGTAAGTTCTGGTTTACTGAGTTTAGGAGATTTCCAAAGTCCATTAGAATTCTCTTTTAGTAGCAGGTGGGAGTGTTGTTTGCCTTTTTCTCAAGATATCTTTCGGTCTCTCTTGGACCATCTTCAGGAGAGGAGTGAAGAATGTGGGTCGGTGGCGCTGTTTATCTGCGCCAGGAGCGGACGTGGGACGGACTCAGCGTCGGCGGGTATGTGGACCAATCACAGCGCGCGCTGGTCTTCCTCGGAGTTAGTAGCATTCCTGCGTTGTGACGGTAAACAGGATGCGGGGAGCAGCTGGATGTTAATTGTAGGTTTTATGGAGTTAATGTAGACCGATTCAGCCATTCTGAGTCGGGTTACGTCTTTTTCTTTATGAAGTATGGTGATGTTTTCTTCAATGTATTTTCGGGAGACAGATGTATTGTGTTTGGCGAGGTAGTGGCGTTTGATAGCTCCGTCTTGTAGGTGAGCTGTGATGCGTCTTGAGAGGGTGGTGATGGTAGACCCGATGTACAAGGAAGGTCGGTGACTGCAGTCGCCATGGTTGCATGTAAACTTGTACACGAGGCTCACATCTTGTAGCGGGGAAGTAGGGGGGAGGCAGTTGTTCTTTATGATAAGGCTTGATGTGCGTCTAGTCTTGTAATAAATGATGAGTTTGAGTTCTGCAGTGGGCTCAACGGGTTTGACGTTATTTTGTACAATTTTCTTGAGTGATTTTTCGTCGGCTTTGTAAGATGAAGACATATGGTTCTTGTAGTAAAGATGGATATTTTAGGAGGTGTCTTGCTCTTCTTCTTGAACGACGTAGTGGTTCATGCGGTGTC